>QNQO01005053.1:600000-1129562 GCA_003290165.1 Berberis thunbergii | reverse complement strand
AGAGAGATTGAAGGAGGAGATGGAGTGAAGAGACTCCAGAGTGGGAGAAAATCAAGGGGAGTGGTGGAGTGGAACCCGAATTGCCTATGTGTTTATTCGAAGGGGGAGTGCTTCTCTGTCGAGCTTCGTTGGGGGAGATGAAGCTTCTCTGTCGAGCTTCGTTTGGGGAGAGGGAGGGTGATTCTCAGGCTTCGTTTGGGGAGAGGGAGGGAGGGCGATTCTGTGTCTCTGTAATGGCGAGATGGAAATGGGGAGAGGGAGAGGTTCCCTCTTTCATCTTTTTCCCCCAAATTTCGTTTCCCTCCTTTTTTTCCTCGAATCGATGCTTCTACACGTGCGCAGGAGCCTCCCTCGCCCATTTCTTCGCCCACTTCCTCGACATCTAAAATTACTCACACTACACCAAAATGCTTGTTTAGCTACGGGGAGGTGGCCACGGCTCTTAGCCGTTGGTTTTTTGCCACGGCTATAAACCGTGGATAGCATTACCAACGGCTTAAAACCGTGGCTAAAAAATAGTTAGCCACGGCTCTAAACCGTGGGTACATTAGCCACGGCCAAAAACCGTTGCTATATTGTGCAACGGCCAAAAACCGTTGCTAAATTAAACCGTTGTGCACGTGCCGCGTTCCTGCGAGTGAGAGATTTTGGTGAGTGATTTCGCGCTCTGGCGAAAATGGGGGGAGAGTGATTTTCGCGCGCTCTGGCGAAAAATGGGAAAAATTTTGGCGAAATTTTGTTTGCTATTTCGACGATCAGTTTGCGCGGTCATTGCGAAAAAAATTCGACCTAAATCAGAGGAGAGGTTTGGCGCAGAGGAGAAGACGGACAACTGAAGAAGAAGAATGAAGAACCGAAGCAGATTCTTCAAACTTTTTCTTCTCCTTCTTCTTCTTTAGATATTGAGAAAATCGAGCTGAAGAAGAACATCAAATAATGAAAAGGGAATAAACTTGGCATAGTTTATGATGTTATCCGAGTAGAAGATGCGGTTGAACAAGAGGGCCAGCAGAAAACTGGGTTGGGTCTCAGAGCTCTCTGCCCTATCTCTTTGTCCAACACATCGAGGAGCTCTCTGCCCTGATCTCTGCGAGGAGCTTAGATCCAGCGAGAGCTTTCAGATGCCAGCAAAGGAGCTCTCTGCCCTGATCTCAGATCCAGCGAAGAGGAGGGGCTTCCAGCGAGGAGAAGAGGTTCTCGCCCTGCTCTCAGATTGGTTCAGATCTCCTTCCAGGTAAGATGTTTCATTCCACTTAGTTATTTGCTTCTTTGAATTGGTGAGAGTTGTTTCCATTCACACAAAAATTGTCTTGCACATTATCAGATTAAGGTCCAACACCACCACCACCCCACCCTTATTTCTCAACTCTCACCAACCATGAAATGTACCAAGCACAACTAGATAACCACAACACCGCCAAGGAAAAGCATTTTGTTGCTTGCAATCCCTCACTCCCTCAAGTGTCTGAAGATGGGGTAGGAGGTTTTAGGAACTGTTTTCAAGGAATTATTGTCAAGAAATGGAGCAAAGTTGGGATGGGGGTCACGGTGGGTGGTGATGAAGGAGGAGGTTCTGGGTCAGTCCTGTGCAATGAGGTATGGAGATTTGCAGTCACTTTAGCTTGTCAATGAGTCCTGGATCTCAATCAAGTTGTATTGAATATTGTTCAGTAGCTCTGATTTTTTGTATCAGTTGTTTAAAATAATTTTATTCGATCTGATTCTCGATTGATTCACTCTTGAACTTCGAAATTCAGTTAAGTTTTGGTGAATTTTTGAGTCAAGATTGTAGATTGTGTCGATCATGACAGAATCTAGTATAAGTCAAGATCTGATTAGTTCAATCTAAGTTTTTTCAACTCAATTATGCAATTAAATGCTGAAAGATGTTTCGTAATCCGATTCATTGTGTTTGCAGCTTCCGAGCGTTGGAATCAATCCGCAGTTTATCACCTTCACTCATGTTACTATGGAATCTGAGAAGTATATGTGTGTTCGGGAGACTTCGCCACAGATCAGTGTTGTGATAATTGGACAGAACATGCCTATGCAGCCATTGAGAAGACCTATCACTGCCGATTCGGCCTTGATGAACCCAAATTCAAGAATTCTTGCTCTCAAAGGTTTGGAGTTTCTTATTGCGATTAATAGTGTCCATATTTCTATGAATTCACCGGTATCTAATGAACGCACAGAGTTCAGTAGGTATCTAATCGAATTATTTGTAGAATGATTCAATATTTTAGTTACATTAATAATGCCTTGCATTTATCTTGTTCATCTCTGCAATCTGTTTTCAAACTCAGCATTTACGTGATTTGTAATTGTACACCTCGTTAGTGGTACCATGAGCAAAGTTTTGGCTAGAAGAGTGAAAGAAACAAAAATATTCCATTTATGTAATGCGGATTGTAAGTTGTTGATTAATTAGCTGATATTAAATTGGTGATTAATCTCTTCTCGCTAGTAGAGCGTTATATTTTTGAACTAATGGTTTGAATAATTCCTTGGCCGAGTAATCGGCGAATATTTGCTAATTCAACTATTAATCACGATTAATCTCTTTCAAAAGTCACCAATTAATCGGTCCATAGCAATGTAAAAAAAATCGTTTTTTCCCCATAACCTCATTGAGAGAACAACCAAACGAATGATAAGCAAAACTAAAGAATATTGCACCTTTGACATTGAATTCTTTATTTTGTTATAATTTGCTTTAAAATGTGACAACTGATGTTCACTACTTAAATACACATTTTTTTTTAGAATTAAACACATTACTTAGAAGATAAAGAAATTATGTTTATAAAATATAGGCTAATTAATTTTGATTAATCCCGATTAATTTCATATCGCTCATTAGGGTCCAATTAATAATTGAGATTCACAAATGACAAGTGACCTTTGCAATTGGGAGGGATGGAAAACTTATGAAGATGTGACTCAATTTGCCATCTACTAGGCGTTCTAAACGCAATGATTAGTGATAATATCGATTTTGTTCACATTACATATAAAAGCAGATTACTATACTTTCCAAGTGTTGAAATTTTGTTTTTGTTTGAAGCTCATCTTCAAGGAACCGCGCAAGGTCACTTGCAAATATTCAACATTGAAGCAAAGGCAAAAATGAAGTCTCATCAGATGCCTGAGCAGGTTATAATTGCATCCTGTTTACTTTTCCATCATAAAAGTATCTTAGTTCTTTTGTTTGGAATAAGGCTAATTTTTGCTTATTTGTTGTCATTCGTCCAGGTTGTCTTTTGGAAATGGATTACCCCAAAAACGTTGGGTTTGGTCACTCAAACGGCAGTATATCATTGGTCAATTGAAGGTAGATATTTGGTTTGCCTTTTGATAGCCAAGTTTTTTTTCTTAGTTTGTTTGTTTGCAAATTCTGAATTGAATTCTGTCATGATATATTTTTGCATGGTGTTTATCCAGGTGAATCACAACCTGCTAAGATATTCAAAAGAACAGCTAATTTGGCGAATAATCAAATTATCAACTACCGATGTGATCCAACAGAGAAGTGGTTTGGTCTTGATTGGAATTGCTCCTGGCTCAGCTGAGGTGTGTGTTAACCTTATAGATCATGTATTTCTGTTACTTTTTCAAGGCAAACCAATCATTCAGATATTGTTTATTGTTACATCCTAACCGATTACTCCACTGACATTATTCGTCTTCCATACATCCATTTGATTGATTGTTGACTGCCGAAAAAAAGTTACACATTATAAATTAAGTAATTAACAACATACACATTTCTTAAACATCGAAAGTTTTCCCTGATGTTGTGGTGGACATATTTTTGTCAGGAGTTTTGAATTTGGACTTGGAGCTTTATGCATGGAATACTACTAGAAAAAGCTATTACCTGACAATCTAAATGCGCTAATACATACTTACTCTGCTCTTTCTATTCCAGGAAAAGAGCATTTAAGTGATTTTAAAATGATTTTTGTGTTGTTTTGCTTACAAGATCGTTACATGAGTTGTTGCCAGATCTATTGGGTTACCACAGTTAGGGATGTGGAGTTGTAAGCGAGCATCATTAGTCTGATCTGTCAATTGGTGTTTAAGCACCTCACAATTACACATCTTCATCGATGATCATTGGTTTTGGTTTACTGTAAAGAATGGTTTCATTAGTGTTTTCATGCTATATGTAGACTACATACTAGAGTTGTAAAGAAAAATCCTTGCATGGTCCATTGAGTTGGAAATGGATGAATATCGCTTATCAGTTTTGTTGATCCAAATCTCACATCATAATGATAATATATTCTTGTGAAGCAATGTGCCAGTTCTTAAGAGATGAAGACAACTTCAGTTTGAGATTACTGTTACAAAATTTTTTCACATGTCATCCACTATTAATGTGCTTTCCATTGTTTTGTATATATTAGGACTATTGTAATCTAAATCATTATTTTGTATCTAAATTTCTCACTTTCTCAGTGCTGCATTTTATCACAGTTGTTTTGTGCTTTCCCTAATCTCATCAAACTAGCATGAAAGGTTGTTTACTTGTAATATATACAGTATGTAGATGCTAGTATCATTTATTTTTAGATCCTGGTTCTCAAATTCAATGGTATGATATTTTTCTGGTAGCATTCACTACTGTACTCTAATTTGTTTTTCATTTGTTAAACTCAATTGCAGAGGCCTCAACTAGTTAAGGGGAAACATGCAACTTTTCTCTGTGGATCAGCAGCGTAGTCAGGCTCTTGAAGCACATGCAGCATCGTTTGCCTTCAATCAAGGGTGCGACACGTTTCTTTCTCTCATTTTTTTTTCTTTTTAATTTTGATTGTATTTCTCCTATTGACACTATATTCTTTTGGCGTTATGCTCAAGTCCCTGGGAATGAAAACCCTTCTACGCTAATCTGCTTTGCCTCAAAGACTTCCAATGCTGGCAACTTACGTCAAAGTTGCACGTGATTGAGCTTGGTGCCCAGCCAGGTATTATATATTTCCGTGTCTCTTATTTAGGCAATGGATAACCATTGTTTACTCTTTATTATCCATGATTAAATAACACTCTCCCCTTTTGTTTCTCGTGCCTTTCTTGGTGTTTACTTATTTTGTAAATTTGGTGCTGATTTTTGAATTTGATATGCAGGGAAGCCAGGCTTTTCAAAATAAACAGGCAGACCTTTTCTTCCCTCCAGATTTTGCTGATGACTTTCCTGTATCAATGCAGGTAGCATTTTAACTAGTTCGCCTCCGTGTCAACTACCTGTTAACTTTTTACTCGAGTATCAAATTTAACATTCTGCTTTTTTATTTGGACAGATATCACACAAGTACAGTTTTGGTCTTGTGGTCATTTCGTGCTTGAAACTTGTTGTGAAGCATAAGTGTTGGCAACAATTTTATACGGTGGATTTTACTGAACTTTCTTTGATGTTTATTGAGTGTAGGTTAGTGGTTCCCTCTACGGAGCCCTTCTTGGTTCTGTCCTTGCCTACCCAACTGCAAATTTTGATGAGAACCAGAAGAGACCCCAACAACAAGCTCCCAATCTTTCCTGTAAGTAAAACCCAAGTTTTATTTTTCTCTTTTTTATGTTTTGGTTTTGTTAATTTAAGTATAATGAAGTATTGCAATTTAGACAGATTTTGTGTACATTGTTATCAGAGTGAAGCTGTTGGGACACAACCATTTCTGTAGTCAACCCAATGGATGGGAATTCATCTTCTTCATTGCAAAAACATAATTCCTCAATTGAGAGGTGTGTTTGGGGTTTCTTTGTGTGGGTTCTTTCCTATTTGTAATTTTTGTTTTGTTTGTATAATTATAATTTTGGGTACCATGTTTTTTCAGAGAATTGAAAGTGGTGCAATGAATTCGATGCATGCTGCAATATCATCAAGTAAAACAGATATAATAGATGCAGTTCTCAATGATTTCTAGGAGGTAATTTGAGTGATAGAGAATTTACAACACATAATCTCGAACCCCTGCGTCTGCCTTCAGTTCTCCATCACCTTCTTCATTACGCCACTGGAGACCTGGAGCACAACGAAACCTGAAAAAACCCAATGGTTTAAAATTGCTCTCTCATAAACAACAATGGTTTTCCAGCATCATCAAGTGGCAGGATCACGCCACTGACCTTTGCCAACAAGTATCTCTCTCGGATGTATATACAAGAAGATCTTTGTTTTTTTTCAATTTTTCCACTTGTACTTTGAATTTGCTCGGCATTAGCGTTTCTAGGGCACAATTTGGCACACATATTAAGGTTTGTCTGATGAATATTATGACTTAGGTACTTACCAGCAATGGATTTGGGTGGTTTAAAAATATGCCAAACACTCGAGAAAAAGCTGGCCAGAAATTAGCGAAGCAGCATGGTAATTTTGGGTTCGACTTGGTTATTGCCATACAGTATGACATGCGTCTGTGATATTGCAGTGGGGTCTGATTTTGTAAAAAAAAAATTGCGCATTTTTACAAGAAATTAAGGCCCCTAACTAGATTAAGAAGCAATCCCCATTCCTTCAGTATCACATATGTTTTGACATCTGATTCAGTAAAATTGTTTACTTAGTTTTTTGTGCTGGTTTTAGCTTTACTTATAACTAGCCGTTTCCTCAAGGGTGTTGGTGAATTAGTGTGAATCATCTTTTTAGAAAAGAGTAGAAGGTTTGTTTCAAGATGCCAATAAGGAAAAAAGGAAGACAATAGCTACATATCTCACTGTCTTACGCTAACTTGTGAATGTGGTGCCTATCAATAAATTCATCTTACTGGGAAAAATGGATATGTGCATATATCATGTGTGTGTGTGTGTGCACGCTCGTGTGTTGAAGCTTCTTAAGTGATGTCAATTTTATTGGATAAGGTTTGAAAAGTGTTTGTCAATTTAGGTATTATTCCATATAACTTAGTTACTATTATAGGGATTGGGAGATTAGCATAAACATCCCAAATCTGGAATAAAATGCATGTCAGCTTGTGTATGGAAATTGCTTTATAAATTTGTTTCTTCATATTTTTGGCTGTCTGATATGAATTGCTAGTTTGAACAATGAAGAGCAGAAAGAATACTGACAGAATATAGAAAAAAACAATCACAGAGACTGAATTTAGATATAACTATCAGAAGAAATGGTAATGTATTGAATACAGGTGATTTGAGATACCTGGAATCTCCAGAGAGCATTTGCTCAATACAATTCAAAGTACAAACTGAATGCCCCTCTTTCCATCTGCCATCTCTCTTTATATATGAGTTCTACATTTACGACCAACTCTTTACAGACTGTCAACAACCTGCTAACCCACTGACTGCCACCCTGTCTAACTAACTGACTATCACTTACTGATTACAACTATTAATAACAGAATGCTGATTGCCAACTAACAAAACACTGACAGCCTTATTAACAACAGAATGTTGACTGCCAACCATACTACTTTAACAATTTGTTGCTCCTTACAATTCCTGGTTTTTATTCTGAAACAAGCTTCTGACCTTCATTGCTCTGCTTACTTCTGCGCCTCTGATATGTCTTGTAAACTGCTGAGGATGAATGTCTGTCCTATCACTGTCTTACATTGTTTAATTGCTTCATTTCAGGAGCTTTACCGAAGCAATCTCTTATCATCCTACAAGGACATGGTACGTGTATTTGACATCCTAATGACAAAAAACCTTATTAGTGATCTTGAGATGTTACCATACTGCAACTTGACACATTGGATTAAAATAATCGAAAACACTACCACACTCGAGAAGATTGTATAAACATCTAACAGATCTGCGTTCTAGGCAGAGATGCATTCCTGTTTCCTGGTAAGAAACCCCCATGTAAGTGTTGTTTTAGAGCATGAAACATGTGAAGCAGGTCAAACCCAAATTTCTCCGGACCAGTGTGTTAGCAAATCTGTATGAGTTTAACCTCCTGACTAGAAGAACATCTCTGGCATTTAAACAGGTTAAGAAAGAAACAGATGTAAATGTGCTTATGTGAATATGGATTTTGTTTTCTTCTTTTCATAGTTTCGGTAATTCTGAGTATATATCTAGACAATATTTGCCGTGTACAAGGTATATCATGAAAGAAAGAAATTGTTACTAACTTATTGTATCATTATTATCTTTCTTTTAGTAAACAAAAAGGTTTATTTCACTAATGTTATTCTTTGAGTTGTGTGATTAATGCAATGTCATTCATGTCTAATACGTGTAAAACTTTTGAGTTGACTAATTCTCATTGATCTCACCAACAGGTACATGCTGTCTATCAGATGATCAACACCTCTAGCTCTATGAGGTGCTTCCTTAAAGGACCAGTTGGTAGTTTGCTTGTACAATTTTCAAAATTGTTGTGAGAATGAAAATGACCTTGGTGATGGTGGATGGGTCCCCGGTCTTCACATTTTGGCAGTTTCATATTTTGGTATGCTTCAAATCCTACGAAATTTCTACTTTTTTAATTTAAAATTTGAGTGTATGCTTGCACGAAATACCATGGAAATTATGTGCCCCAACAAATTTTTGTTTTAAAGGGGTCTCCAGTCATTGTTTCCCCCTTTGAAAATGATTTTACTCATATTTACACATGATCACCTTTAATCTTCTATCTTCTCATGAAACCAACATGTCCCAAACTTCTTCCATGGCTTTGACTTCGACTTTCCAATTCCAGTGAAAACTAGACCTTGAATCCATACGGGTGCTAGTAGGTTCAATCAATGAACATATACTGAGGTTCCTAGAAGACCCAAAGAACCGAAAGTCAGTACAATTGAGATGCACTGCCAACTCAGGAATCCAAAAAGCATGAGTTCTTTGAGTTCTCTGCAGCAATCTGTGGTGTCAAAATCTATACGTGTGGTTATCTCGGTTGTGAGGCAGCAATTCAGGCAGAAGTTGGCCAGAGGAACGGACTGCTAGACTGAAGAGGTGCAGAGCGAATGGCTTCAGGTTCCAGTCACTGTCAGGTATGAAACATGGGAGTACGGGTGGTACTACAGAATAGGATACTTGGTTTGTTTTTCATACTTTTACCTGTCACTGGTTTGGAAACTGGAGATGGAATGTAGTGGCAGGTGACATTGCATTTCCTTCAAGCTATGCTAGTCTCATCCATGGCTTGTTCGGATGGAATTCAACACTAGAACTTTGGAAGAGGTATCTTTCTTCCGAAGATTATGAGAGGATGGAATAGGGGGCTTGCAGAAAGAGTCGTTGTCTTGTTACTGCAGCAGTGAAGCTTGATGAGGTGACTAGACAGATTGCGAGGAGATACAAGGACTGGTTGATGTATTATCGAGAAGAAATTTGGAAAAGTCAAGGACAAGGAAAAGTCAAGATTCAAACAGCAGAAGAAATTTGGATGAAACAAGCTTAGATACTGAAAAGGATCAGCAGAATGAAGCGATAGAAACATTTAAGAAGTCAATTTCAATGTTACGTTTCTCGGACAAGGCTGGGAAATTTCAAGATGTCATTGGAGAAGTGTCAATCATGTGGGAAGTGCTGAGTAGTAAAACAGAACCAAGATATGGTCTGTTGAAGGATGAAATTCTTGATCAATTGTTGACGGCTATTTCAGCTTCCCAAGAAGAAAGAGTAATAAGGGCATCAGTGACTGTGTTGATAACTATAGTACTGAAGAACAAAGCAGTTGTAGAAGACATCAAGAAGAAGGGTTTACGGTTGTGTGATTTAGTAAGTGCACTGAAAAGGAATGTGTATGAAGCTGCTGTTCTGATTTATTTGATAAACCATCAATCGGTAGAATTAAGTCCTTAAACTTTTACCAGCACTGTTGGACGTGGCATGCAATTCCAACATAGTACCCATACCACGCCAACTGACGCCTCATCCACCTCATTGATGATGATTGAAGTTTCTAGTAACTGCATTGATAATACAACGACGAGTATGCCATTTGCTGCAATCAGTTCACCTCCAGTTCTTTCTCGACTCTTGGATGCTGCAAGAGATAAAAATTTGGGAGAAATTATTTCTTTGACATCAATTCTCAAAAATTGACTCAATGTAATACATTTTCTTATTAATTACATTACTTTACCTCCATTAATTACATTACTGTTGCCTCCATTATTTGATAGATTTGACTCAATGACTCAAAGTCATTTGATACAAAAAAAAAAATATTAAAAAAAAAAAAAATTTTGCCCACGGTTTATAAACCGTGGCTAGGGTTAGCCACTGGCGTTAAAACCGTTGCTCCTTAATCTAGCCACGGCTTAAAACCGTTTGCTAATATCTACACCTTGGCACGGCTTAAAACCGTTGTTATTGTTGCCACGGCTAAAAATCGTTGCTATTATTATTGCAACGGTTTATAACCGTTGCTAGTTGTGAAAATCACGCCCCCCACTCAAGCATAAAACCGTTGCTACAATTTTAGCAACGGTTTATAGCCGTTACAAACGATTTTCGGCGACGCCCCTGTAGTCCACGCTCTTAGTCTTGGCAATGGCTTACGCCCACGGTATAGAACCGTTGCTAATGGGGGGTTTTTGGTGTAGTGTCATATATATATATATATATATTTTTTCAAGTCTAAGACTTAAGATGAAGTAAACTCATGCTTACTCCCACACTCCAGCTTTATTATTTAATATATAGCTATTTTGTGATCATTTGCATCCCATTTTATGCGAGGTTAGCAAAGACGAGCGAGTGAAGTGAGCTGCACGGGATGGGAGGCACGTGTCAGGATTAGTACATTGGTCAGGGAAATCAACGTCAGAGGCCTTTCAAGACTTTCTTAATGGTCTCAAAACTCAATGTTCCCTTTTGAAAAGTGCCCAAATGCTTAGCATCTATATTATAGGGGGAATGTTTGAGCTCTTGACTGTGAGGACGTGTTGCCTCCATTGCATAGTCGGGTCAGACTGTATCGCTAACATTTTTATTGTTTTCTTTGCATTGTTTTTCAACTTCAAACTTGTATTTTCATCGATCGATAGCATCGAACTAGTCTTGAGCAATGTCCTTTCGAACGTTCCTCCCCATTGTAATCTATTGAATGTTAATGAAAGCTTTTACTGACTATTGTGCATCGTTATCTTGTCTACAGATTGATATTGTGCATTCTCAAGTTAATATTTGTGCCCGTCAAAGTAACTACTCATAGGCTTACTAGTGAATTGGATAGCTAGTGTCGCACAGATTGCTAGTCCGTGACAGTTGGTGTCAGAGCCAGAGCTTGTTGAATGCAAACCAGATGCAGAAACTGAGCGAGCGCCTTCGCGCTATGTAGGAATGACGGGCTAGTCGAATGCAGAGACTAGAAACAGAATGGACCAGTTGAGCAGTTTTGGGGAACATATTAGTCGGCTTGATGGACTCTTTCACTTGGCAGACAGAGTGGATTCGCTGGCTAAGCACGTCGATAATTTAGAGGGACGGACAGTCGCTATGGAAGAGTCGCCTCACCCCACAGCTCAGGTGATGAGTGACTTCCAATTACAGCTGGAGGACTTATTTGCAAGGGTTGGCTTGCTAACCAAGGCCACAGGGAGGACTGATCACCCTAAGATAAAAGTGCCTGAGCCAAAGTCATATGCTGGGGTACGAGATGGGAAGGAGATAAATAATTTCTTGTTTGATTTGGAGCAGTATTTTTTCGATGTAAACCCCGAATCAGAAGAAGCCAAGGGTCACCATGGCAACCATGTACTTAGCAGGTGATGCAAAACTATGGTGGAGAACCAAATATGCAAATATGGAAGAAGGTCGCATCCTTATTAGAACTTGGGCAGACGTCAAGAAGGAACTCAGAAATCAATTCTTGCCTGAGAACATTGATTTCTTAGCAAGGAGGAAGCTCAACACCATCAAACAGACATACAATATTCGAGACTATGTCAGGCAGTTCTCAACTTGCTTGCTAGATATTCGAGACATGTCTGAGAATGACAAAATTTTCTGTTTCATGGAACAAGCCCAGCCGCTTTTGCAAGCAGAATTGCAAAAGCAGAAGGTGACAGATATTACAAGTGTTATTGCAGCAACAGAAAGGTTTAGCGATTATATGCCCATGGCTGGATCCACTTCGCTCAATCACTCCACAGCTAGAACTGGCAGTACCAATTCAAGCTCAGGGTCGAATGCTCGATCACCTTACCAAAACTAGGGAAACTCAAGTCAGAACCGGGGAAACTACAATTCTCAGTCGTCCAACCAGAATTGGAGTTCCAACAAAAATTGGAATGCCAGCCCTAGCAACTCAAATTACAACAACAAAGGAGGGCAAAACTACTCTGGGCTGTGGAAACCATCTGCATCTGCCCCATGCATTCTTTGCAATAGCAGGATCGCCCAACAGGCAAATGTCCATCCAAACCATCCTTACACTCATTGATGTCCTTGCTTCAAACAGAACCTTCTAACTCGACCGCATCGAGCTCGAACCCCACCAACAGTAAGACCTCCTAGATGGGAGCTCTACGCAAGCTCAATGCTGTCAAAGGATAAATGTATGAGCACCCACACAAGAAGGCTTTGCAATACATCGACATCACTATTAATGGGTTCCCTTCCCAAGCATTGTTGGATTCAGGAGCGATGAACAATTTTATTGCCCCAGAGAAAGCTAGATGTGTGGGTCTGAACTTAGAAGGAGATGTGGGTAAGTTGAAAGCTGTCAACTCTGAGGCAATCTCTATTAATGGTATGGCCAGAGCTGTGCCACTACAGGTTGGTCCATGAGAAGGAATATCAAACTTCTTGGTCGTCTCACTTGATGATTTTAAGGTGATTCTTGGCCAAGAATTCTTCCGAGGAGCTGCAGCAGAACCACTACCTTTCATGGACTCCTTGGGCTTTTTCGGACCCAGACTACGCATTGTACAACCTCAATTCGACCCACAACTCATGATAGAATATTGTCGGCGCTCCAAGTCAAGAGAGGCTTGGCCAAAGGAGAAGATACATACTTAGTTGTGGCAAAGCTAGAAATGGAAGATGATAATAGCAAAATCCCCGAGGAAGTTGCCCAACTTATTGCTGACTTCAGCGAAGTGATGCTGAATGAATTGCCAAAGAATCTACCTCCCAGAAGGCTCATTGATCACGAAATTGAGTTAGTGCCTGGTGCCAAGCCACCCGCACGTAGTCCATATCGCATGAGCCCTCCAGAGTTGATCGAATTGAGAAAACAACTAGATGGCTTGTTGGAGTTGGGATTCATTCAGCCCTCTAAAGCACCTTATGGGGCACCTGTTCTTTTTCAGCGGAAACATGATGGCAGTCTTCGCCTTTGTGTTGATTATAGAGCCTTGAACAAAGTCACCATAAAGAACAAATACCTGCTACCGCTCATTAAAGACTTATTCGACCAACTTGGATCCGCCAAATACTTCACAAAACTCGACTTGAGATCGGGTTACCATCAAGTCCGCATTGCTGCTGGTGACGAACCCAAAACTGCTTGTTCTACTAGATATGGGTCATATGAGTTCCTAGTAATGCCGTTCAGCTTGACCAATGCTCCAGCTACGTTTTGCACCCTTATGAATGGCTTGTTCCGTCACCTTCTGGACAAGTTCGTGGTTGTCTATCTAGACGATATTGTGGTCTATAGTGGGACTATAGAAGAGCACCTACATCATTTGCGAGAAGGCGTTCCAAATCCTTAGGGATAATCATCTCTTTGTCAAGAAGGAGAAGTGCTCATTCGGCCAGACCCATATCAATTTCTTGGGTCATGTTATTGGCAATGGTAAGATTCAGATGGACATGGAGAAAGTTAAGGCAATCCATGATTGGAACACTCCTAAGAACGTGTTTCAACTACGTTCTTTCCTTGGACTCGCAAACTATTATCGTCGTTTCATAAGAGATTACTCTAAGAGAGTTGTTGCACTGACAAATTTGTTGAAACAAGACCGAACATGGGAATGGGATAGGTAGTGTGAAGCTTCATTCCAAGACTTGAAACTGGCCGTGATGAAAGATCCAGTATTAGCCTTGCCATACATCACCAAGCCCTTTGAAGTACAAACAAATGCATCTGATTATGCCTTAGGGGGAGTTTTGCTTCAAGATGGTCATCCGGTAGCATATGAGAGTCGAAAGTTGAATGATACAGAGTCTCGTTACTCAGCTCAGGAAAAGGAATTGCTAGCCATTGTACATTGTTTATGGGTGTGGAGACACTACCTCTTGGGATCTCAAGTCCTTGTTAAAACAGATAATGCTGCAGCAAGCCATTTCCTTACTCAGAAGATGCTAACCTCCAAGCAATCTCGATGGCAGGAAAAATTAGCAAAATTTGATTTAGTATTGGAATACAAGCCAGGGCGCACTAACAATGTAGCTGATGCACTCAGTAGAAGGGCAGACCTTGCAGTGCTAACCCATACGGGTCCGAATCACATCATCTTGGAGAAGATCAAAGCAGGCCTACAGACAGACCCACAAGCGAAGGAGATTACAGAGTTGATCAAACAGGGCAAAACTCGACGGTTCTGGATAAAAGATGGAGCAATACTCACAACTGGTAATCGCCTCTATGTTCCAAGAACTTCTGGTTTGAGGAAAGAACTTTTGAGAGAATGCCATGACACCCATTGGGCGGGACATCCAGGTTGGAGACGAACACTTGCATTGCTAGAGAGGGGGTACTATTGGCCGCAGATACAGGAGGATGTAATGGCCTATGTTCGAACATGTCTTATTTGCCAGCAAGATAAGGTTGAAAGAGATCAACCAGTAGGCTTACTAGAGCCCTTGCCTGTTCCAACTCGTCCTTGGGAAAGTGTTTCCATGGACTTCATTACTGGGTTACCGAAAGTGGAGGATTTCAGGAGTATCCTTGTAGTTGTTGACCGATTCTCAAAGTATGTGACCTTTGTGCCGGCATGACTGACTTGAACAGCCTAAGGTACGACGCAATTGTTTCTCAAGCATGTAGTGAAGTATTGGGGACTGCCCGAAAACATTGTTAGCGACCGTGATGCTCGCTTCACAGGAAAGTTCTGGAAAGAGTTGTTCAAGCTCTTGGGATCCAAACTTAACATGTCGACAAGCCAACATCCCAAATCTGACGGACAGACTAAGCGCTTTAACTCTATGCTCGAAGAATACCTTCGTCATTTTGTAAGTGCAAATCAGAAAAATTGGGTGGGACTACTTGATGTTGCACAATTCTGTTTCAACTTACAAAAAAACTCAGCTACTCACTCTAGCCCCTTTCAGTTGGTCACTGGTCAGCAACCATTGACACCACATATAGTGCTTACCAGATACCAAGGACCCAGCCCAAGAGCTCTTGAATTTGTCAAAGCCTGGCAGAAAAACATTGAAGTTGCTTGAGCCTATCTTGAGAAAGCCTCCCATCACATGAAGAAATGGGCTGACAAGAAACGACAGATTGATCCTTTTGAAGTCGGGGACTTGGTATTGGTGAAGCTAGATATGTTCAACAAGTATAAACGGACAGCTAGAGCACACAACAATCTGTTTCGCAAGTATGAGGGACCGGTACAGATTATTGAGAAAGTAGGCAAAGTCTCCTATCGCGTCAAATTACCACATTGGCTCCGTTCCACCCATCTTGTCTTCCATGCAAGTAACTTGAAGTCCTACCATGCAGATGCCACTGATCCCACAAGAAATGTATTTACCCGCGCATTGCCTAAGCATCCTACTAAGCCAGATCGAGAAGTGGAAGAAATATTAGCTGACCGCCTCATCAACAACGCAGGCCCGGATAGAGAGTATTTGGTCAAGTGGCAGGATGAGCCTCCTTCAGAGATCAGTTGGGAGCCAGTCAAGCATCTGATGCCGTACCTCTCAAAGCTGGAAGATTACTTGGAAAAGTTCGCTACGAGGGCGTCAGCGAATTGAGTGTGGGAGAGTGTCAGGACTAGTACCGTTGGTCAGAGAAATCAACGTCAGAGGCCTTTCAAGACTTTCCTAATGGTCTCAAAACTCAACTTTCCCTTTTGAAAAGTGCTCAAATGCTTAGCATCTATATTATAGGGGGAAGGTTTGAGCTCTTGACTGTGAGGACGTGTTGCCTCCATTGCATAGTCGGGCCAGACTGTACCGCTAGCATTTTTATTATTTTTTTGCATTGATTTTCAATTTCAAATTTGTATTTCCATTGATCGATAGCATCGAACTAGTCTCTAGCAACGTCCTTTCGAACGTTCCTCCCCATTGTAATCTATTGAATGTTAATGAAAGCTTTTGCTGACTATTGTACATCGTTATCTTATCTACAGATTGATATTGTGCATTCTCAAGTTAATATTTGTGTCTGTCAAAATAACTACTCATAGGCTTACTAGTGAATTGGATAGCTAGTGCCGCACAGATAGCTAATCCGTGATAGCACGCATCGCGAGGAGGATGGAGGGTCCTCCCTCCCTCCCTCCCTCACTGGTTTCCTCGACAGGTAGCCTCCCTCTCAGCTTAGAGTATTGATCATCGCTTAAAAAGTTTTATAGGTATGCATGATCGTCTTTGTTGCACTCATCACCATTTTCTAAATGTATAGTTGTAAAAGACACATTGATGGTTGGCCTCGCTGGTTCGCTTTCAAATAGTCATTAGATTGAAAATATATGCGAAATTCTAAATGTCGAGGGAAAGAGCGAGGAAACCAGCGAGGTTTTTGAGGTGGCGGGGGGTGAACCGTTCACCCCCCTCGAGATGTGTTTCGCGCGCGCATCTCGAGGGGGGGTGAACGGTTCACCCCCCGCCACCTCAAAAACCTCGCTGGTTTCCTCGCCCTTTCCCTCGACACATAGAAAAGCTCAAAATATATATACACACACTTAAATATTACAAGGCTGTTAATGGATTAGATATCGGATAGATATTGATTTTTTAATTCGGTTTTGCTAAATGTGAATAAACTATACTCTAGGGTAAAACGCATATTTGATAGAGGTATTTGGGTCATTCAATTGACAACCTACTTAACAACTTTGAGGACCATGGATGAATGAATTTATATCATGTTTAATTTTGTGAAAGTGGGTGGTGGTTGGTTTTTCTTTTCCACTTATGTTGTTTGATTAACACATGAAATAAATAAAAATGTCCAAACTTTTACTTATGCACTTTAAAAAGTTGCACTATATTGCATTTGCATACAGAACTCTTCGGAATTTCATGTGAAACTAAATTATAACAATTTCATGTAGCTTTCAGTTAACCTAGAGTACAAAGACTGAAAGAGACATTGTAATGTCCAGCTACTATTCTAGATCCATAAAAGATCTCAAATTCTAGACAGCCTGGGGATCTGCTGCTTGGGGGAGAAAAGACAATTTTGCCCCTCATCTTTAATCATATTATCTAAAAAGTTGTTTAAAGAGGGGGGCAAAATTGTATTTGAACCCCCCAGGCAGCAACAGTCTACCCGGGCTGTCTAGAATTACTAATAAAAGATTCTTCAAGAAAATAATCCATGCATGCGGTTGACACTAGATACGTCAAGCATTGAATAGATACGTCAAGCATTGAAGCTGTTCAAACCTGTAAATACACCATAGAAAGTGAAATGGCATCCATGGTAATTAAAACATATTTTCGTGTTCAAATATTCCGAAGAGCACACATTCTAAAAATATATAATCATTGCATTGAAACCAGTTTATATTCATTAAAATTAGTATAATTTTCCAAAGCAAAAGGGATCTCTGCGTTCACTAACATTGCAGGGTAGGGGTGGGCATCCCATCCAGCGATTCCGTTTCCGTTCCGTCCCGATTTTTTCGGGTCTTAATGGGATTGAATAATTTCATCCCGATCCCGTCCCGTCCCGATCTAGAATGGGATGAGATGGGATGAAGATTTTCAATCCTGCCAATCCCGTCCTGTCCCGAACTAATTTATTAATATTAATTATTAATATATTTATTTAATTATTTATTTTTATTTAGAATCTCACTTACTATAATAAATTTATAATGTTATTAAAAAATTTACGATTCTTCTTGAGCTATTATACTCAAAAGGTGAGTAGTTGGTGTCTATTACTAAACAAAAGTTGAGCTAGAAGAGGGGCATTTTTTTTCTTTTAAAAAATAGATGAAGATGTGGTGGTTGAGTTTGTCATGGGGCACAACTAGCATGTCCATTGGGTTTGAGCAGTATGTAGTTTCTGATCCTTCAAATGATTTCACATATATGATATTGCATTTAAGAGCTGAGGTTTGTTTGGGTTGGCATATGGATGATGCCTTCAGTGGCTGAGGGTGGTGTTAAAACTTATTTGTAGGTGTGGTGACTTGATTGAAAGGATTTTGTTAGAGGGAAATTGAAAAGTTCTTAGCATTTGGCCTACTACAAAATTTGACAGGCACATTTTTCTCTCAGTTGCACCCCAAATCCTTGTTATAGTAAAGAAACCTGATCCGTAAGTCAATGGATACAATCTGAATATGATGAAGACATATCTGAATCTGAATTACAGAGAATTATCTGAGAAAAGAAACTTGTTATTATTCTTAATTGTTTATTGAATGTTGATGTAGTTGATATCTTTGCATTTTTATGCTCCAACATCTCAGTTTAGAGTAATACTCGTGTTTTGATTCATTAAGTTGAGAGGACTACTATATTGTACATGTTTTTCTATGAAGTTTTCCATTACTAAATTAATTTTTTTTTATTTCCTTTCTTTTACAGGTAAAGATAGAAGTTACACTTCTGTTGTATTGTTTTTTAGTTTTTTTCTTTTTTTTCTCTTCTGTCTTCTGAGCTTCTCGTTCATTTCTATTGTCATTTGGCTATTTATTTAATTGAGAATGTCTATTGATAAAAGTTAACCAAAAAAAAAAAAAGATGAAATGGAGTACCTTTGAATTGAAATGGGGTACCTGCTGATCCTGTCCCGTCCCGTCCCGAACCAGTTTGGGATGGGACGAGGTCGGGATGAAGTTTTTTCCATCCCGGCCCGTCCCAATCCCGTATGAACGGGATGGAATAGGGATGGGTATATCTCGTCCCATCCCGTCCCGTGCCCACCCCTATTGCAGGGGACCCAAAATAGAGGATATTTGCCATGAGTTTGGCAAGGCAATTAGAGACCTTATTAACTGATATAAAAAATGATTAATTGAGAAAAGCAACATTCCCTATCAATGTCCAAAAGTATACTTTTGGATAATAGCCTAAATCCTTGATGTGCTTCATTAAATGGAGAACATTTAGAATTTATTACACACCAAGATATGTGGGGCAAATTGTTGTTGGCCATTAATAAAGCAATCAAAACAACAAGTGTGTCTATATATATATATATATAAGAAGTGAAAATATCATTCATTATATTTTGAAACTCACTTAGTGCGTTCTTAAGGTCAAATGGCATAACAGTCCATTCATAATGGTCAAGGGGAACATTGAAGACTGTTTTGTAACGGTCATTGGGATTAATCTAAATATGCTAAAATCCAGATTTAAGATCAAATTTAGAGAAAACACGTGCAGAGTGTAATCTCTTAATAAGGTCTCTCTTGTTAGGTATCCTGTATAGAATACCTAATCCATTGTAAAACTCTATTGAGAGGTTTGTAATTGATAACTAATGTGGGAGTTCCTCTTTCAATTTCAACAGTCTTGCGAACATAAAACGCCGAACAACTCCACGGGGATTTAGAAGGAGTGATTAATTTTTTAGAAATTAATCCATTGATTTTTGTCTTACAAAATTCCATCAATTCAGAATTCATCTGAATAGGACGAGATTTGGTAGGAATCTTAGATTCTCGAAAAGAATAGTCATATGATAGTCTAACCATATGTTGTTTGCAGTGCCAGAAGGCATTGTAAAGATCAAAACAAAGTTATGAAATCAATTGTTCCTTAAAGTGAATAATTCTATATCAGACAGTGGGGTCTGTTAATTGTTCATCAATCCTACGAAATGAAATCTCAGTCTTTAGAGAATTCAAATGTTGGATTTTGTTAGAAATAAAATTGATGAAAAAATTCTTATGTTTTAAGAATTTATTTCAACAATTTTTTATTGCAAGAAAAACTTAAATATAAGTTCTTTGCCAAGGATCTTGGTATGAATATCAGTCTCTGTAACAATAAACGGATAAATGGTAGTTAAAAATGACGTTCCCAAAATAATTTGTTGAGCCATGTCTTTAACTAACATGAAATTTTGCTTAATATAGATAGAGTCTTGGCAAATATGAACATTTGTCAAATTGTATTGAACTTGTAACTTTTTATTAGTTGTAGTAAATATTGAACCGAAACAAGTCCTTCAGCAACACAGTTAAGATCATCTTCAGAATCAACCAGAGCAATGGTATTGATCTTATTATTTTGATCTAAAACCAAAGTTATATTGATATACCATTTGTGAAACTTAACCTTTGTGATCTCATTGAGAAAATGAGGAGTGGGTTCAATAGTCTTAGAAATATGATTTGAAGTTGAGGGTGAAGAAACATCTTTATGAATTTGTGTATTCATAAATTTCTGTTCAAGCCAAGATTGACTTTGCTTGAGACGATGAATCTCCTTTTTCATGGTATTTACCTCAGCTCAAGAAATTGGCTGGGTAGGAACCTTAAATTTGTTAATTATTTTTTTTGTGATTGTAAAATGGATTTACGATCTCTGGGTTAGGTTTCTTTGTAAGAGTAGGCTTAATATGTTTAAGATACTCTGATTCCAATTGAGGGTTGTCAATACGATCGACAAAATCCAAAAGAATACTAGTTTCTTTTGGTTTTGAGAGCATATTGATACTGGTTAATGTATTACAATGACATGCATTAACACAGTGATCCTGATTAGAATCTTCTGATTGATCTGAGTCAGAGTCATATATTAATTGATAGACTTGGAGATCATCAAATGACTCAAATTTTGATTCAGAACCATTACTTTGATAAACATATTTTTATGTCTTCAGGAGCCTATAGTTCCTGGATTTTTTTAGCAGTACGACAGTTTTTGGCGTAATGGCATGGTTTGCCGCATTTAAAACAAATGAGCTTTTGGACGATTGGGCCTTTAGATTTACAAAAAGACTTAAAAGGATTAGGTTTATGAGAACCGTGCCTTTTGGGCTTTGAATAGTAATTGCTAAAAACTTTAGGCTGTTTTGGGCCATAAGCCCATTTGGACTTAAAAACACGGGTCGGATGAGACCTATATTTTTGACGAGATGTTTGTTTTTTAGAGGGGGCCTTAAAGTCTTCAAACCGATATTGTTGGCAAAATGATCCAAGCTCTCTAAGGCCTGAAATATTTTGCTTTTTCAATTGGGCCTTAAGCCTAAGGTCATTGCAAAGATGCAAAGCCACTTCATTGTCGAAAGCAATTAAGTCACCAAACGTAAGCTGGTCATATGGTATTTCACCATTATACTGAGCTTGAAGTTTAGTGCGGACAATTTCAGCAAAAAATGGGAGGTAATCCAGCAAGAAACTTTCGTTTCCAAAAAGGATTATTGGCCTCATTTTGATGCATGACTTTCTTCATGAAAATATCTTTGTACCGTCTAAAATCACTAAGTGTTGGACACTTGTGAATCATAAGAGGATCTCTAAACTTATTTTGAAATTCTGAAGGATCTCCTATAAAATGTTTGAGAATGGCAAAAATCAAAGTAGACACAGAGTCTGGTATGTCTTCACATGTCTCGGATTTTATAGGTTGACCAAAAGCATCTTTCTTAACTGTTGTTAAGATGATTTGTTGCTCAACTGTAGTGAGATAATTATCCTACCATCCTTTCAATTGGCCAGGAAATCCTGCTATGATAACCGACACAATACTGTGATCAGATTTATGCTCGCTACGATGAGCAGCAACCATTATAATCATTTATTGTGTTAATTCAATAATATTTTCTTCAATTAATCCATCTATATTCCATGTATAGATGTTTCCTGTAGAAAATGAACCAAACGTTTGTAAAGGATTTTCTTCATATTGCATATCAGGGAGCGTAGGTCTAGGATAGAAATTCATAGAAGTTGGAAGGGGATTTTGGAAATTTTGACGTGATTGATTTCTAGACACACGAATAGGATTAGCTTGAAGCTTATCCAATTCAAACATGGGATCAAATTCTTCATAATGATCAGAGACATTCGAAACGCCAGGGTTGGACAGAGTATTAATCTGCTTTGTAGAATATGAAGGTTTGTCTTTAATTTCTAAAGAGGCAAGTATTTTATTGATTTCATCAATAAGATGGTTTGGAGTGGACAAGACATTTTGATCAATTGAAATGGCAGTGAATAATGTCTTTTTAATGGAAGTTGAAGGAGAAGGAGGATCTGACCTTTGGGGCAAATTTTTTCCTAATTCATGTAACAAAACATTGGTATAATTGTTTTGCTCAATGATTTTGGAAATACCTTTTGCATCAATTTGAGATGAAGGGTCTTTCAAGGGTGAAACTGTGATAGTTCGTCCTTGAGTTTGAATTTTGATTTCTTCTAAAGGTGGCAAAACTGATTCAACAATATAATTATTGGTCTGTAATTGCCATGGTTTAGAAGCAATTCTGACAACATTAATATTTTGAAGATAAATAGAAAATACCATTCCAGAAATAGCATATTTATCTAATATTTTGACAAAATTGATAAAACATTTTTCACAATTTATCCTTTGTTCAGGTGTGGTTCGAGCATAAAATGTCTTACGTTTATCAGAATTGTAATATTTTGTAAACTCAGTTTTAATCCATTCTTTATCAAGAATGAATTCTTTGGAAATAACATTCAATTGAGAATGGTTTTCCATCCCTGAACGAGTGGGAGAATTCTCATTTTGAGTGTCAAGATTGTACACAGGTTGAGGTATCTGGGGATACTCAGGATTAGATCTTAGATGAGCAAGATTTAAGTAAAGAAAAACTTCTGGTGTAAGAGTTCTTGGGATTTGAGAAAGGGCAGTTCTAAAAGATGATTCAGATCTGCGTCCAGATTGGAAATCTAGAGGCTGAAGCCTAGTACGACGAGATTCAGATAACTGTAATTCGATAGTTCCATCCTCAAGAGTGAAGATCTGATTGAGACTACTAGGGGGAGGCCTTCTAGGTTGGGATTGAACTGCCAAGTTACTGGAAGAGTGACTTGGTTCAAGTGGATTGTCCTTGGGACAGTAACACTAGTCTTATCTTTGTTAGCCTGAAATAAGATTGTATATCCTTTTTCAGACTCGAGCAAAGCCTTTGGACTCAATTGAGTTTTCATGGCTTTGTACGTGATTTTGTAAATAAGAGCAAGAGGTTCAGACCCTGGTAACATATCAAAACCAGAGGTGTGAATATTGAGAGTCAGTGTTTCAAGGATATTTGGATCCTTTAAGGACACTGAGAAATTGGGGGTAACAGTCAAAATAGACTAGACCCATAGCAATAGTAGATTATGCAATTCTAAGCAGAAAATCTTCAAATCGGTTGTATCTGCAATCGCGAAGAGCGATGAGAGCACAAGTATCTAATCCTGTCCTAGTAAGTGGTTTAATTTCTACCTGAATTAGACCAATATGGATATACTTGTATTCTTGATTTTTGAGAAATTCAAGGGTATTTGTAGAAAAAAATTGTTTTGATTCTAAAGAACCATCAAGAGGCACTGTCTGTTCGATATGTCTATCAAGTCTTCAAATTTTTGAGAGAAGATTGATTTGGAAATCTCATAAATTTGTTTGTAAGGGACTTCAGGGATTGACCATTTTTGTAAATTTTGTTCAACTTCAGGAATTCTACATTCCATTCTATTTTGTAAAACTGAATTTCTTTGCCTAGAGCTAGAGGCTCGGGTAAATTTTGAAAGCAAAGACATGTTGTAAAATTTTTAGAAGGTTGAAGGGTTAGGAACACTGTACTTGGACCACCTACAGCTGGAACACCGGTATGGGACTACCTAGCCCGACGTACTGCGCTATCCTAAGCGACTTACAGAGGGCATCTGACGGCTGACCAACATACCCTAAGGCTTACCAACGCTATCAACTGCTGACCAACAGTACCTCGGAACTCACATACTCTATTCCTCCCCCGAAAAGAAGACAACATGGCTCTGATACCAATTTACTACCCAGGACTAATAACTTTATGTTTAGACACCAAGATTTACAGAAATAGAAGATAACGAGAAATAGAGATGATGAACAAAAACAGAGAACAATACTGAGGCTTAATTAAGTACAATGAGATGGTCATCCAAGACTAGTTATCCGAAAATAAAAGATTTAAAACAATATATAAAACATATAAGATAATATAATAAAAGATGAAATAAGCAAACATTTCTTAATTTATGAAAATAATACTTACAGGAGAGGAAGCATTACAGAGATAAGCGTAAACGATTACAAGGGAAGAGAAGTCCTCCTTATTGAAGACTAACACACTTGCTTAAATAAAAAAAGATACATGAATGAGAGGCCTCTCTCTAAAGTTGGTGGAATGTGAGTAGAATGGTTAGACTTTTGTCCTTTGTAATGATGGAGTAGGTGGATTGCGAATATTATTTGCCTTTTGATAATTGTAGTTGGTGGAGTTACTGTTGAAGATGCTTCAACTGTTGAACTTTTGACTTTTGTAAGTGCGAACACTGTGGATGCACGCGGTTGCTTTGGAAAATAAGATGTTGTCAGTTGGCCGAAAGAAACTCCGTCTTGTAGTGGAGGTGGCAGATGCCTTTGTAAGTTTGTCATGATGGCTTCTAGACATATGCTGAGTCATAGATGCCATTCCAATTGAGTGGGGTAGGATTCATGATAATGGCGAGAAGATGCCAAAACAGTCGTCCTCATTGTTTGGTACTATTGGATCATCGTCTTCGTCTGAATCTTCTAATAGATTTTAGACAAAGTCTCCAATAATTCAGCTTTTATAGGTATTCTGCTAAGTTGCTTCTTGATATGCTGTCGAAGAAGCTTTGCTTGAGATGAAACTTTGATTGGATTGACCTGTGAAGCAGGTGTTTGAACTTTGTCTGAGAAGAAGCGAGTGACTGCTTCTTTTGTAACTTTTGAGTGGTCGAATTGAGACCACCATTTGATTTTGAATCGGCGTCAGAACCAGAGAGGAGCTTGAGCCGATTGGTATGGAACGACGATTGCTGAAGAAATGTAATCCCAGTAGCAGATCCATGAGAGATTGAATTTGATAAAGAACCAGAGTGACAATACCTGTTCGGAAAGAGGGATTGGAGCTTGGAACTTTGATTTGAAAACTTGCCATCCTTCATTGACTGGAGGTGGTAAGATGTCTTGAATGAGACAAAAATAATTCCACCATGTTTGTTGGAACCATAGGGGAACCGATTTCTGATTGAACTTTTTGTAGAAAAGAAAGAACCATGAATGACCATATTTTTGAACGGAGAGATAGAAAGCTCTGGACCAAGCTTGCTTATAATCCAGATAATTGTAAGAGGGAGGAAGGTAGTTGACTGAAAATTTCTTATGGAAACGGTAATGTTGTTTCCAATCAGCTTTAGATACTACCTTCATGATTTAGCATTTTGAATGAGTCACATGCTTAGGATTAGAAGGGTCTTTGTTATGAGTTATGATTACTGAGTCAGAATCGACCAGTATGAACTTATAGAGTTCTTGGGTCTTGAGAATATTTGCTTATTCAAAGAGGCTTTTGGAGAGAACAGATTATTGGCAATGAGCTGGGGCTCTTTGGTAAGGGAATAAAAGACTGGTTCAATCAAGGTGATTTGTTCCAGATTTGGCTTTGTAAGATAGGGATTGGGTACATAGATC
Source organism: Berberis thunbergii (assembly GCA_003290165.1). Classification (NCBI taxonomy): domain Eukaryota; kingdom Viridiplantae; phylum Streptophyta; class Magnoliopsida; order Ranunculales; family Berberidaceae; genus Berberis; species Berberis thunbergii. The sequence continues at coordinate 1,103,831 of QNQO01005053.1, read as the reverse complement.
TGCGGTTTTGTAAAGCTTGTCATTGCAGAGCTTGATTCTTCTGCGGTTGACAAAAGTTGATAAGGATTTGTAAGAGAAATGGCATAAAAAAATAGGGGCTTTTGGCTGTGAAGTAGAAGACTTCATAGCATATTGGCTTTTGGTTTGGAAAAAAAAGGAGGGCGAGAGGAAGAAGACCTTTGAGAACTCATCTTTGTAAGAACTCTCTTGTCAAAAAATCTGCAAGATAATTATCTTCTCCTTTAATATACTCAATATCAAAATCAAAGGCTAACAATAGTCCTTGCTAACGTGCGAAAATCTGTTTAGAAACAAGATTTAAAACATCTTTTATTAAAATATCTTTTGCAGATTTACAATCAACACGCAGTAAAAACTTTTGGTTAACCAAATCATCTTGAAATTTCATGATGCATAAAACAATCGATAAAATATCTTTTTTGACTGTTGAGTAATTGAGTTGGTTTCATTCCAAATACCAGAATGGTATCGGACTAATTGAATGATTGTAGATTCAAGAGGACGCTGTTTGAGAATACCACCGTACCCTTGGTTAGACGCGTCTATTTCTACAATTTTGAATGCTTATGGGTTTGAGGTCCCTAGACAAGGAAGACTCTTGACTTGGGCTTTGACTTGACGGACTATTTGAGTATGCTTTTCTGTCCATGGGCTTGGATTGGACTTAAGTCTTACAAACAAGGGCTTAAGTAAAACTCAGAGGTTTTTGTAAAAGTCTGCAACATAATTGAGAGATCCAAAAAATCGTTGCAATTGATTTTGTCTCTAATTTCATCGGGGAATTTATCAACAAACTCTATAGCTCTAGAGATTGCAATGATCATCCCATGATGAATCCTATGACCAATAAAATGAACATTTGTTTGAAATAAATCAATTTTGGTTAGGGATAAAATCAAACCATTTTCTTTGATAATTTTGTAAAATTGATACAAGTGTTTCCAATGGGCTTCTATGGATTTAGAAAAGATGAGTATATCATCAATATATACAATGGAAAATTGGGAGTAAGGAGAGAAAATATCATTCATGATATTTTGAAACTCACTTGGTAAGTTCTTAAGGTCAAATGACATAACGGTCCATTTACATATATATATATATATATATATATATATATATATATATATATATATATATATATGATACATAAAAACGGCCACACCTCTAAGTCATACATGTGTCATGACGATCTCAAAGAAATACGGGCCCTAGCATCAGCCCAACACTGAACATGCATAAGCGACTCTAAGTCCGCAAAGCGGACTCGAACTCTCACAGCGTGCTAGGCCCACATGTCTCACAACTATCCTCAATACTCATAAGTCCCACTAAGGAAAGTATCTCGAGGATCAGCTTCGGACGGACAACTACAACTACTCTCTGCTTCCAACTAGGAAGCAAATATTAGAGTACATTCCACACAGGAAAACTCCATTTAACGGATTGCTCTTGGATTGAGAACTATCTTCCAAGTATCTAGAAACACAGGGCTAACAAAGAATTTTCCTTCTACAACACAACTCCTAATTAAATAATGATCTCCACAAATATCTCCTTCCTAAACTACGCCTACGATGGTCTGGTTTCCAGTACTCGTTGCACTATAAATAAGACATGAGGTTGGTAAGCTAAGATATGCTACAAATTCCTTGTTACAGAACTATACCTTCCTCATATCCATGCCTGACTTTAGCATCGGAGTGTCATCGGTCACCACAACAGTGGTCTGTGGCTCACATGTGTTACTTGTGTAGGTCAACAAGTTAGCCGGAACCAAGTCAAAGCAAGAAGCGAAAAATGACTGCATCAGTTTGCCGCCGTCAATGGGGACAACAAAGTTCTTAAGTTTACAGTAAGCGTCATCTCCTTTCAAAACATAGAGAGATGGTGACCACTAGGTCACGCAACAACGGAAAACCGGGGGACACGTCGAGCGCTTAGGCTGTCCCTATACCTTCTTCAACAACTCATGTCTTGCATGAGCAACCGACTCATGCTCTTGCGTCGACGGCAACAACAACGAACCCCAAAATTGATAAGCTAACATCTCTAATACAATGGATTGCCAAGGCGGTGGAGGCTCTCACGCGACAGAATCCACCACTCGCTAGTGGAGATCGGGAGAAAGACAGATCTCCGCCTCCAAAAAATGATAGGGAGCAAGAACAGGAAAGCCAAGCCCTCACTAATTCTCATTGGACTAGGGTAGGCTGTGCGGCTAACGCTGAGCTCGCCGCAAGAACAAAAAGGCTCGCCCCAAGGAACCCCCTCCGCAGAGGTGGGCATGATCTGAACATACTGTACCACTTTTTTGTCCCACCATTTGTATACGAGATCATGAATAAGGCCCTTCCGAGGAACTTCACTCCCCAAAGCTCGACTCCTACGATGAAGCCATCGATCCTTTCGACCACCTGCGCCATTACCAGCATGTAATGGACCTTAAAGAAGGCTCTCATGTGTGCATGACCTTTTGTCTAAAAAGCTCAGCACTTGCGTGGTTCCACAGCCTTCCGCCAAAGTCCATCGACTCCTTTAAAATGCTGGCAAAGGAATTCCTGACACGTTTCGTCGAGAGCCAACGTTACCGAAAAGGCCCGCACTACATACTCTCTCTAAAGCAGAGGTCCGACGAGACACACCGAGGGTATGTCACGCGCTTCATCAACGAGTTGACTTTCATCGACGGGTACAACGACGATACAACCGTGACACCATTCACTGTGGGACTCATAGAGGGAAAACTTTACGAGGACCTCACCCTAGAGCCCCCTCTAGACATGGCGGAGCTTTTCAGGAGCATCCAGAGACACAACACATTGGAAGAGTCGAGGATCAATAAAAGGGAAGCCGAAGGCGGGAAGAAGCCCTCCGCTCCCAGGAACAAGAAGGAGGGAAAAATACGCGAGGATGAGGAATGGAGCAAAAGGAAGCGCATCGACGACAGGCTGAACCATGGTCAGTTCAGGTTGGAGAAATCGTCCAACTATGTTGGATTCAAAGCAGTGACACCCCTAAATGCTAACCTGTCGAACATACTAAACTCAATGAAAAGTTGGGAGGAACTGAAGTGACCCCCAAAGACACGCGGATACCCTGTCAGGCGTGACAACAACAAATACTGCATGTACCACAACGACGGCGGCCATGATACCAATAACTGCAAGAGTCTGAGGTATTAGGTTGAATATAGAATTTGCAGAGACAAATTGAAAGAGTTCCTAAAGTTTGAGAAGCGAATGGAGCAAAAAAAGGACAGGGGGGAGTCAATTACAAAAATAGAAAAGGAGACTCCAGGGATAATATATGTCCTTCATGGAGTCAGACCAAATGAAAGCCAGTCATACGGGTCCCGCAAGCGAATTCTACTGGACATGCGGACACAACCCGCGAATGATGACAGACACATCTGCCACTTAAGCATTCAGAACCCCATTCTCACATTGACATTTACGGACAAGGACCTCGAAGGAGTCGGAACGCCACATAATGATGCCTTAGTCATCTCGGTTTCCATAGCAAGGTGGGAAGTAAATAGAGCCCTGGTTGACACAGGAAGTTCGCTTAACGTTTTGTTCTACAACGCATTTCATAGCATGGACCTCAATGAGGAAAACTTGACGTTTTCACCCGCTGATCGGATTCAGCAGGGAGAAGTGCTTCCCCATCGAAAAGATAAGGTGAATACGTGAAAATCGCAACTTAGGAAGGTCCCATTTCTGGACTTCATGGTGGTAAACGCACCGTCATCCTACAATCTCATCTTGGGAAGATCATGACTCTACCAGATGAAAACAGTGGTCTCCACATTTCACCAGTGTGTTAAGTATATACTGATAACCACTCCGAATGAACAATACGTGGAGACCAACCTATGGCACGAGACTGCCACTATGCCGCATTGAAGCAATAAACTCCCTGATTCAACTACATACCACAAAGCAACCTGACCAGTGCAAGGCCAAACGATGGCAAAGACATCATTCTAGAACGGCACTGAAGCAATACGCTCTTTAGTCCAGCGAGTTGAAATGGCAATGACAAACTTGAACACATCCCCTGACATTCAGTCGGAACGGAGATCCGCCTCTCTGCAAGGTTTACTTTTCAACAGGTCAGCAAGAACCAGATCAAAGCAGAGAGCGAAAAACGACTACATCAATATATATACACACACCTTGTTTTATATATATATAAAGCATATGGCATTCTAAATAAAAATTTGTTTGTGCTAAATTCAATTTGAAGAAATATTGTCCATTCCAAGGACAATCCTTGTGATGCAGGGAGGTGGGAGTCTCTAGGTACACAATGGGGCAATCGTAGTACTAAATGATAATTTATGTATAAAAATATTTTCCAAGATTATTAATGCTATTTAGGTATTCTGATGATATTAGAAATTTTGTAAAAAGGACAAAATCAAAACCACAATACTTAGCAACATTTCATGTTTGAAGCCAAAAAAAGCAGAAAGAATCCTTTGCATTGCCGAACAAATTTTGTACCTCTGTTTGGTTTGTTTCTTGTTTAGGGTTTAGCTCATATTATACTTGCCACTCGACCCAAAAGTTAAAATAAACTCATTTAATTATCACTATATGAAGATTCATCTTATTCTTTAACACTAACTATAATATCAAAACATCGATTAGAAAATAGGAATCAAGTAATCTAGCAAGAATCAAAATATGCTGTTAACTATATGAATTCAAAAAGAACCAAACAAATGGACTACGGGTTTACATTGTTTTATAGTAACGCCTATATATGGTCAACTGAGTATGATGTCGTATATGCTAACATCGGGATATGATACCAACAGTTACAAATAAGCCCTAACATCCTTGAATCTTTAATTGTTAAGGAGCATAAAACTAATTGCTTAACCAAAAGCAGCGTAAATTCACAAAAAATAAAATAAATAAAAAATAAAAAAAAAAAGTAAAAAGATACAATTTAAAGAGTAGTCATCTTCATCCCTTTACCAGTATGAGATATTATACCTCCTGTAATTGTAAGAGCATGGTTTCCCTGTGGTTAATCTCATGTGTGGATCAGTAGATGCAGATTTTTTTGCGGGCTAAATAGCTCATCATATGGATCTCGAAAACATCTAATGATTGAAACTGTATCCTTACATACTCATAAAACCTTACCTTAGTTTTTTAATAGTGAATTTGGCAAGCATGACATCCCTCCCATGACTAATCTATTGGTCAAGACTTGACCAGGAGGGATGCATGTATTGAGATAACCCTAAAGATTTGTTGAATATTTTATACACCAATCTTGTCCTTATAATAATGTATAAAGTTGTAACTTGCACTCTTATTGAAACCAATAAAAAATATGGAGAAGTTGTTCACCATAACTCATGGTTCTCACAGATTGCTCATCAAACATTATGAAGATTAATCATGATATTTGGATTCTCATGCCATGCATACCCAAACCAATTTACTTCTTAATGCATATTTAATTTAGGTATTTGATTAAAGAAACCAAACATCGCTTAGTGGGCCTTGCCTCACATGCACAACGCTTAATCAACTTTTTCATTAATTAATTTGAAGTTTAATTGATATTTTTATTTTATGCAATTGTCATAACGTGCAATTTGGATTTTTAATTGATTTAATTATGTAACAAGTTTCAACATTTCTAGGATAGCTATCAAAGGCAGGGGGCAAGCGTTTGGGATTTTATGTGCATGATTGTGATTGTGTTTAGCGTTATATGTTTAAGCTTTTTCTAAATGTTGAGGGAATGCGCGAGGAAATGGGCGAGAGAGGGGGTGTGACCCTTCATCTCCCTCAAGATGCGTGCCTTTGCAAATCTTGAGGGGAATGAGTGGTAACACTCTCCCCCTCGCCCATTTCCTTGACGCTTAGAATCGCTCATATGTTTATGACCATGATCTTTGATGGGAAGAGTCTGGGAGTAGGCAAATCACATAATACAACTCTAGAACATTCAATTATTCAATAATCAATCAAGAAGACTTTGTGCAACTTAAGTCTTATCCTCTTGCTGTTTAATGGGAATGATTAAATTTGTAGTCTTGAGTCCTAATGTCCTATATTGTGGATTGGACCCCCATAAAAAAGTCTCATTTTGCATCAAACTCATATTTTTCTGAGTTTGAATTGAGCCTCTAAAATCTCAGGATGAAGCCTAGCTATAGAGTGTATGGTCCCCAATCCAAACCATTCACCTACCTAATTGCTTCTTCTCTCAAGATTGTCCTCCAGTTCAGATTGATGGATCCAACTACCTGAAAGTATCAACAAATCAAACTGAGTTTTAGTTTTTAAGTAAAATACAGTATTGCAATGGTTCCACATGCAAAGTAATCGACAATATCCTTTTCTTCTGCTCTCTGATAGAGAATGAATTAGGCAGAATATATGTCAGGCTAGGCTATCTCCGAGTTATATGCTCAATGTCTTCCTAACAAGTAACTTCATTTGTTCACTTTCCTCTTAAGCACATTATACATGAGATTACTAGGGTATTCTCTATGTCTTTGACACTAAAATTCAATACGAGTCTTTAGATGTGTGATGTTTAGAGTTGGTTGGAGTATAAAAGTTTTAAAAACTTCTTTCTTCAACTTCTCGCTTTGAAAACCGTTAGTTTCTAATGTTTAGATAAATTTCAGTTGTCTTTTATCTTCAACCTAAAACATCATTCTGATTTGTTATATAAAAATCTCAGTCGTTTTTTATCTTCAACCCCAAACACTATTCTAAATTATAATATAAAAAAATGTGAGTAGCCATTACAAGTTACATCTACGAGTTTCTCATGCATCTCTAGCAATAGAGACATACAACCATCTACCCCATTTACAAAATAACTTGCCACTCTTTGCACCCTTTCCAGGTCTCCTGATTGCAACACCCACCAAATCAATGCACTCAACTGATGTTCCTATCCTCTCTCGTCCTCCTTTGCTGATTGAATAGTTGATTTGGTGAGTGAAAACTTCCCCAGTAGGTAGCATTCCACCAATATGTCCAACTCTTTTAACATGGTGGATGCCAATATTCCTAAACATTTGAAGTCTTTTCTAAATACAGACCTCAATTTGGGGGAAATTTAACGTTCAAATTTAATTGTATACGAACTCGAGGAAATCTAACGATCATGTACACATAATTAACTTGGGCCTTACATTGACAGCAACCTAGAAAAACCCCTACCAATAAATTCTCATTTTTTCACTCACCAGCTGCTTCTTCTACTTTTACACTTAAAAACAGAAAGAAAACATTTTCCTTCCTTCCCTAGTTCTCACTCACGCAGTCATCAATGGTGAGCAAAAAGCACGGGCGCAGAGATCGGAGATCTGGGCAGCGTTGACATCGACCACCAAACCCCATCCTAGCTATGTTGTTCCGCCGCTGCCTCCGCCTCTGAAGACTTGTCGATGGCAGGCGTTTGGTGACAGAGACGGATCTGGGGATCTCCTTCCACGTAGGGATCTTGAAGACATTAGGCTTGTCTCTCTCTAAAATGGGTGTTAGGAGTTTGATCGAAGAGGTCTTATAATAGTAACGACAACTGCTGGTCTGATCCATAGCCTGGTCCGCATATGGCGAAATACACGACATATTAATTGTACGACTTCCCGACTCAGTACAACCTCTTATCTAAAAGCTAGTAGTGCGGTAAGACAACTAAAAAAAGTTAGCACGGAAAGTCAAGGAACGCATAAGTACAAAACCCTATTTAACATGCCATCTCTCATTGATAAATCAAGAGTACAAAGTTCACGACTCATTAGGAGAATGTTAAGATACAACAGAGCTAGATTTGGTAGGAGAGAAAATAGGAGGCGCATCCGCACATGCTGCCGCACGGATGCCTTGGTCTTCATCATCTTATTCTTCAATCTGATCACCTTCTTATTCTGATTGGTCGGAGGCTTCCCCAAACTCCGCGTAATATAATTCTTTATAGCGAGAAATGTCCCATTCGGGATGCTCCTCCCTCGTCAGTTGCAAAAGTTCTAGTCGCCCATGCACAACTCTGTTTAACTCGAACGTGCCTTTGGTCTTCAAAAGTTTTTCTTTACGCACCCTCGACTCAGCCAAATCTTGCTCCAACTGCTTCAATCTTCCTGACAGCGTATCAATTTTAGATTGCTTGGCACTCAAGCTGTCCTTCGCAACACTTAGTTCATGCTGCACCAGAAGAAGCCGTTCTTCTGCTGTCTGCATACTCTTGGCATTAGAGTCAATGTCGGCCTCAAGCTACTAACATTGGGTTGTCCACTCAAATTCCTTTATGGCCTTCTCAACATTTAGAGCTTTCACTTCAGCCTGCACTTTGGCTACAACCTTCTAAGCAAGATGTCAGTCATGACGGACAAGGTTTCGTTATTCCTCAAACATGTCCCTCGCGAACATTGTTTAGGCCAACTCAGAGTCAAGCGTTTCATAGCGAATCCTTTGAGCCTCTGATCTTGTCTTCCAGAGCTTTTGATCAATAACTGATTGAGCATGCCTACCTTCCTTAAGTTGTTCTTTCAGTGATTCAACTTCATGGAGAGCATCGAAGTATGACTTCTGCAAGTGCGCAAATACTCGTTCAATGGCTTTGTCTCAGCGACTTGATTCAGATATGACATCTCAATCACGATGTATTTCTGCCCCTTGTCCATACGCTTTCCTAGCGTATCGCCTGTTGGCATCGGAGCACAATTTGCAATCCAATCATTTCACTTACTGATACTCTTCTTCAAGGCATAAGAAATATCAACCTCCTAGTGTCAGGCCTTGTTTCTCATCTTCAACACATCTGGAGCAAATTAACAAACAAATCCATGAATCTGGATGGAGGTCTTCAAGGACCGAAATCATTCCAGCATCGCCCTTTACTGTCTTAACTGAACCGGGGCCCTCATCCACCACGTTCCTCTTGCTCTCAATGATCGTCTGTCTCTCACAAATCGACTCAGAAGCAGTAGACGGGGAAGAAGGAAGAGAGTTATCTCTTGGACCCGTCGCCACCTCAATATTGGGTCGAGATCGTGACGGAGAACAATATGGGCGACGCGGATGAGACTTCTCGTCATAGGGGTGGCTATTGAATGACTTTTCACCAAGCTGGGAGGACTTGTAATCCAATAAGGGGTTGAACTTAAAGTCTTTCAATGAGAAAGGATAAGTAAAGTCTGCGTCGAACGAATCCACCAGGCTCCCCTGCAACAACAAGTTGTTCATAACCTTTGCCTGATCAGTGCTAAGCTTTGTTACATCTTCGACTCCCACCATCTGCAGATATTCCTTCTCCAAGTTGGGAAGAAAAATAGGGGCCTCGCTTGAGCATCCTACCCCTCGAACACAATAGCTTCCGCTCCAGTGGATGAATCAAAAGCCAGCCCCACAACTTGGTATCCCTCTAAAAGGGCCAACCACTCATTAACGGGCTTGGTGACAGAATGAGGCTTATTGGAATGTGTATTAAAAGAAAGCGGTTCTTTTAGTTCCTCCCTCAATGACAAGCTCGAAATCTTCACTCTCGGAAGCTTTCTCTTCTTCTAGAGGGCTCGTCTTTGGAACTCGGAAAAGAGTGGGAACCTCATGCCAATAGGCCCATAATCCGCTAGCTTGATGTTAGAAGACTGAACAACATCTTCTATACATATTCGAGGCATGTTACAAAATTTTTTCATGGCTGCTTCGTCTTCAGAAGAAAGGGGCGTAGTGGAAAATTTTTCCTACAAAAAGTATGGATAACAATTCAATATACAATTAATGCTGGCGGAATCAATAGAACAAAACTAAACTTACTCAATTAACGGAATTCTCACTCAATCAAATGACTGACAAAATCAAAATACTCAAAGTCCACAGGAGCCATGAAACAATATTTTTGCCAGAACTTGAAGTTGTCAGGCAGATTGCTGAAAAAATTTGACAATGTCAACACACACACAACATGCTCGTTTATCCGAGAAGTAAGCAGTTGAATCACCCTCGAAGACACTCGAACACCAGCGCCCTTCACGCTAATCAGTATGGCGATCAACGTCCTATACCCGTTTGGCACTAGTTGAGCAGGCACAATGTCGAGGTAAGACAAGAAGCTCCAAATTTCTTTGATAACAGAAAACAGATGCCCGATTGGAGCATACATCGATGCAAGTAGATAAATCTCTTCACTGTGACATCTGACTGATGCTCAACGTGAAGAGCCCTAGATCATTAGGTGTTCCATATGTCACGTGAAGGCTTTCTAGATTCGACTCAGAGAGTGACCTCTCTTCGAAGAACTTATGACCCTTTGCAAACAGTTAATTAGAAATCTGAATCTGGCTTGCCATTGAAGAACGTACAAACTTTTGATCACGAAAGTTGGATAAAATCAAAAGCACAAAAAGTAAAACGACAAAGCAGAGTCTCCAAGATCGATGAGTAAAGAAAATGAACGCTGCAGAGAGGGGTTTATATAGTGAACAAACTTTTTGCCTTTTCTCAAGCAGATGCATGCCCATTTAATGCAGTGCGCTGCTTGAGGAGACGATTCAAACTCAAACCAATCACGATCACTTAGGTCCTCTATGACATAACTTGATGGACCGATGAACTGGCCCACCAACTCGAGGGCAATAGTTGATGATACACCAAATCATCATTTAATCCGCGTCATACGTGTGTCAAGATCTTGTTAGCACAGCAGAGTGGGCCCGATTTCCCACCAAATCTGGCAAGGTCCAGACAACATTTAGCCCATATTGGTAGAATTCAGAATGTTGGATGCAGGTTGCAGCGCCCTATTAAGCACACACGTCACATGGTAAAGCCCAATACCCGTAAGCCATAATCAGGCAAGTATCTGGGAGATCACCTAAGAATAGCATGCCAACAACACATTAGTTTTGACTAGGAAACATACACCGAAATATAAGTCGTGCATGAAAACTTCCTTTTATAGATAACACTCCAAAAGGGAAACTTTTCCCACAGATCTAGAAGCACAAGTCGTGTAGGAAAACTCTACTACATGAACGACTCCCAATTAGGAAAGGATATCCTTTAAGATCTCTTTCCCTAAACTACGCAACCAAAAGTCTAGCCGAATGAGGACTCTAGCATTATAAATAAGACACATGTTTGACGAAGAAATGTACGCTACGAAGCCCAATTTATAGCTTTAAGCTTTTCTCGAGCCTTGTCTGACTTTAGCATTGGAGTGTCATTGTCCATCACAATGGTGGTCTTTGGCTCACGCGCGTTCCTTGTGCAAGTCAAGGAGATCAAGTTTCGACTACATCACACATACACACACATATATTAAGATTCTTGGTTACAATATTGTTGATGTCCTCCCATAGTTGTTAGTTCATGAGCCTCAGTTGAGTTCTCTACTGATGAATTTAAAAAACCAGAATGGATGAATAGTAAGTAGTCGTCGTGTGCTGGTGATGAGGGGACACCATACCCAGTCCATGTCCACAAAACTAAGCTGCAAATCATCCTGCAAAATGGAAATAAGATTTCTGAAATCTCCCAACATAAAACATGTTTCCATTGTTGTGCTTGGATGAGGAGAAGAGTTGCCTTAGCTGGATCGCATTCAACCATTGTACTGTTAGTTACATTGTCGTCAATAGGGCATACCACATGGGCAAGGAACTCGCCTTGAAGATTGACTGCCGAAACACCAATTGTGCCTTAATGTGATTAAGTAAATAGGCTAGCATCATAAGTAACAATAATTGTATCTGGATCATGGTGGTGAGGAATGGGTTTGAAGTGAAGGGATCTAGAATTAAGAGAGTGATTCCTAGCTGTTTGGATTTGATCATGAATAAGCTGAATCCTAGTTGTGGCTAACTCAGTTAGAGGACTATATGAGGCAGGTTGGCTCGACTCGGATGGAGTAACGGGTGTGTGGTTTGACCGAGAATCGATAACTGCTGTAGTAAGGAAATGGTGAATGAAATCCATTTTGTCAATATCTTGGCTAGTCAACAGACAAAGATGATTTGGGGAATTGTTGTTCATAGTAAACCATTGGTTTTTCCAAGTTTTCCAAATACGGTGAAAGGAAAATAGGAACTGCTGAGGGAAAAACTTGGTGTTGTTGAAAACCCAATTATTCTGAGTCTGCCAAATGGTTAGGAGAGAGGTCGGTGAATTGGGCAAGCATCACATCCCTAATATCTTTGTGCATGTTAGCAGTACCCCACATGAAATTGATAAAGATAGTGGTGTTTGGTGTCACAAAATTATCATTAAGCCAATCAATTGGGATAGGAGAGATTTGCTACATTTGGTGAATGACCGTGCAAAGGAAAAAGAAATAGGTAGTATCTTTTGTGTGGTTATTACAGAAAATGCAACAATCTTCAATGGGAGTGTGCAACCATTGTAGATTGGTCATTGTAGAAAGGATGTTTTGATTGATCTTTCAAAGAAGAAAAAGGGTGCATGGAGGCGCTTTAATTCTCCACATATCTTTGAGAATTTTGGTATTTAACATGTTGGCAGTAAAATAAGAGTAGGAGCAGTCAAACTGATAATTTGTGAATGCCTTTGTTGCATTTTTTACTGAGAAAATTCATTTTTTATTTGGTTACGAGATGAGCTTATCAAGACTTGCAGAGGGCCTAATTAGGATGTCTTGAATGTATTTAGCAACCGAGGAAGGAAAATGAAAGTTAATAAGAGCAGAGTGCTAGTGATGGTGATGATTAAAAGAGTTGGTCCAAAGGTCAGATCCTAGCAGGCACGCCCTAGTCCGGAAATGTTTGGAATGCAATCAGCCAGCACCAATCCAAGTTTGACCCAACAATCTTTCCATAGGTCAATATTCACACCTGATAACACTTGCCAAACAAAATGGCGCTTCATTTTGGCAAGCGCTGAGAGATTGCCTCTCCAAAAGAAGGAGACAATTGAAGGGGATTTAGATATTTGAGAGACACTCTTGATACAAAAGCACATAGCTTTGAGTAGTTGGACTCGTGCATTCGTCGGAGAGGAGAGCGCTTGCCATATACTCTTAGCTATCAAAGCCAAATTTTTATTTCTGGTGAGAGAGATGTTAAGACCGCTCAGGTGACGAGGCTTGGAGATGCGATCCCACGTGCACAAATATTTAGCTTTACTGTCTACTATCCCATTCCACCAAAAGTTACGGGCAAGGTTATCAATTTTGGTGGAGATAGAGATATGGATGAGAAAAGTTTGCATGTTGTAAATTGGGATAGAATTAAGGATCGCTTTGATCATAATCGTGCGGCCAGCCTTGGAGAGCACTCTAGATAGTTTAGCATTGATCTTCTCCAAGATGAATTGAAAGTCATTGACTTTCTTTTTAGAAAAAAAATAAACAAAGGGGATCCAAGATATTTGTCTCTAGGGTTATAAAGTTTGGAACCCAGGATCTTGTTGATCATTTTAGCGTGTTTAGGGTGGACTTGACTGAGAGTGCTTCAGCTAATGAAGCTTGGCAAAAGATCATGAGGTCATATGCATAGAGAAAGTGGCTGATAGACAGGGAATGTCTTTTAATAAAAATACCTTTGAGGGTTCCTTCAGATTCAACATGTGCGAGAAGACGGGAAAGGGCTTCGACAATAAGAATGAACAAGTTAGGGGAGATGGGGTCTCCTTGCCTAATGCCCCTAGATGGTTTCATGGGAAAAAAGGAGAACCATTGAGCATGACCTGCAGAGTGGTAGTGGAAATGCATTGCTTGATCAATTGGATCCATTCAGAAGCGAAACCAAGCTTTTCAAGAATTTGAAGGAGAAAGAACCATTCCACCCTATCATAGGCTTTAGCCATGTCAATTTTTATTGCTATCCAGTTTTGTTTCTTTTTTCGAAAGTGTTTCATTTGAAAAAAAGGTTTCATGAGCAATGCTAACATTGCCCACTATGGATTGACCTTTAAGGAAAACTCCTTAATTAGGGGATATAATATAATCTAAAAGGGGTTTCGGGCGATTTGCCAAGATTTTCGAAATAACCTTATAAATAATATTACAAAGCCCTACTGAACGAAACTTGTCCAGAGTCACGGGGTTCCCTGCTTTAGGGATGAGAGCAATGAAAGTGTCATTGAGCTTTGAGTTCATGTGACGGATACTAAAAAAGTGTTGGACAACCTCACAAACATCATGCTTCATTATATTCCAATAGTATTGAAAAAAATAAGCATGAAAGTTGTCAGTACCGGGTGCTTTATGACTTCCCACATAAAAGACAACTTGACGAATTTTCAATTTAGAAGGAATAACAAGAAGTGTATCATTGTCAGCCCTACTAATGACCGGATTGAACGGTGTCAAAATCTCAGGATTGGGAGAACTGAAAATATTGGCACAGTATTTATTTAGAATATCTCCAACAGCAGCAGTGTTGGAGTGCCATACATTATCTTCATTCTTAAGACATAAGATATGGTTCTTTTTTTGCGGCAGAGCAAAGCAGAAAGATGGAAGAATTTAGTGTTTTTATCTCCGTTTCTGAGCAAGGATTGACCAGACTTGTTTTTCCAAAAAAGTTCCTCCTGCACAAAAAGTATCGAAAGTCTATCTTCCAACATAGAAATGGCCAAGGCATTGTCTATAGATGGGTGCTTATTTTTTAAGGTTGTTTAGAGCCTTTTGAGTTTTCAGAATGGAGAGTTGAATATTTTTCAAGTCAATATTATTCCGTCAAGAAAAATAGTAACTCAGTTTTTTAGTTTTTAGATGGAAGTTATTGTCTGAACTAGTATGTCTTCAAAAAGCCCAAAAAGAAGTCGTAAGTTCCCTATAATGTGGGTCTCTAGTCTACATGTGGAAAAAATTAAACGGTTGGGGACTCTTATTCATATTAGCAACAAGCTGAAGAAAAATGACTTTATGGTTCGAGGAAGAGGTGTGGATAGTACGAGTAGTAGCTGATGGAAAAAGGTGCATTCAATTAGTATTCACTAGAATGCGGTCAAGCTTAGCTTTGATCTCATTTATGCCTTTTTGCTTGTTTTAGGTGAATTGGGAGCCGTTAAGCAGAAAGTCTAAAAGGGCATGAGTATTAGTGAAGGTTTGAAGGTGATTCAAGGAAGATAGTAGGTCGGTTACCCCCCATTTTGTCCTCAGGTCTAAGAACAACATTAAGATCCCCAATAAGAAAGAGATTGGCAGTGGTACATGGTAGACATAGTATCCCAGAACTATTTTCGAAGTGAGGGGTTGGGTTCACCATAGGGAAAAATAATCGACCAAGTGGATAGAGTAAAAATCATCCAAAGTGCAATTAAAATAATATTTACATGATGAAAGGATGGTGAGATGAATACCTTTTTTTTTCAGAATAGTGCAATGCCACCTGAAAGTCCATTAGCTGCAACTGAGACTGCGTGTCTAAAACCGAGTCTCCGGTGTATGTGATCCATGGAAGAAAAGGAGGCTTTGATTTCTGACAAAAAAAGAATATTTGGATTGGACTGATAGGACAAAATCTTTAGATTTCGAAGTGTTTTGACAAACCCAATGCCCCTGACGTTCCAAGAGAGAACCACGAGAGCATGGGTGACCCTTTTGCGGCATTTGCAAAAATCGAAATACCTCGATAAAGGTTGTGATCATACTAATATTCAGTGCTGATGTCTCATAGAAAGCAATAAAATTTGTGACTCCAGCCGGTGAAATTGACGGCCATTTTATTCTGGTGTCATCATTTGTACCGGTGTTATACTCCTACTTGTTCTTTGTGAAAACTGTGATGTCAGCGGCTGTCAACATGTCCATTTGCATTTAGCTGGCATCTGTTAATGAGTGAATTCTGTATCTGTCAATGCTTTTCTTTTCTCTTTATGCTAAGGAACAATTGTTGGTGTGCACAATGTCATAAAAAACGTAAGAAAAGCTAGCCGTTGATTAGCAAGAATTGTGGACCTGGCCTTTGATAGTGACGTCTAATCAAATAGATTGTTATGAGCGTTTAGTGTGCATTCCTTCTGATCATCCATCCAAACAGCTTTGCTGGTAGCCGTTAAAGGAGCTGGCAATAGAACCTCATTTTTCACCAACTTAATCAGAGGGATTGAAACTGACTTCAGAGCAACCGTCTTTACGACCGATAACATAGTGGCAGCCTTTTTATTGGCCGTTAACACGATCCTTAAAAGATTAATAGAAACATTCATCGTCAAGGTCATCATTAGATAAATGAAAATGATGTGATAAAGACTGTTATCTTGACTATTGTAGTTCAGTTGGTCGGACATCAATTCTCCCTGCGAGAGGTTGCGGGTTTTTTTTTTTTTTTTGAAAAGCAAGCGTGGGGGTTTATATGGGCTCCCCAGACCACTGAAAAAAGAAGAAAGACACAAATTATATCTCAGTTACATTCGGGTGTATTTTCTACCTCTAGCATCATAAAAACAATCTTCCTAATGTCCTCCGCAAAGGAACTAGGAGTGATCTCCACAAACTCATGATTTGGTAGAAGGCTGGCTAGTTTATCTGCTACTTGGTTCATTTCCCGTACTGTATGCATTACCCTGCATTCTGCAAATTTTCTCATTTCCTCCTTGATGCGTCTAGTTGTGTGAACCGCTTCCCAGGGAGGAGCTTTTTTGGTAGAAATATACTTCAATGCATTACTTGAGTCCATGCATAATACGGGTTTGAGACCACTACACAAAAATACCCATCAGCAACGGTTTGGGATTGTGGGGGTAACCAATGGCCACGGCTAAAAGGCGTGGGCTGTAGAGGCGTCGCGAAATCATCCGTGACGGCTATAAACCGTGGCCAAACATTTTAGCAACGGTTTTATGCTCGAGGACGGTTGATGATTTAGCCACGGTTCTAAGCCGTTGCAACAATTGTAGCCATGGTTTTAAGCCGTGGCAAGTACTGGCCACAGTTTTAAACCGTGGCAAGAATAAATTACAACGGTTTATAAGTCGTGTCAAGCATGAATTACGTTGAAAGCCGTGACCATTCAAAACAAAATTAAAAAAAAAGAAATATGGTTTGTTGTGAGGGTTTGAAACCGTTGCAAAATAATATATAACAAAAAAATTAAAAAAAAATTTGTTGCTGCAGCAAAATCACAGCCACACATCTTTTTTTTTTTTTTTTAGTTAAACCTCCAGTAGGGAGGGGTAGCTATGGGATGCCAGACCATTACTACTTATCAAAAAAATTGATTTATAATCAAAACGGGGTTACATTACGACTTTACCCGTATAAAAATCAAACAAAAATGGACAAAAAACCTTGCCCAATCTAAATTACTGCAACCCCAGCCACAAGCTGGCTAACAAGACTTGAAGACTAAAAGCCTTCTAACAATCACTTAAAACAAGCACATAAGCATAAAGAAGTACCAAAAATAAAAACAGAGTTAGCAACTCTGTTGTGGAGTTAGTGCACCTCCCTGCTCAATCCGCAGCCTCGCTCCTGCAGCACCAACCAGCACTCGCATTCCCACACCACACCCTGCAGTACCCACACAGCATGTACACGTTTGGCTGCATCTTGCCTCGCAGCAGATCCGCCAGCAATAGTGCCTGAAACCATTCATGCCACTTGCAAAAATAACAATTTAGTAGAGTGGACTTCAGAAGCATAAATCAACAGATTGGTGTAAAATATGGACGGTTTAGAATATGAAAAGTTTGGTATCGTGGTCTAAGGAGCTAACCTGCTCTGTTTCCAACACCAAAGCAAAGTGCTGAAAAATCAAGTGTTTCTCTTACGGTCATCTCGGGTATGTGCAAATCATTTTGACTTATGCACGCCGATGTTTTATGAGGAACAAACTCATAAAGTTTGCATCCATTGTAAGATACATCCCCTATTATCTGAAATGGAAGAGAAACATATTGGGATCACAGTAATGAGCAGTGTTCTAAAAATCGCTAGGCGCTGGGCGAGCGGCGAGCAAGTGCCTAGCGCCTAGGCGGTCTTAGGTTTTGTATTATAACTTTAAAAATTTATAAAAGTTAAGCATTATACCTTATCAATTACATCCAATTTAATGCCAATATACATATGAAAAATTTAAAAACATGAAAAATTAACAATCGTGAACAAAATTTATTAAAACTCAAATGACTAAAGTTGGTCATGATGGGTACTTTATATAAATTTGAATTTGTGTAATCTTTTATTTTTCTTCAAATTGCATGAATAACCTCAGTTATTTTTTATAAAATCTACATTAGTAAAATTGGTACCGGCAGATCCTTTGAGAATTTCATTAAGTAATCATCCTTTGCTATATTTAGACATATACTGAATAAAAAATAATTAAATAGTTTATTTCTAAAAAAAATAGGAAAGAAAAATAAAATAAGAACACAATCAACCTTATTAAAAAAAAAAAAAAAAAAAATCGCCCAGACCGCCTAGGTCGCCTAGACCCCGCGTAAGCAGCCTAGACCCCGCCTAGGCCGACTAGACCGCCTAGATCGGCCTAGATCCCGCCCAGACCCGCCTAGACCCGCCCAGACAACCCAGAACCGCCCGCCCAGCCATTAATCTGGGCATTTTTCCACCTTCTAGCGCCTAGGCGGCCGCCCAGGCCGATTTTTAGAACACTTACCGCAACCCCATCCACAAGCTGGCTAACAAGACTTGAAGACTAAAAGCCCACTAACAATCACTTAAAACAAGCACATTAGCATAAAGAAGTACCAAAAATAAAAACAGAGTTAGCAACTCTGTTGTGGAGTTAGTGCACCTCCCTGTTCAATCCACAGCCTCGCTCCTGCAGCACCAACCAGCACTCGCATTCCCACACCAAGCAGCACACCACACCCTGCAGTACCCACACAGCATGTACACGTTTGGCTGCATCTTGCCTCGTAGCAGATCCGCCAGCAATAGTGCCTGAAACCATTCATGCCACTTGCAAAAATAACAATTTAGTAGAGTGGACTTCAGAAGCATAAATCAACAGATTGGTGTAAAATATGGACGGTTTAGAATATGAAAAGTTTGGTATCGTGGTCTAAGGAGCTA
The DNA here is from genome assembly GCA_003290165.1 of Berberis thunbergii. Lineage (NCBI taxonomy): Eukaryota > Viridiplantae > Streptophyta > Magnoliopsida > Ranunculales > Berberidaceae > Berberis > Berberis thunbergii. The sequence goes on along the minus strand of QNQO01005053.1, from coordinate 1,084,820 downwards.
ACCTGCTCTGTTTCCAACACCAAAGCAAAGTGCTGAAAAATCAAGTGTTTCTCTTACGGTCATCTCGGGTATGTGCAAGTCATTTTGACTTATGCACGCCGATGTTTTATGAGGAACAAACTCATAAAGTTTGCATCCATTGTAAGATACATCCCCTATTATCTGAAATGGAAGAGAAACATATTGGGATCACAGTAATGAGCAGTGTTCTAAAAATCGCTAGGCGCTGGGCGAGCGGCGAGCAAGTGCCTAGCGCCTAGGCGGTCTTAGGTTTTGTATTATAACTTTAATAATTTATAAAAGTTAAGCATAATACCTTATCAATTACATCCAATTTAATGCCAATATACATATGAAAAATTTAAAAACATGAAAAATTAACAATCGTGAACAAAATTTATTAAAACTCAAATGACTAAAGTTGGTTATGATGGGTACTTTTTATAAATTTAAATTTGTGTAATCTTTTATTTTTCTTCAAATTGCATGAATAACCTCAGTTATTTTTTTATAAAATCTACATTAGTAAAATTGGTATCGGCAGATCCTTTGAGAATTCCATAAAGTAATCATCCTTTGCTACATTTAGACATATACTGAATAAAAAATAATTAAATATTTTGTTTCTAAAAAAATAGGAAAGAAAAATAAAATAAGAACACAATCAGCCTTATTAAAAAAAATAAAATAAAAAAAATCGCCCAGACCGCCTAGGCCGCCTAGACCCCGCCTAAGCCGCCTAGGCCGACTAGACCGCTAGGCCACCGAGATCCCGCCCAGACAGCCCAGAACCGCCCGTTCAGCCATTAATCTGGGCGGTTTTCCACCTTCTAGCGCCTAGGCGCCTGCCCAGGCCGATTTTTAGAACACTTACCGCAACCCCAGCCACAAGCTGACTAACAAGACTTGAAGACTAAAAGCCCACTAACAATCACTTAAAACAAGCACATAAGCATAAAGAAGTACCAAAAATAAAAACAGAGTTAGCAACTCTGTTGTGGAGTTAGTGCACCTCCCTGCTCAATCCGCAGCTTCGCTTCTGCAGCACCAACCAGCACTCGCATTCCCACACCAAGCAACACACCACACCCTGCAGTACCCACACAGCATGTATACGTCTGGCTAGATCTTGCCTCGCAGCAGATCCGCCAGCAATAGTGCCTGAAACCATTCATGCCACTTGCAAAAAGAACAATTTAGTAGAGTGGACTTCAGAAGCATAAATCAACAGATTGGTGTAAAATATGGATGGTTTAGAATATGCAAAGTTTGGTATCGTGGTCTAAGGAGCTAACCTGCTCTATTTCCAACACCAAGGCAAAGTGCTGAAAAATCAAGTGTTTCTCTGACGGTCATCTCGGGTATGTGCAAGTCATTTTGACTTATGTACGCCGATGTTTTATGAGGAACAAACTCATAAAGTTTGCATCCATTGTAAAATACATCCCCTATTATCTGAAATGGAAGAGAAACGTATTGGGATCACAGTAATGAGTAAATTGATCTTACCTTATATAGAAACCTCAGTTAGTTGATAAATGAAGTTCTGAATTACTGTAATCATAGCTTGCTGCTTTGGCATTTTCTTCTTATCACTACACCAAAAACCCCCATTAGCAACGGTTCTATACCGTGGGCGTAACCCATTGCCACGGCTAAGAGCCGTGGGCTACAAAGGCGTCGCGAAATTCCTTGTAACGGCTATAAACCATTGCTAAACATTTTAGCAACGGTTTTATGCTTGAGGAGGTGTGGTGATATTAAGCATTTAGCCACGATTTTAAACCGTTTCAAGAACAATAGCAACGGTTTTTAACCCTGGCCAGATTAGCCACGGTTTTAAGCCGTGATAAGGTGTGGAAAATAGCAACGGTTCTAAACCGTGTCTAATTAAGTAGCACGATTTTAAGCCGTGGCTAACCCTAGCCACGGTTTTTAGCCGTTGCAATAGTTAGCCACGGTTTAAAACCGTGGCAATTTTTTTTTTTTTGCTATCAAATGACTTTGAGTCATTGAGTCAAAATCTATCAAATAATGGAGGCAAAGTAATGTAATTAATGGAGGCAAAGTCATGTGATTAATAAGAAAATGTATTACATTGAGTCAAATGAGTCAAAATTTATCAAATAATATCTCAAATACAATGATAGTCAAGGAAATAGTCATCTGAAATGATAGTAGAAGAGCGAACAGAAGAAACATGGTCTTGGGTTGTGTCTTGAGTAAGAAATAACCACCAAAGAAGTTGCCCAAAATGCTGCCAGCAGCAAGACCCATGAATGCATAAGATTAGAGACTGGTCATTTTCCATTTTTGGCCATACTCAGCAATAAGAGCATCTTTTGCGACTTCTGTGATGGAAGCACCAAGGTTGCTAATTAGCATACATGTCATTAGCGCTGGAAGAGTTCGACTTGCAACTGGGACGAAAGCCAGTGTACCCCAAGATAGAAGCTGCAAAAGAACTGTCGATATTGATTTGTATCAGCAACTCACTCATTGTTAAGCAAATTTCGCTATTTCAAATTTCTGATATAATATAATTACAAACAATAATTAAATATCAATACCATTAAGCTTATATAAAAAAATAGTAATAATAACAGAGCAACATTCACAAATAAAAAATTTGACTGAAAACAAAAGTATAGTGAGCTAACACTTCCAAACATGCCTAGATAGGACACTGATGCAAGAAACACCCTTTTTTTCAAAAGAATAATGTGTTCTTCATACTAGTTTATAAAATGGAAGAACACGAATGCATGTTTTCTTGTGGTTACTAGAGATATTTGATATGTCTCCAAAGCTTCTTATATATTTCAAATGATTCTCTTCTTCCAGAGATAATAGACTTACTTTGACGCCTTAACAAGGTCAAAAGTAACTTGTTCAGACAAATAAATGCCTTCAACAAAAGACTTGAATGACAGTGATATATACTCCACACAACAGTCAAATTACCTTGGACAGCTGATCCAAAATTGCATTATCCGCTGCTTGCTCTTTAGCTGTTTGTTCCAGTTCTTTACATCTTTCCAATATTGCTTCTCTGACCTGAAGAGATATAAAGAGAGGAAACTTTCCATCAAGAAACAAACAAAGCACAATATACGTTGTAGAACACTATAATACAACATTTATACAAAATGCCGTGAGTATTAAAAATCAATGTCTGCACATGTTTCTTGTGCCTTATGTCTAGAGTTCTGCTTCGAGTTTCAGTTGATGGTAGTCCACCTACTTTAATTAAATACAAAATGAAAAAACAGAGAAGGTTGCTGAATAAGAAATAGACTGTCACATCTAATTGTCTAACAAGCTTTAACAGTCTCAGGGATACACAAAGTTGCAAACAAACCTTTACTCTCTCCTGTTGGAATATTTTCCATTTCAGAGCCATCTTTACTAAGCTTCGCAATTGATATATCAAGTACTGCGACATCCCCAACCTATGAAGCTTCAAATATGTAAGTAGGAGAAATCTTTCCAAATTGAAGGTAGTACTAACAGATCAATGAAAGGGACTTCAGATATTTGAGAAAGAGAATAGGATAATTTCCTCTAACATCTTAATAAAGACAATGTCCATTTAGAGTACTTAGAATACCCAATAATAATTTTGTGCTAACAAATTTGAATTAACAGATAACATAAAGCTCAGGATACACTTCCTTCCTTTTCCTAAACATGGAAAAAATTTTGGAGATATTATATCATGAAAGAATTTGTACATATTCTCTTCATTTTCAAACACTTGTTAATTGTTTGCTAGGAAAAGGAAGGAAGTTACTGTATGATTCCTCAAGAAAGTAACTGTATCACTGAATACCTGGAGACCTCTGTCAGTCACAATTCTAAGTGCTCCGAGGTCCTTATGGCGACGCTTTATCTCGGCTTCACAAGCCTTTTCTGCGTTTATCTCGCTGTCTATCTCAACAATAACCTTCATATTTTTATACCCATTCTCAGGAATCCATTTAATCTCAGGTGACACGTCAACAAGTATCTCATATCTGAAAACAAATAGAACTAGTGAAAACAATGACTAGATGAACATGTAGATATTCATCCAAACAAGTGGGTTCATCCTTTCAGACATGCTCCCTAGGAATTTAGGATGCTTCCGCAGAGTAATAATATGCAGATGACTTAAAAAAATCAAAATCTTACAAACCTAAAATACCTGAAGAAAGCTTGATGAGTAGCATTATCGGATATGTAACACCACAAAATCTACAAATAAAACAAAGCTGAACCAAGCATATCAATTGACAGTTCATTGGCTGTAAATCTTATAATCACAAAATCCGCTGCGAATGCCATGGGTTTGCTTCAATATGTACATTAGAAAAATCTAAATTTTTCTAAAGTTCTTCCCAGGGAAAAGGCTCTCCTGAGCAGCTTGTTTTTTTAGTTTGCTCCCCCACTTTGGGGACCACCAAATCACATGAAAGAGAAAAGGTTTACTAGTATTCAGTGTTCAATATCTTCAAGAATCGAGAAGCCTTAAATGGGATAAATTTTTGTCATTGTTAGTTGAAGATTCAGGAAACTGGAAGGGCATTAAGGAGGAGAAATATTGAATCCCAAATGACAGCCTTGATGAACTGTAACTATAATTATCCTATCAAAGAGAATACTAGGAACAACATAGATACATATATATAGAGTTAAGTTGGTGAGTACCATCTGCATCATCCTCATCACTGGCGTCTTCGATATCCTCGGCAAAAGATAGGCGTGGGTTCCCATTAACTTTCCTCTTTTTGCGTTTTTGTAATTGGAGTTCCTCTTCCCTAGTGAACAAAATACAATTTTATCAAAAATACTTGGAAAATAAAATTATCTAAACATAAAGAAATAAATGTATGAAGTGAACTCTCACTCCTGCTGTAACTTCTGAAGTTTCTCTTTCTCCTCCTCTTCGATTTTGTTTCGAATGTTGACCCTCTATCAAACAAATTCAATCAAATTAAAAACAAAGCCATGATCCAATAACAGACTAGAAAAAAAAATCCAAACTTTTGCTCACCTTTTCTACGTATTGTTCTCTGGTGACAAGTCCAACAGTTTCCTTCTTGAAAGCAGTTTCAAGAATCTAAAATCAAAGCATAACAGTTGAATCAATTAGAAACCCTAGAATGTAAAAAAAAAAAAAGAATGAGAAACCTCAGATGTGCCAGAGCCGAATTGGAGGAGCCCAGTCTGACCGCCAACAGAGGCAGATTTGTTCTTGAGCTCTTGGATTTTCTTCCTCTCCGCCTCTCTCTGCCTCTCCAACCTTCGTATTCGATGGCATGTCATCAGTGGACTGCAGCATAAATTTCATATGTGCTGGTGCAGGTGTACATGTTGTTGCGTGTGATCCATGCGACGGTCCAGTCCCACAACGTCATACATATGCATAACCAGTAGCACATTGCTGATGCCTGACATACCCAACTCATAGAAAAGAGTTTTGAGCACTCTCCACAAAATAATAAAGCAGTGCTCTGCCTGCAGTTGGATCGACTGTAACATATCCCGAATACTGATCAAATGGCGCTCCATCGGTATGTTGTCCTGGAAAGCTCTGCACCTTATCAGCTTCCTTCAACCCATCTTGAGCTCCTACAGTACACTGAACAGAGTATGAGTGAAATAGATTTTACACATCTTGATCAGCCAATTGGGATATTACCTGCTGTTTTAGCTTAAATTGTATGTGGCACTATTGGTAAAACTACCATATACGACATGCCAATAGGCTTGTACACAAGCGAAGCAAACTCACAACACAACATCTTCGTATGCATTTTGATTTCTTATTCCATCAAAGGGAAAAGGGAACTTTGAATTATTACCGACGATTTTCCAACAATCAAGTGCCAACCTAAGGGTTCATATATAATGAACCCAATAACTGAAAATCCAAGCTAAAAAATGGATTGTATTTAATTAACCATGAGACCATCAGTTATGAGAGACAACCACGACTTTCAAAGGAATATGACCATAAAATACCAAGGACTGAAAATAGTTTGAGAAAAAGGGAAATAAGTTACTATAAATTGTGACCTTGATACAACAATGAACTTGCCGGTAATCTAAAGCCTACCCGATACCATACAGCGGCTTGAGAAAATAACAATATAAAGGGAAAAAATTGGAAGAAAATAAAAAGTGTGTTCTACCTTTTGCTGTTAGGTGATTCCTGCAATCAACTAATAGTTTAGTTTCCCATTAGGCTTTTCCATCACTACACCAAATTGGCACTTTTGTAACATCTCTCAAAACAGTATCATTTTTTAGATGTTACAATTCACCAAACAATTTCAAATCAAAACTAAATTTAGTCAAAAAATGAAAAACAGTAACACAAAAAAAATGATACAATAAGTTGGATCACCATGAATAGTATCACTTTTATAATGATACTCTTCATGATGATACTATTATTGTATCATTTTATTTGTGAAAATGTGTAAAGTTGTTAGGTGAATTGTTACACTTTAAAAATGATACTGTTTTAGAGGGTGTTACAAAAATGCCAATATGGTGTAGTGCATCACTCTCTCTAGATTCTGACAACACACCGCTGTGTCTGTTAACTGGAAGAGAATGGCTGCAGCGCTCCATACCAGATCATTCCAACCACCGCTATAATCATCCCAAGCACTACACGTATGTTTAGTCCCTCTTTTCCAAAGATTATGAACCCTAAAACTAGTACAAGGATAGTCTTCATGTGACCAAGTACTTGGAAGGGCACTGCAGTGAATCTGAAACAAGAAACAAACGTTCAAAATCAATGCTTCCCTAGGGATTTCCGAAGGAGAGGCTCCCCAACACTAAATAAATGCATGTTTAATCACATCCCATCCCAATTTTTTTGCTCTATTGATATACAAATGTCAACAACTGAATTTTTCTCATGCCTTCAGCTGACCTACAAGTCTCCAACATATTCAAATCAAGTGAAATCTAATTTTGTTTTTGGAATTCTCTCCTTTTTAAGAGAAAGTTACTCTGACAATTACTTCAGAATTATGTTAGAAAGTGAAATCAAAAGGCAGCTGAACCGAACCTTTATAATAGTAGCCCTATGCTGGATTCAAGAAACTTACCTCTTGTCGGAAGTTAAGTATAACATCCTCTGAATATTCTTGCTTGGAGAATACCTTGACTGCAACATCCTGCAAATTAACAATACATCATTCAATCCCATATGCAATATCTCTCAATTAAATTTTTAGCAAAGCTGCATCATAAAAAGTGATGAATAAATATTTCATACATCCAGTAGATTTTCTATAAACCTCTAGCATAACAAACATTATTGTCAGTATGTTGCATGAACCAAATTTTTTTACATGTCTTACACCAGGGTACCAAAGACGCGGTTGGATGGAAATGAGTGTTGAGAGCACAAGTACAAGTATGCAGTCTCTTGAATGCTTTTGAAGTGGACTGGACTGCTTAAGAAATGCCTGGAACAGGCATGTTTTATGTAAAGCTGAGTCTCCTAAATGGGCTGAGACATTCTAGAATTATTTGGAAAGGTGCAACTTCCGCTAGGAGTGTCACCGACTCCCGAAGGAATTAGTATTTTTTTTAAAAAAAAGATAATAATATTTTTTTCAAGTTAGCTGACTTGTGGAAATTCAACTTTACATTTTCAAATAAACTAGTAGGTCCAAATTTTGCTCCAAATGGAATACCATATCTGAAACCTTTTAGCCATATCAAAATGTGCCATTCAACATTGAACAGTAGGTATGGAAAATTTTCAAAATGGCTTACTAAAAATGACCCTCATGATTAGGAGAACACCCTAAAAGAGCAGCCTATATTGAATTTCCCTCCTTCTAGATAACCTGCCGTATATTCATTATTATATAAGAGATCTCCCTTTCATTTCAAACCTGTGCCTCACAATATAGTCAAAAAAGGCAGGAGAGGAACAGAAACATACCGAGCCATACCATAGACCATGATATACCGTTCCACAAGAACCTGCAGTTCCCCCAGTAAAAATAAACAACAACAGTTCCAGCTGTGGGATGGTAAGTTACCTCCAAAGCTTTCACCAGGTCTTCTTTGGAGTGAGAGGCAGGTCTTATAATGCACATGGTCAGGTCAAGTGTTTCCAAATGTAACATATCGATAGAACAGGAAGCATATGGATAGAAACAGATCAAGGTTTCATGCACAAATGAAAATCAAGGATTCAGTCAGGTAAGAGAGGAAGAAGTCGTTCATAGATGGAAGAAATTAAAGAAGCCAAAAATGTGGTTGATGAAGAGCATGTGCGTCACATTGACAACAGTCAAGGGTGAGAATCAAAACAAGATGTCGCCTAATATCTTCAGAACGAAGAGATTTCATGCCCTTTTGTGAAGCCAGAGAGTTTCTGCCTAAGGGCGAGGATAATTTTCCAGCTCTCGAGGGCTGGAAAACAAATCTTCCCAAGAACTCCTCAATAAACCTACAATGAACATGGGGAAATCAATTAATTTCGTTCAAGACAAATATAAATAATTCTGGATGACATGGTTTATCAATTCACATGCTGCAAATTGATTGATGATATGCTAGTTCATGGTCAGGGAATGGATTTCTTACTCTCTCTATTAATCAATTCTAAGCTTAATTTTGAAGCTGCAATGTCATTTTCAGTTACAGATTTAGCAATCTTCCTGTTGAGATTGTTTCGCAGACACTTGATGCTCCTTAAATTTTGAAAAAATAACTCCCAAGTGCAAACAATACCTTGAGATTATGATCCCTTCACCATCATTTTTCTTGACACATATCACCTTAATAATTCATACCACTCAAATTTTGCAGGATTTACCTATCGCTGCATAGTTTGTTTGGAGACCCCTCTGTTCAGTGAGCATGAAAGTTAGCGGCATTGGTAAATCTGATTATAATAATAAAAAGATGTATAGATTTCTGTGAGCTATCTAACTAACAAGCTCATTGAATTTCAAAGCATATATTTGTTCATTATGTTGTTTTTTTTTACCTTCAATACATATATTTGTTCATTGGGTTGACTACAGAAATGGGTTGTGTCCCAACAGCTTCACTCTGATAACAATGTACACAAAATCTGTCTAAATTGCAATACTTCATATCTTAAATTAACAAAACCAAAATATAAAAAAGAGAAAAATAAAACTTGGGTTTACTTACAGGAAAGATTGGGAGCTTGTTGTTGGGATCATTATTGGGTCTCATTCTGGTTCTCATCAAAATTGCCAGACCTTACTTGTTTCTATTCATAACCAACAAACTTACCCTCTATTTTTCGATGCAACAGAAATCTAGTCTTACTTTGCTTAGCTTCCAAGGACAAAAACAAAAAGCCCCATCAATTAGGACCAAAGCTACAAAACTGACTGTTTCCTGATTCACATCATACAATGCATTCTTGTATGAACCAGGTCATCAATGGAAACAAAATCCAATAGTCCAAAAATGGTGAATAGATTGTGCCTCCTTTGTGAAACTTAAAACATGGCAACTGTCTCCAAAAGCCAGTCCCTAATACTACTGCTCATATCAAGTATCAACAAGTTCTTTACCAAAAAAAAAAATTTATCAACAAGTTCACTTCAAAGTTACATTCATGTAATATTATCTGAATATCAGTTTTTTATGTTTAATTCATTTTTCAAGGACTTCAAGCAAACTACTTATGAAGTAACAAATGCAATATCTATTGATAGGGTTAGGGGAAAAAAGGCAAGATGATTGGCATGTTTTGGCCCATATCTGAGATGAAGTCTAGAAGCTGAAAATGGGGATGTATGTCTAGTTTATTTAGAAGGTAATGAACTAACAATATATCAGAATAATCTATCACGAAGGTGAGGTTGTACAAGTATATAACTGCTGTAAATAACAAATCTGCCTTACATACCCGATGTGTGACCCAGTAATTCCTTTCTCTCATCTCAATGAGAAAAGGAAAAGTGGGTGGAGCTTTTCTCTCAAGAATGCTTTTCTGAGAGCGTCTAGCCCGAGCTTCATCATCTCCCAGAGTAACAGTTTCTACACCCCAAATCTAAATATATGATAAACCAATCAGTCAAAAAAGGTGAATATTCAGTCATTGAAATTAGTTCAAGTCTTTTAAGAAAACATAAATTGATATTTTCTTTTGATCAGTTAAGTAATCATGCATTGACTACATTCGCGGGCAACAAAAGTGGCAATAGATCTATATATACATTTATCACAAATATGATCTAGAAATGTCCTAGTTTGTGTGCTGAGCTAGTAACCCATTGGCAACATACTCTTAGTTATTCAATAAGGATTCTGAGTCACTAATTAAAATGGTTAACCATGAAATTTAACCCAAATGGTTGATTAGATAGTATTCTATTCTTTATCCCAAAAATATGATAAGGTGATGGTACCGGCCATCATTAAAGATGAGTAAAAAAGCACCAAAGTTCATTGCTAGCATCAAATCATTGGAAGACGACAAAAAGTGGCTAAATTGTTAATTTTTGAAGTAAAAAGGAGCGAACCAGATTAGAAAGCGTGTGATTCTTTATCATATTCTCAAGTCTCTCTCCATGTGCAGTGCCAATAAGCATCACTCCTCTCTCGGCTATGGAACGACAAGCAAGTGCCTCTGCTTCTGTGCCAATCTCATCAACTATGATTACCTCAGGCATGTGATTCTCTACAGCTTCAATCATGACTCTGTGTTGCATGGATGGTTTTGGAACTTGCATTCGCCGTGCACCTCCTATTGCTGCATGGGGAATATCACCATCCCCTCCTATTTCATTGCTAGTGTCAACAATCACCTAACCAACATAAGTCCTCCTCAATGAAGTTGTGAGCATTAAGTGTCAGATTTTTTATGAAAGACTAACAAAATAACATAACACAAACTTCATGCAGCCAATCAGACAGACATGAGTATAGAGAAATTTTACGCACCACTCTTTTGTGAAGCTCATCAGCCAATACACGTGCAATCTCACGCATAACAGTTGTCTTACCTACTCCAGGCCTGGTTAAGTCAAACCGAAAAGAAAAAGAAAAAAAAAAGTCCTTCAGTAACTGAATTTCATATAAAAGCTCATTTAATCTGCATGTTAGTCAGAGCTTATTTAGTATCATAATGATACAGTAAGAAACATTATTACAATTTTTCTTAGTGTTAAAAGGTGTACTTATCTATGACACGTGTAACTGGAAAGAATAAACACTTCATCTTCAGAGATTTTCAAACTTACATCCAATTTGTACCCATGTTTCTCAAAGAACTCCTAATCACAAATTAACCCTCCAAAGTTATGTATGAAATGCCACTGAAATTGCACATATCTGTAAATCATAAAAGTGACTAACATGATAAACTGTGACTAAAATCCTTCTTGATTTCATAAACTAGTTGGAACAACCTATTGAACTTATTGACCTACTGACAGTAATGTGACTAACATGATAAACTGTGACTAAAATCCTTATTGCACATCTCTGTAAATCATAAAAGTGACTAACATGATAAACTGTGACTAAAATCCTTCTTGATTTCATAAACTAGTTGGAACAACCTATTGAACTTATTGACCTACTGACAGTAATGTGACCCCTGGACTAAACACTATTATTAAAATGCTTTAAAACCAGTAGAATATTTTGCCATCTAGTAACACAAACTTTTGAAAAATGTACTTTCTAGTATGACATCAGATATTCCAATGTTAGGTGACGAAGAGATGTCATTTTTTTATTTTTTTAGAATTTTCTTGTTTTAGAAGGTTAACGCAAGAAAGTATCTTATCCCAATAAGATGATATAAATTAAGGGGGCTTGGAGTTTGCTCCAAAACTTTGAGAGAGGGACACTGTTCGTGGTGGGAACAGAATTTGGCATTGGATCATATTTTGGGAGGAAAAACTAAAGCTTAAATTGAATAATGACTGAACTACCAGCTTCTATAAAACCATCAGTAATTGGGAGATCGAATGAGGCTCACCATATTACTAATGATGATTCACATGGAAAGTTTTGTATGTGCAGAGAAAACCTAACCTGAAATACAAAACACAGATCATTCCTTGTCAATTTTAACATCTAAATAACTTATAGACAATAGTGAAGTTTCTTCACTGATGACAAAACCAAACAATAACATTCCGATTTTTATCAAGCAAAAAAACCCAATTTAAACTTTCTCCCTAATCGATTGAGATTCAAAGTAAAACCTTCAATGGGGGTGTAAAACCAGGCTTCATCATCAACAATCTTCTTCGGAAGCGGAGAAATTGATCCATTCGGGGGAAATTGATCCATTCGGAGAATCTTCAGAAATCAAGCTGGAGAAAAGAAGAAAGTGAGTTCTAGGGTTTGCTTTGCTGAAAGAAGAAAAAAAATAAGAAGAAGAGATCAACAAAGAGATCTAAAGAATAAGGAGATCTAAAGAAGAAGAAGGAGATCTTACCTTCTCTTCTTCTTCTTCTTCTTCTTCTTCTTCTTCTTCTTCTTCTTCTTCTTCTATCGTCGTCTCCTTCATTCGTCCTTCTTCTTCCCTGCTTCGAGAGTCTGTTTCGTCCCTGCTTCTTCTTCTATCGTCCTCTCCTTCTTTCATCCTTCTTCTTCCCTGTTTCGTCCTTCTTCTTCTTCTTCCCCGCTTCTCCTTCTTTCGTCCTTCTTCTTTTTCGAGAATCTGTTTTTCATCAAGTTTTTTCGCCAAAGCGCGAAAATTTCCCTCCAAAGCGCGAAACCATTTTGGCCAAAGCTCGAAGTTAAAAAAATATTGCTACGGTTTCAAACCGTTCGCAGGTTTAGCCACGGTTATAAACCGTTGCTAAATTTTTTTGTTGCAACGGTTTTGAGCCGTTGCTAAGCCTAGGCACGGTTTAAAACCGTTGCTAAATTTGCAACGGTTTTGAGCCGTTGCTAGGTCTAGCCACGGTTCATAACCGTTGTTAAATTTTTTTGTTGCAACGGTTTTGAGCCGTTGCGAATAATTCTCACGGTCTGTAGCCGTTGCTAATATTAGCCACGGTTTTTAGCCGTGCTAAATATACCAACGGTTTTAAACCGTGGCCAGGGTGTTTATTACCCACGGTTTTAAGCCGTTGGTACTTATAGCTACGGTTTTTGGCCGTGGCAAATGCACCAACGGTTTAGAACCGTGGGCAGCTCGGCGTAGCTAAATGGCCCTTTTGGTGTAGTGTATAATTCTAATTTTTCATTGTTTTGCATCATGTAGCAGCTATAGTAGCATGTCCACTTAGATTACAATCCATATAAATGATATTAAGGGTGTGCTTGTTAGCTGGAGTTTTCTATTGAAAAATATCACATGCAAACTCAAATAAGCACAGACAAATGACACTTTTAGAGGCAATTGTTAGCCAGGAGTTACTCAACCATCAAATGCTGCCCAACTTCTTTTCTTGAAACTAATCACAGTTCAGAGTAACTGTGAATATATCCTGAAACTTGGAGATTTCTGAGTTTTTTTTTGTTTTATGTAAAAGAAATGGTATAATCAAAGATTCGAAGGAAACATTTCTTGTAGATAGCTTATTTTACCATTTTATTATTTGCGGGGGAACTATTGTAAAAATAATCTATTTGTAGATATTTATTTTTCTAATGAAAATCTAACCTTGAGAGACTTGCTTAATTTTCCTGCCAGGGCCAACAACAAGGTGGTCTTCCCACATCCTGGAGGCACAAGTAGAAGAGTCATCCTGCAATGCAAAAAATCCTCTGTAAGTGAACATTTTCAGCTTTGCTTTTGAAGAATTAGAGAATAGCTTGAATCATGATTAATTTGACTTGGTTATTACTAATTGCATCAATATAAGTGTCCGGCTACCAACCATTTCCAATTGGATTGCTAATTAGGATTAACTAACGTTTGGGCATTAATCTCAACTACCTTGAAGGTTTAATGATTCCCCTTGTAAGTTCCATCCCCATGGCCGTAACACACTACCAGAAAATAACCGAAATGAGCAACAGAAACAGAACTATAATAACTAAATCACCAATATTCACAAAAGTTTACAATTCAAACTACAAGGTTTCATAATAGTCACTCCATGATTCTCATGGTATTTTATGAAAAATGTGAACTAGACTTTAAAATTATTGCTTGCATTTGAATTGCAATCCGATAAGAAGTGTCGAATTTTCACTTAGAATGCAATTGTTTCCTTGAATTTCAGCAACTATCCTCCATGTACCTCTGCCAATTGTGTCACTTACAAAATCTGCAGTAGAAACGTCAAATAATTAGGTTAAATGAAGAAATTATAACCGAGTACTTCAATAGATGATCTGCAGGAGTAAAGCATGTACCTGGTTGGTTGGTACAATACCCATTATCTTCCATATCTTTTGCAGACAGTAAGTAATATGAAATGGGAAAAGGCATATCCTTCATATGTTCCATGCAGGATTGTGTGTTCTATGGAGCAGGTAAATGTCAAAAAATCGAACACTCATTTAATTTTTGAAAAATTTACTAGGCATTTTTCAAAACAATATCACCTTATGATCAAGTCTCCAAACACTGAGAGATTATAAGACTTGAGTACATAGCATGCTCAATAGTAAAGTTTCCATTGCTTAATCAAAGCATCAGGATATCATCTGGTCAAGGATTTCGGCAAGACAACCAATCACTCAGATTAATAAATCAGGCAGACTTCACTAAAAGGTTCAATTGAAGACACATGGCAACTACTAGAATAGTTCAAAACTAAACTCATGTTCAATTGACATTTAAACTTTTCTCCTCCAAAAGTTAACTTTGTCCTTCTAATAGAAATCCAGGAATGCATATAAAAAACACTAGCAAGCATAAAACTTGACAATAACAACAAGGGTAAGGGAGCTACTTTTCCAGGTTGAGGGAAAAACAAAAAGTGAACAATACCAGCAAAACTAACAGTAACGATGAAGGGAGAGGGTGTTGTTCCTCTTCCATGTGGACCTTTGAGAAGGTATGTTCTTGTGATGCAAGTGCCCCTTACCGCGCAGTCCCCTGTACTTCTTTCCAGCAGATGTGAGTCCCCGAAGTTCCCTGTGTTTGTGGACAGGATTGCAGATCCAGTTTATTCTAGGATCATTCCTAATTGTGTTATGGGCAGCATCAGCAAGGATTATCTCATAATACTTGTAGGTCAAGTCCTGTGAAAGGCATAACATGCTTCATAACTTGCCAAGGAATTAAAAACAAAAAAAAGGAAAAAAAAAAAAGCATTTAGAAATTATCTGAAAAACCTCGTTGCCAACTAGAGGTCAGATAGAAATGTAAAAATTGCCACAGCAGTTATCATAATATATTTCCTAATGTTCGCAGGTTTAAGAATTAATTTTCTCATGTATACTTCATTAAAGATTAGCATCATTTAGTTTACAACTTCATCCATATCAAGTCAACCAAGTCCCTTCCTATAACTCTTTTCACCCTACAAACTGCTGGAATTATTCTGGCTCATTTCCATGCAAAGTATAGTACTTGCCTAAGTAATCATTTGTAGGTCACACCATTTTTATCATGAAAAATTCATCAATCACCAACCCAGATAAATTGATATATTTTGGTTTGCAATAGTTAATTTATTTTACTATCATATCCTACTATGACTTAGTTGTAGTTTAATTTCCTCAGACGTTGTGGCCAATGTGTGTTTTAAATCTCAATCTCCAATACGACCAACTTAAACCAAAAGTTAGAACAAAAGAGCTAACTAAATGCCAGCACAAGAAGTCATCATCATCACATAATTCAACTAAAAATCAAAAATACCATAAACAATATATGAATAGTCATTTAAATTAGGAAAAGAGATGTCTTATTCGTCATACTATGCCATAGACTAATATACTGTGTGCAGAAACACAGTGGATGACTGAAAGATTATTCAGGACCACTATTCATATAATGCTGACACTGGTACCAAAAATAAGGTTCAGTAATGAATATATATAGTAAAAAAAATCATCTAACCAAGATATATTTAATTGAAAGAAAATGAATCCAAACGTTCCTGAACCAGACAACTTAACTCTTCATTATATATAACGTAGAAGAATGCATGCTACGTACAGTGTTTATGTCGGGGATTAGTAGTATTGATCTGTTTTCTACAGGCAAGAATTTGTTCTGTTTAAATTCCATGTCTCCTGCAATGAAAAATGAAATAACAGAAGTCTGCTTATTTTATTGTTTGGTTTGGGCAATTAATGATATGAGAATATTGTCAAGTTTTTAAAGTAGTCTAGTTCAGTACTAATAGCTCTCGCCAAGTTTAAGCTACCACTGACTCACCCAGCGTGGATGAATCCACCAGCTTTAAGGATTTTTTCCTTCTCCACTTCAAGCTCAGGCTTGTGATATCTTGACAAAATTGTATGCCTGCAAAACCACAATGCTTTGAGCAATGGACTATATATCATATCATATTTGCTAACATATATTGTGTCCGATACCTACCTAAGCATCAATACAGACTCATACATCCATTCATCTTTTCATCGTTTGATAATTCAGTCTTCATTTTTACCATACTATCCTATTCCATCACACAAATATAATTATAAAAATTTGACTGCTTGGAGGTTACTTAATCAGTTAGACGACATCATGCCCGCCAATTGAACGGTCCATAATGATCCACACGGCAGACATGGTATGTGTAACAAGTATGAACATGCACTTAAAATGTTTCTGTTAAGTATTTTTCTAATTTAATATAAAACAAAAGAAATAAAAACAAGACAAATAAATACAAATTTACCTGACCCTTCCTTGATATTACGCAGCGAGAATCACCAACACTTGCAACTACAAGTTGGTTATTTTGAATGACTGCAACACAGGTCGTGCTTCCAGAAGTTGGTCTAAAAGAAAATCAGAATGGGGACCCTGATTAAAATGGTTGAGAAATAAGATATGATCTAAATTGTAAAAAGAAACTTCACATATCAAAGATAAACCACTATACTGAAAATACACTAAAAATATTTTTGATGACAGCAATTCCTTAATGAAAATGGTGCATGATATGATCTAAATTGTCTATTTTATCACCCATTCCAGCCAGCTCTCTCCAGTCTTTTTGTCTGCGCACCATCTCATCCATTCAGCCATGGTTTATTCTACAGGGACTCTGACCAGAGCAGACCAAAGAATTCATGTTATGGAGGGTTGCTTTACTATTAGGTAGACAACTACAAGTTTCTTCATAAATTTTTTTTTATTTTTTTCCCTGGACAAACGGCCCTCCCAAAGGTTTTAATTCTAACTTGTGAACATTTACCAGTAGCAAAGACAGATCCACTAACTATCCAAAATTAAGCGACATACATCAAACATCTTATCTTCAACCATGAGCAAAAATGAAAGACTCCAAATTGTCACCAGTTGAGAAATTAACCTCACCATTAACTCTAAAGGAGCTTGAATCGGGTGGAACCACCATTCATGAATTCAAGTTTCTTTCATTCAGGCAGATCTTGCATTTAGTTGCCCTTATCCTCCTATTGACAATTTTAAAATAAAATAAAAAAAACTTAGTTAACTTGTCAATTTTGTTTAAATTCTGTACACTTGAATAAGTACCAAAACTAAAAAAAATTCAAACCCAATCAAAAGATCAAATTTGTAAAGGCATATAATCAAACACTTTAGGAAACACAAATACTCACTTAGTCCCATCTGGTACAACGAGAGCTTGTGAGTTCAACATGTTCAACGTGAGCAATCTTGAAACTAGTCTTCTCCCTTGTCCTTCTCGCATCTTCTCTCTAGCTCTTCACTGCAACCATAAATCTCTAGTTGTCTCAAAGCAGTGAGGTTTTGCAGTCCTTCTGGCAATGCTTTGCGATTCAAAGATCCCAACAGAGGAAAGAAGAAGAAGAAAGAAGAAGAAGAAGAGAAGATCTAAAGCAGAAGAAGGATCTTACCTGGAAGGAGATTTGAACCGGAAGGAGGAACGGAAAGATCAGTGTGTTCTTCTTTCTTCTCACCAAACTCAGCATTGGAGGCACCGATGAACTCCTTCAAGAACTGGAGAAGGGACGCAAATATTTTTCGCAACCGCGAAATTTTAGGGTTTCGGGAGATCAGTGTGTGCTTTTGGGAGATCAGTGTGCGCTTTCGAGAGATCTGTGGGGAGATGGAACACATTTTAGGGTTTTAAACAAAGGGTTGAAAAGTGCAGAGTTGGGGGGGGAGATGGAGCAGGAACACAAATTTTTTTCGCAACCGCAAAATTTTTTTCGCTCGCGAGAAATTGACTCGACTTCTCCACACATCCACGTGCAACACACGTGCATTTTCATTTTATAGCAATGGTTTTAAGCCCTTGGCCATTATAGCCACGATTTTTTAGCCGAGGCAAACAAACCAACGATTTCGAACCGTGGCCAAGCCTTTTGGTGTACTGATTATAGCCACGGTTTTTATTTTTTAGCCACGGTTTTAGGTCATTGGCCATTATAGCCACAGTTTTTTGCCGTGGCAAATAATCCAACGGTTTAGAGCCGTGGGCCACCTCCGTGTAGCTAAACATGCCTTTTGGTGTAGTGGACTCACCAGTTAGGATTTTGTGAATTTTCACCCGATTAGCAGGAGCACATATGCTTCGTCGTTAATAAGCCTTCGAGTATTGAATGCAGTTGCTTAGATGGACTGGACCGGAGAGAAGCGAAAGTAAGTCTTCATGCAAGGTGGAGGCGATGGACCGGAGTGAAAGCAAGTCTCAATGCGAGATGGAGGCGACGAGAATATTAAGTAACAACAATATTGTAGCCTTCGAGCAATGTTTGGTTAGTCCTATGTCAGTCATGTTACCTTCGAAAATAAATTAATAAATAAATAAAAATGATCAACGAGTCAATTTAAAAAATGGATTTGTTGATGTACTGTTCGAGGTGAAGTCCGTACGCCAGAAGACTTAAATGTCATAGAAATAACGGGTTGTTGCTTTGCCCCATCTGAGATGATGCATTTTATGTCGTTTCAGCGGGCGGTGAACCCTTGTGATTCCGACCAAAACTACCAAAATAGCCTTATGAAGAAGACTTCACTTGTTCATCCATCATGGAAAATGAAGAGAGCAAACTTGAATCTGTTTGTTTTATGAGTACTTGAATGAAGGAGATCCACTATAGCCAACAAAAAAGGATGGATTGAGTTGATTGTCTCTCCTTACACCATGACTGTTGAATTGGATCTGAGATTATGAACCTATGAGGAGTGCGCGGCATCTATTATTGCCGAGGAAGTGGGAAGCTGGAATTCAGTCCGTGATATATTTGGTATCCGCCGGAGAGGAGTTTGTAGACTGATGGGGTTGGTTGTATCTCGTTGTTACCGCTCATATGATGGTACTTGAGTGGGATTGCAAGGAGGAAATGGCGGAAGGTGTGTGGCGGTGGTGAAATGAGATCTATGGGTGAGATATAGATGTTTGTGTGGTTTGGCATGGGTATGGGTATGGGAGGGACAATGTAACTTTGATTCGATTTGGATTTGGGAGTGAAGTATTATTGATACTATAGGAATCCATTAGTAGGGAGAAATAATAATGGTGTTCCTGAAAATTTGTGAGCACATACCATAATTGAAAGAGGAGATGGTATAGGAGTATTGTGGGTGTTGAGAGGGTGAAGAAGGTGAGTTGTAGGGTTTGGCATTGTAACTTTGATTAGATTTGGGTATGGGAGTGAAGTATTTTTGAGCACGTACCATAATTGAGAGGGTGAAGAAGGTGAGTTGTAGTTTAGATTGTGTCAGTTCGTATTATTTATATGGGATGCAAGATATGAGTGAATGTTGATGGTGGATCAAGGTGGTAAGGGGAGTGTGGATTGACAAGGGGAAACAGGAAAAAGTGAAACAGAAATGAAACAGGAAAAAAGTGAAACAGAGATGCACAAGGCTGGAGACCTGCAAAAAAAAAACAAGCGAAACAGAATAAAAACAGCAAAAATATAGAAATCAGGGGGCTTGCAAAAAGAAAAAAAAATAGTGGAGAAAGGTTGTAAGGAGAAAGAAAGAGTTTGATTCGAGTTTGCTGATAATTGAAACTCAGACAACTGGAAAAACTCTCTCACACAGGCTATAAGTCTCTGATTTCATTTTTCTTTGTATAGAGTACAACTTTCTTCTTCTGTCATCTAGATCCCTCATAAATTCTCTTTCAAAATATAGTTCGTCTTTACTGCATCTGCAGGTGTCAAAATCTGCAAGTTCTGTCAATTAAGAGCTGCCTTGTCACGACTGACCTGCCACGGAAACCGCATCGTGCCAATACGTGAACTAATTTCGTTATACAGGCGGATTGTAACCGGCCACAACATCATAATATAACACATTCTTGAAACGAGAATCAAACGAAAATAACAACTACGATAAAATTTGAACAAAATAAGAGTATTCGATTCGCCCCGCTAGAGTCATAGCGACAAAACCAATATATACAAACATTTAGTATTTAGCAAGGAATTACAAAGGAAGCAAAACATACCTGTACAGGGTGGACACGACTAAACAACACAAAACAAGCCTACAACTGGAAACTGGGCCTAAGTGCCACGATCAGCAGGAACGCCAACACTGCCTGCACTCTAAAAAACACACCCCATGCGAGGTTAGCAAAGCACAAAGCTAGCTGGTGCGAATGAACTAAATACAAATAACAGAATTATATACAAGAGAAATTCATGCCACACAATAATGAATAAGTGAGTAATCTTAGATACATGATCCATAAAATGGAAGAAGTGTCCCTATACAGGTTCTAAAGTCTGAATCACACCGTGTCTCTAAGGATAATATTTCTAAGTTCAAGCACCAACACAAGCATTTCATATTCAACAACAACAACAAGTTTACGAGATGCGTCGATCATTACAGGTGATTCAACCATGGTAAATATCAAGTGATGAAGGCAAAGACAATATCGTTATCCTGCATAGCCTTCTAGGTATGGCAATCAAGTCGAAATCATAAAAATTTCTACGTAAGTGTTTCATATCATAGGTATTCGCAAACCTTACGAATGTGTCTTACCCAAACACATCCGACAACGTGCACCAGTACCACTTCGGGCTTGTTTGTATCCTAATGGGGTGCTATATGCCCTGATACAAACTCAAACGTCTCGAACGACTGGCCCAACATTTTATTTCATTCTTGTATATCATGCTTCAGAAAACACAATACATAAATTCATTCACAAAAGAACCAACACAACAATCGAAATCTCCAAAGACCCCGAATTTCAAACTTGTATTCAATCATACACAATCGACGACATAATGTAAAAATGATATTCAAGATTTAAAATAAATATTTCTCAAGGTAAATATTATAGTTACACTCACCTGAGCGGAATTTCGGAATCCAAATCCTACCGATCGAAGCTCCCAACTCGTGAAATAGTGAATGCGAGACCAAGGAATCTTTTAAAACTGCAAGCCTACCTCAAAAGTGAGCAAACTCGCCGAAAGCTAGGAAAGGAAAAAGGTAAAAATTGGCGGGTGACTGAAAAAAATACTTACCGCCAAATTATATCCGGCAAACACCCGACGAAATCGAAAATTCAGCGAAACCTCACCGAAACCCACCCTATTCCGGTCTTATTGCCTTCGAACAATACAATAGGCCGAAAATAGGTCCAAGAACAACCAGAATCATGAATCGTAGCTCACCCATGTGATCAAAGCTGAGATTCATGCCGAAGACCCTTCTTAACGAACAAATACACTGATTTTATTAGAAATTTCAGCAAACCCTGAAACAACCTTTGCATGTGGGGTTTACAAGTTCCAAACGACGCCCCAACCACCACCTGAGAGATTGATTAGAGCCACATTTATAGCATCGGCAATGACAACTCCGAACAAGCTACACCCTGATTTTTCAATTTTTAAAGGTGAAAAACTCCAGCAAGAAGGAGGGGAGAAAAAGGAAGAAACTGAGGAAGGGAGGAGATGACGGCGATTGCACACCGGAGAAGAAGAAGCATCGAGAGGAACATGCCCTGAAGGAAAGAAAAGGAAGAAGAGAAGAGAAGGGGGATTTCTTTTAAGGCGTGGCTGGCTAAGTGCCCCCACCCAATTTTCTGTGTACACCCACCCTCCAAATATATTTTTTTAAAAGCGCAATTTAAATCTAACCAACCTAAACCACTAAGATAAATTTTGAAAATCAGAAGTTAGGCAAATCAAACAACAAAAAGAAAATCGAACAATCGGAATAATAAACTACGAATATCGCCCTAATGTGACTGACGGACTCATCGATTGCTAAGATAGCATCAGGATGCCCCAATCTTTCAGATCCTGACATCAGCTACTACTATGAAATATTTCATGCATCTCTGGAGTTAATAGGAAGAAAGTGTGGGAACCAAAAACTCCTTAAACTTAATCTGATGAACTGGTTAGACCCTTCTCAGCATTGTCCCGAATGAGTATCTAAATGCTTGCCCTCAAGATGGGGATTCAGAGGCCAATGCCATTGGCAAGTTCATGCCTTAGTTGAAGCATCTTGAGCTTCGGTTCTCCAAGCTTACAGCTCGTGGCCTTGTTTCAGTGTATAAAGGTTTCTTTACCCTTGAATACTTGGATCTTTTTGGTTGAAAAACTTAACAAGCCGTGTGATATGTAGAATGCATCAACCAAACTGAAGAGTTTGAAGAGGATTGTGAAACCAAATTTCTACATCCCCAGGTCAGTCTACCACACTGAAAGATATGACCACTGGAAATTGTATAACAACGCTTCCAAGCAAGCAAAGAATGTGTTCCAGATTTGACCAAATTGAGTGGTTTAACCAATCTCTTATATCGATCTCATGACACATTTGAGGTTGTTTGTGATCCTCGTGTTACTGCTATTCTGTTGTAAAAGAAATTGTGTTACCGTTGTTCCCCTTCCAATGGATTATGTATATATGGTTTGTTTATCTGCTTTGGTGTTAATGAAGACGTTGAACTTAAGTTTTAATATACTTTTTCTTATCAATCCTCAGCATTATTTTCGTTATACTTTTATGATCACTAAGAAATATATACATACGATCATCACATCTTCTGCTGGTCTTCTATTCCGGATGCTCTGTTTATCTTCCTACACTGATTATCAATTATAAAGCTCCTATTACTGGTTCTTTTTATGCTATTATGTTCTATATCAATACGTGCATCTCCTAGTTTTTACTAGATTCCCAATGAAGTTAAATGGATTGTCCCTCATGTAAGTTACTGGTAGTAACCAGAGCTTGCAGCCTGGTCCTGAACATTGTTGGAATATGAAACCCACTCCAATTATCCATGGGCCTAAAATTTCCCATGTGCTTATCCACGGTAGTACTGTGTGAATTTACGGTGTAGTTGTACGATTGGTACTCACTGATATAGTTGTAGTCCTACGACCCCGCTCTTGCTTCCGCTTGATATATGATTGGATTCGCCTTCCCTACAAGTTTGAAGAAAATAGTAACTCGAGCCCTGGATTGTTCTTTAAATATCTCACAACATGAAGTGCAACATCCCAATAAGGTTTCCTTGGTGCGTGCATAAATTGACTTAAGATGTTCACAAAATACATGATATCCGGTCGAGTAATTGTAAGATAAAGTAACCGTCCCACTAATCTTCTGTAGAGTAAAACATCATTCAATAATTCACCATGATCATTTGTAAGCCGCAAATTCTGTTCCTTGGGAAAGTCAACAGGTTTAGCTCCAAGAAGTCCAACATCACAAAGAATTTCCAGTGTGTATTTTTGCTGAGATCTGACAATCCCAGCTTTTGATCTTGCTACTTCCAAACCGAGAAAATACTTGTGATTACCAAGGTCTTTCATGTGAAACTATTTGTGAAGAAAAAAGCTTGAGATCTTGAATAGTTTTTGTCATTGTTTCCTGTGATGATCATGTCATCCACGTAAAGAAAGACCATGATTAGAGTTGAGTCTTTTTCTTGAACAAAAAGAGAGTGGTCTAATTGTGATTCAGAAAAACCAGCTAGTTTAATGGCTTCTGAGAACTTAGAGAACCAATTTCTAGGCGCTTGTTTGAGTTTGTAAAGGGACTTGTGAACTTTTCCCCCTGTTGACAAAGTCCTGGTGGTGGCTTCATGTACACTTTTTCATGCAAATTACCATGAAGGAGAGAATTATTGACATCCATTTGAAATATTGACCAATTTTGAACGGCTGCCATGGCAAGGAGACAATGAACTGTGGTTAATTTAGCAACTGGAGCAAAAGTCTCGTGATAATCAAAGCCTTCTTTTTTAGCATATCCCTTGGCTACCAAATGTACTTTGTACCATTCTACTGAGCCATCTGATTTACATTTGATTTAGAAAACCCATTTGCTGCCTATGGGACGATGATTGTGAGATAATGGAACTAGGGACCGTGCCTTTTGATTTTCAAGGGCGGTGAGCTTAGTCTTCATTGCTCCACACCACTTTAGATCACGTAGTGCCTGTTCATATGTTGTAGGCTCAAGAGTGCTAGAAATTGTGTTAACAAATAACTGATGAGAAGGAGATAATGACTGTTAGGAAATAAAGTTTGATAATTGATATTTAGTACTTGACTGAGAAGAGGAAGACTTGCCTGCAATTGTTGATGAATATGATGTACCAACTTGGCCACAAAGAAGAACAGAGGCTTGTCTAGGTTGTTCACTGTGACAAAGAATAAGAGAAGATGTGTTTAAGTGTGAAGAAAGAAAAGATAATGGCAATGAAGATGTTGTTGGGTTTGATGATGATGGTGAGAGATCATGAGAAGAGTGAGATGAAGGAGAAGGTGTCTCGGTTGATGAGTTAGGGGTAGAGGATGAAATTGTAATTGAAATATCATTGAAGTCAGGAGATATGAAAGGTAGAGAGATTGACGGTGGAGAATTGGATGAAGTGGGAGTGGAAAAAGGAAATGTACTTTCAAGGAAAACAACATCACGGCTAGTGAAGAACTATCGAGTGGTAAGATCATAAACTCGGTAGGCTTTTTGACCAAAAGGATATCCAACAAAATGCATCGACGAGCTCTTGGTGAAAATTTGGCCAAAGGTTGCAAGTTGGTGGCATAATAAAGACAACCGAAAGCGCATAGGTGTGTAAATATGGAAGGTTTTCCATATAAGAGCTCATATGGTGATTTATGGTTCAAAACTGGGGTTGGAAATCGATTTCTGAGATAAGTGGCATTGAGTGAGCTTTCACCCCATAATTTCAATGGTAAATTTGCTTGAAATCTCAAGGCACGACCGATGAAGAGAAGGCGTCGATGCTTTCTTTCGACAATACATTTTGTTGAGGTGTGTGTGGACATGAGCTTTGGAACAGGATGCCAAGAGTAGAGAGAAATGGCTATAAATAACTGAATTCTAGATCATTATCACTCCGTATGATTTTAACTTGACGGTTAAATTGAGTGTGAGCAAAAGATGAATGTTTTAACAAGCCTTGCGTTTCAGATTTGAATCTCATAAGAAAAATCCACGTAAAACGGGTGTAGTCATCCATGATAGTTAAGAAATAGTATGCACTAGTGTGTGTTTCAATTTTAGGTGAACCCCAAATATCACAGTGTATAAGATCAAAAGAATGAGTACTTTGAATAAAGCTTATAGGAAAAAATAACCTTGTTTGTTTTGCCAAAGGACAAACATCACATGAATGTTGAGGATCATGAAGAAAAGATGGAATTATTTTGGAAAGAAATTTAGAAGGCAATTTGGATGGATGTCCTAGTCTTTTATGCCAAATAGCTGTTGATAGGAGAAAGACTTGATAAAAGGTTGGTGAAGGCGGATGCAACTCTGATTGTGATATAAGATAGTATAGTCCCTTACTCTGTTTCCCCGGGCCAATCATCCTCTCCGTAGCTAAGTCCTGCAATATACAAAAAGTAGGAAAGAAGTGAATGGAACAATTGAGAGAAGATATGAGTTGATTGACAAAAAGAAGGTTCACATGAAATGAGGGTGCACATAGAACATCATGAACATGCAATTTTTGTGTAATATGTGCAGAACCAACACTTGTGATTTTTTCATAAGAACCATTTGGTAAGATGACTTAAAAAAACATAGGAACATTGACTTTGTCTATGACTGAAGTAGCTATATGATTTGTAGCACCACTATCAATGATGAACAAAATGGAGTAGAATTACCTGTATAATTGGCTGAGACATTGGATTTTTCTTTTCAGAAAAAAGTTATGATTTGCGAGAATTCTTCAGGAGTGAATTGAATAGGTTGATCAAAAGTCTGGGTAGCCTTGGTGACTGTGTGAGATGATTCAACTCCCGTTTAATTTGCATAAACCTTTCGAGCTCGATTTGGAGGTTGTACATCTTTGCCTTGAAGTTTGTGTCAAATGGGAAATCCAATCAAATAAAAGCATCTATCCACTGTATGTGTAGTTCCATCACAATAGGTACAATGAAGCAAATTTCTTAGATCCTCGTGTCTTTGATAAGCCAAACATCCAAGTCCGAGAAGAATTTTGTTGTTGTGAAGTAGAATCTGATTGTCTGACCTGTTCCTTAATCTTGTGTTCAGCTAGTCTTCTTTGTTTTTGTTCCTCACATAAAACCGAATATGCTTTCTTAACAGTTGGTAAAGGGTGTATAAGCGTGATTTTCCCTCTAACAGCTAAATATGTCTCATTCAAGCCCATAAGAAACTGTCTAAGGTTCACCCTTTCTTTTTTGTCTAATAGTTGCTTGAGTCCTCTACAAGTGCATGGAATAGTTGGACCACACATTTTCAGCTCATCCCATAGAATTTTTATCTTGGTGTAATATGTGAAGATGGAATCCTGATTTTGCTTTAACTCCACAATGGAATGTTGAATCTGATAGTGATGAGAAAAATCACTTTGTGAGAATCGTTCTTGCAGATCCAACCAGATTTCAAAAAGAGTTTCCACATAGAAGACACTATTGGAAAGATCTTGATTTAAAGAGTTAAGAATCCAAGAAACAACATATCATTGCATCTCTTGCCACAGTGAATATTTTGGATCAGATTCACTTGGTGTAGATATAGTCCCTTTGATGAATCTCAGTTTGTTTTTGGCACTAAGACTCACCAACATGGAACGTCTCCACATAGCATAGTTGGTTCCATCAAGAACTTTTGGCACAAGAATCATACTTGGATGATCTGAAGTATGGATAAAAAGAGAATCAGATGGGTCAATGGTGAAAAAAGACATGGCTTGATGAGTAATATTTTGGTTTTTTTGGTTGATGGTTTTGTTGGTGTTGGTGTTGGGAGTGTTTTGGATGACACTTATTGAATCAGTATCCTCCATAAAAATTTGCGGAAGCTTGGTAGAGGCGTTAGGATCAACACTCTGATACCATGAAAACTTAAAGATGAGAAAATGTATTTCTGTTTATTGATGTTGATCATTACAAAGATGATATATATACATGTATAGAATAAAGTCTACATAGGAGGAGATTATTTTGTGTTTGTAAAGCTGAGATCTTTACAAAATATTCTGAGATATTCACAGAATATGTTGAGTATCAAATAAAATCTAATCAAATCTCAACAAAATATGCTGAGATCTTCACAAAATATGTTTAATATCCAATCAAATCAAATCTCAACATTCCCCCTCAAGTTGGAGCATGAATATCGAGAATGTTCAATTTGCTTATTAACTTGGTAAAAATATTTCCTCCGAAAGCCTTAGTAAAGACATCGACCAACCAAAGATATGAGGGAACAAATTTGATAACAATTTCACCTGTTTGGATATTTTCTCTCACAACATGGCAATCAAGTTCGATATGCTTAGTACATTCATGATAGACATGATTTGCAACAATATGGAGTGTTGTTGGCTACCACAGAACAAAGTAATCGGTTTCATGGTATCAGAACATTGGTCCTCGGAGGTCGTGGGTTCAAGTCTCGTCTAGTGCAATTGCTGTGAGAATTTTCAGTATTTTCCTCGCGTTAGCACTAAGGGGGAGTGTTGGAATATTAAACGCACTCCAATTATCCATGGGCCTAAAATTGCCCATGTGCTTATCCATGGTAATACCGTGTGAATTTACGATGTAGCTGTACGAGAAGTACCCACCGATATAGTTGTAGTCCCACGACCCCGCTCTTGCTTTCACTTGATATATGATTGGATTCGCCTTCTCTACAAGTTTAACCTTTTAGATAGCTGGCAATTTATCATATTTAGATACTTTAAAAAACTTTTAAATCTGAACTCATGTCACATAGATGTGTAAAATGATCTGAGTGTTTTGGTAAACACCAATCTTAGAGCTTAGCGTTGCAGGATAAACATCCAATCTTTACCAAAACCATCATTATGACATCCCTTGTTTGATATTCACATAATTATTACATAATATATCCCTTAATTTATATATGTTAGTGTTTCGAATATTATTTTTATAGCAATTATTTCGTTGTCATGTCTTTGTAAGAATTTGAACGTGAACGATGAAATCGTATGAAGGCAAAAATTTAAGGAATGACAATTGGTCGACTCTAATGGTGGTACAAAGTAGAGGGTCAAATGTCTAAACCCGTAAACCCAAAATCAAGCCCATAACTTAAACCCATGAACCCAAGACCAATCCTACCCAAAGAATATTCTCCAAATGATTCATTGATTTTCTCCATGAATCATCTCTTTATCTCATCTCTATTCATTGTGCCCATTCTCTATAAATACAAGAGAAAAGGGGTGAGAAAAGGGAATCAAGCATCAATAGCCAAAATCAAACACTCTTCCTCTCAAAGTGTGTCTCATCACCATCACCACTCATCCATCTCTCACTCACTCAACGATCACCTCCATCCGCCATCAGCCACCCGAGCGCCACCACCGAGCTCCTCCACAGTCACCGCCACCACCACGAAACATGGGCGTGACAACCCTGTTTCGCGTCAGAGCCACCTCCATCACCGTCCATGTCCCTCTTCCTGTCCATCATCCATCAACCTCCATTCGCCATCAACCACCATCACCCTGTTTTGCGACAGAACATATCCACGAGCCACCACAACCACCGCGAAAAAGAGCCTCCATCACCGCGACTCTGTTCCGCCTCACCACAGAGCCTCCACCACCGCGACTCTGATTCGCCTCGCCACAGAGCCATCACCTCGCGAGCTATCTTCACCGCCCTCTCTTAGTCTCGACCTCCTTCCTATCTCCATCTCTCACGGCCACCATTACAGAGCAGCTCGTCCGTGGCACACAACCACCGCGACAACGGAAACAGGGGAGCCTCCTTCCAATTTATCTCTTTGTTTCCTCACTTTCCCTCTTTTTTTGCAGGTTTTGGAGACATTTGGAAGACGAGTACCCTCGCGAGGAGCACGGAGGAAGGAGGAGTAGCGTCGCTGCTCGCTGGAGACGAAGGCGGAGCGTGGAGGCATTGTTCCATTGGCGGGAGACTAAGTCAAAACTGTTTTTGGCTATTCACACCACAATTTCTGTTATGTACCACCACAGTCCAATTGTTCTAAGGATTTGTGTTCGGACCACCTACTGATCTGCTGAGTACCACCACATCGAGTTTGCGTCAAACCAAAGGGATTGCATAATTCATTTTGATTTATTTTACTGAATTGTGTGCTTAATTGTTAATTACATTTTATTTCCGAATTTTTGATAAATTGCTTTCACCCTTCATTTTCAAGAAATTAATCTTGATATGTTTGGTAGTTAGAATTACCCTTTTTCAATATTCAAAGCATGTGCTAAAAATATTAAGCTCAAACTTTGATTAAGTGTGCCCTAAAAAGACACTTAATACTTGGTAATAACGTATTTGCTTGAAATAATTTGTTAATGTTTGATAGAAACATGATATATGTTGAATTCGATTGTAACGATCGCATATTCGGTGTAAGCAAGGGATTCTCACCCCTAAAGCTTCTCGTTTCAATTTTCAGTAATTTAGATTTAAATGTTTTTGCTAACTCATTCGTGAGTCTAAGCTCACAAAATCCATCTCATCTATCTTTTATTTATTTTATTTTATTTTTCTTATTTTTAATTTATTTTTAGTTTAGTTTTAAAAAATGCTATAACCCATTGCCTCCAAATTAGTTTAATTAAATTATTAAATTCAATTGCATCCACCTTCCTCGTGGGATCGACCCGTACTTGCCGCTGTCTACCAGTTAGACACCGTGCACTTGCGGTTATTACAAATGGGTCAAATTAGCCTATTAATTGAGGTCAGTTAAACCCGCAACAAGTTTTTTGGCGCCGTTGCTGGGGAAGGTAGCGGTGTAATTGAATTTAAGATTTATTTCACTAATTCAAAAAAATAATTTATTTATTATTTTTATTAAGTTCTTTTTACACTCATTTTGTAGATTACACGCTTCTCAAGGAAATTGGACGATCCTGCAAAACATAAAGCAAATTTTTTTTTACTTTTTATTTTTTTATTTTTTGAGGAGAGTTTTAATTTTATTTTCACCTCATTTTACGAGTGTGTGGTGTAATAATTTTTAAACTCTACTGTTTTCATTTTGTTTAATCACAAAAAAAACCCTAAATTCTCTAAGTCAAAAGAAAATATAGGGAAACAATATTAATTGTTACCCAATAATTTCTTGTGATTTAGAAGTCCGACTTCTAAGACCAAGACCAGTAATTTGATTGCATAGGCTTGTGTGCTGATTGAAACGGATAAAAAGAAGTCAGACATGTTTTTTTGAATTGTGCTAACTTTTTATGCAGAACGGAATACGCACACTGTAAGTATTTCTAACTCACGCAACGTATTAGCGACTCGGGTGCTTTGTGTAATTGTTTGAAATTGTGTGATTGGTTGTTTAATTTTTGTAATTGTGGATGCTAAACTTTAGTAATTCATAATAAGCAGACCCAACTTCTAAATAGAAACTGGTAGGACTTGATATCCCCACCTCATCACTCAAGCTGTGTGCAACCAATAGCCAAACATAATTAAAATCAATTAAAAAGTTAGATAGAGCCATTTTTTAGGTACGGTGTTCATAGGACAACCAAGACTAAGGTGAATCCAATAATTTTTGTGTTGACCGCTGCTAAAAGTGATGATGGGTTTAATCATTCAATGAACTCCGAGAGACCACTGCCACAAGGGTAATTTACCCGGTACGCCGAGTCATAAGCAAGCTACGATCCACAAGAAGGATTGGTGTAACTCATAGTTTTGGGTTAGGAACACAAGCCTCAAGTGTGCATTTAAAATCACATCGTTCTCACATCTATTGGCTTACAGAGCAGTAGCACAAGGAAGTACTTAATTGGACCATTGTGACCTCATTCTCTTGTGCGATAATCCGGTTTCTTTGAAACAAAACTCTAGCCTACTGATTTTGAACTTTGCAGTGTAAAGTGTACACTCTTAGGATCAACTTGTAGCACCCATTGTTGTGTCATAAAGATTAAATAAGAATAATTGTCCCTCAAAGATAAAAAAAATAATTGATCTCAAAAACGTTGATTGCTTAGGGATGCATGTTTCTTGTGCATTTATTGGTTGTTGATTACGTGTGAGTGTGTGTATATTTTTTTTTAGAGTTAGTGCTTTCAAAAAAAAATGAACACAAGGGATTATCCATCCTATTTTTCAGAGCAAGTCAATTCATTTTATGACATGCGACGACCTGATTATGATCCATATTTAGATTATTACAACCCAGGTTTAGCCTATCATCCTGACTTCTCATGTGTTCATGGTCAGTACCATGAATGCTCTCTAGATACTCCTCAGACTCCTCAAGCTTTCATCCCTGATAATGAGTCTCAACTTCATCAAGTTGTTCCTCCATCCAACACATCAAGGTTAGAGGATATCTTGAACCTTGTTATAGAGCGAACAGGAGAAATGCTTGTGCAAAATTCTCAGGATATCACAGAATTGACAGCTATTTATCAACAAAACTCCAAAGCTATCCGGAAACTTGAGATGACTGTGAGTCAGATAAATGAGTTATTTCCTGAGATAGAGTTAGAAAAATTCCCTAGCCAACCTATTTCCAACCCAAATGGTCAATTTGAAATTTGTGGCACATCTGAGCCGGACAGTGAAGATGTCCAATCCATTACTACCCTTAGGAGTGGTAAATTATTTGACATTTAGGTAGGAATGCCTGACATAAGTGTTATTATATCCTCACCAAATTTTACACAGGTTGCATCCCTCTCTCATAAAAAGGCTGATAAGGCCTCATTTATTGATGAACCTGTAGATTCTGAGACACTACAAACACCTCCTTCCCATGTTGACTCATGCCTTCCTAGTGACTCATGCATAAAATCAAACTGTGAACATTATTTAGAGTCTCCCCTTGACTTTTTACATGATACACATAACCATTTAGAGGCTTGTTTGACTCATTTTATTTTAGACTTTGATATTGATGATTCAATTAGGGAAGTCAATGATTTGCTTGACTCAGTCCCCATTGTGGATCCTAGTTATAAATGGAAGTCTAAAGTGAAGCCTTTTCCACTCAATGAGCCAAACCTAGTCCCATCAGTTGAGCCACTTGAGCTTGACCTTAAACAATTACCTGACACCCTCAGGTATGCATTTTCAGGTGATGAGTTGTCTAGACCAATATCTCTATGTGATTCATGTGATGAGCATGTACCACCTAATATATCCATCGTCTCATCTACTTGCATCACATTCCCATTTACTAAGGCTACTTTCACCGATCCCTTGTGCTGTAGTGAGGATTTCAGTTTTCACCATCCTGTTGTGAAAATTATTCAATCTTCTTATTTGGAACCAGACATAGGATGTTCCCTTTTTGGAGCACGCAAGGATCATCTGTTGTGTATGACTACTGGTCACTTTTGGAATGTCTTAGTGTATTTGGTGCCCCATGTGATTGCTATATTTGGGTGGACTGATCCTCAACTATTCAGGTTATTGATATACAACCATGGACTAAGTGTTTGTCATGTTCTTCCTCTCCACTTTTCGATACACCATTTTTA
Source organism: Berberis thunbergii (assembly GCA_003290165.1). Taxonomy (NCBI): domain Eukaryota; kingdom Viridiplantae; phylum Streptophyta; class Magnoliopsida; order Ranunculales; family Berberidaceae; genus Berberis; species Berberis thunbergii. Next base: position 1,051,803 of record QNQO01005053.1, on the reverse strand, counting down.
TGAAGAATATTTGTCGGGCTGATGACGGTAAGCCAAGCGCTCCTAGGAGGCAGCCTAGCTTTAGTTGTGTGTCTTTGCTATTAGTCTGGATTGATTTTCGAGTACCCTATTTAGTATGGTTCACTCATACTCGTTAGCTTCATAATAGTTTTGACTTACAACTTGCCTTTTTTTAGTTTTCCTTGTTAATGTCGAGTCTACATTTTATCTATTTCTATTAACTAATCCACAATTCTTTTGTCTCTGAGCTCTCATCAGTGGATTACTTGTGGAAATTGGTACTGACAAACTTATTTTAAAGAGAGAAAATTCCTTAAGGGGGTTGGTACTGATATAACCAAGAAAAGAGTTTCATGAGTCCTTTGCCACTGTTCAGAAGCAGAGTTGACATTATTGACACTTCAATTTGATAGAAACAAGACAAAAATAACTATGAGCAAAGGCTATTGACTTATCAAATGCAGTAGCAAGAGGTATACTAACAGATGGTGTCGGCTTTGAACTATTAGTTGTTATCTCATAGATGAGATGTCGAAGGCATTCTTCTGCAGTATCATTCAGCAATGCATCATTAGCTGAACGGTTTTCTCCTGAGATGTTTCCAAGAGCATGTAGTGCAGCCTGCTTTAAGAATAAAATACAACAAAATTTGAAAAGAAGAATGTGGTAAAGTAGCATATAACTATAGTACTTTAACCAAACAAAATGACCAAGTCCAGACATTCTGAGAACTTTGTACACTATAAAGAGTTTGAGTAACCTTAATTCAAACCTAAACACCAATACAAAGAAAACCCAAGATTTAAATACAAAGAAAACCTTCAAACTTAACCACACACACACCACCACCACCACAAAAAAGGTGAAATTAACAAAACTACACCTGAAGATTTAAATACAAAGAAAGTTTGAGTACTGCATTTCCCCGACATGATCTTCAAAACAATTACAGCTTCAGCTTGAGAAGAAACATATCAACATCTTATCATGTATGCATTAGCCTGAGCACTCGAAGTTCATTGTGACAAAGACAAGAAACACCATGTTGGTGATCAAGCAAAAGAAAATAAAATGTATTATTTTCAATTCCTTTTGCTGAAAGAAATGTTGAATGATCTAAACATTTTTGTGATGATGAATGTACATAATGTTTCAAGGGAAAAAAGGGAACGAAATCAAGAAGAAGAAGAGCAAGAAATGGCAGTAAAATAACCAAGTATAATCATGTCAATGGTAGTCATTGTCGGACACCTCGTAATCCGTCTTGGACACCGACACACATGTCGGTGTCATTGTTACATAGGTTTTCACATGTCTTTTCTCTTAATGTTATCTGAATGACTATATGTCTATATATAGATATCTATATAAATACATATGGGCAAATGAACGAGGCTATGGTACTTTGCATTAGGCTATGTTTGGTTGAGAGGGTAGGAAAGTAAATGAGTTTCTATGGGTCCACACTAATATTAATATCTATATGATATTTTTACCTCCATACATGGGGTTATTTTCTTCTTCGACACTCCACCCGCAAATCAAATTGCCGTAAAGGACTCGAGTGGCTACAACTTTCTCAACCTTAAACCTCATTGCTTCAAGGACTAGATTTTTTCCCACTACAACAGGACCACATCCTAACTGAGACAATGAGACAATTCCAAACCAAGTCATTTATCACATGGTCAATGTTTCAAAACAATACAACAAAGGATGGTGCTTAACTACCCAAATTCTTTTTGTTGTAAGTGCAACCCTCATTAGCTCGCAGAGTCTAAGAATACAACAATAACTTTGTCAATGTACGTAAAATTAACGATGATTTTGTCAATGTTATTAGCTCAAGTATTGAGTACTTGTGAATTGCAGTAATGCAAAATAAACACATGCAGCTGTCCTAAAACAGACAAGTGACATAACGATCATTTACAAGCCACAACACATGATATAGTTGCCTTCCATGAAGACTTTATTAAAGGATCGATTAGGGGGTTCTAAAAGCCAATAACATTATGGGCTCACACACTTTCTCGTCCTATTATAAATGTTCATTACATGATAAAAACATGTTTTATTCTCTTTTGCTTATTTTTATGAACTGCTTTATCGTAAGTTCTAATTGGTTACACTAGGAATATATATAGATGTTTACCGTGTGATTAGCCTTGTACTAATCTCCGATCAGAACGGTGTAGTCTCCAGCATGGTCAGGGAATGGAACAGGAATTCTTGGTCTGCTGAGAATTCCGATTCCTCCGAAGCCACCTGCAGCCTTGTGGAATGCAGTAGAGGAGTAGTAGAAGAAGCTACCAATCTGGTCCTTCACCTGGAGAGTGTAAGTAAAATTCCAGCCAGGAGGGATTGGGCAGGTTGTACCATAAACGCCATCTTGCCATGAATTCCTCCTCTGCAGTATTCCATTCCTGTTTTACATAACATAAAACCAGAATCTGTGAAATCCAACCATGTTTTGTATAACATAAAACCATAATCAATCATTAATAATAAACAGGGTCACAACATGCATGACCACCCAGCTATAGCAATGTTATTACATGCTCTATCATTCTTATGCCGATAGTGATTGTTGCATGAATGAAGAACTTGTACAAAATTGTGATTGTGATTTTAATAGCAAGGCTTCTTTTTTTTAGTTGTTGTATATCATTTTTTTCTTTTTTTGGATAGCACCACTTCAATGCTAACAAATTTTATTTTTTTTATATACTCGTGTCAAGCCAAATTGAACTTTACTATCTAATCAGAAGCAAAAATAAAAATAAAAACACCTTTCCAAGAGAGAAAATTAGCACTTTCTGAAACTTTTATTGTCGATTGCCTCCAGTTTATGCAAAAGACAAAAACACTTGTTTCTAAGAGTTGGGGACAACATTTACTTTACTTGGACATGGTTTCGCAATCTACCAAGTGCCCCAATTCTTTCGTATCAGCCTTTAAGCAGCAAGCAAGTCATGTGGATGTGTTTGCACCATTTTAAGTGTTAATGATGCATTTTTGGACAATACCTGCACAAGCACATGACACACAAGTGTTAAATGCATCATTAACACTTAAAAGGAGATAAAAAAAACATCTAGAGTGGCTTTGAAACATGTGCACCTATCACACTAATGAATATTAAAGACAATGATTCACTGATACTTAAAAAAATTTGTTTCTAAAATACCGTAAAATTGAATCAAAACTTTGTTTCAGCTAGTCAGATTGTTACTCATGATAGGGTTTACAGGTTTGAGCACTACAAGTGATCCATATGCCAACTAACGTAAGTGTCTTTGTTTTAAAACCTACATGCCTTCCCAAACAACACATCAACTAAAAATAGATATGAACAAAGAAAGAACATATCTATTTATAAGTACAAGGATCATAATCTTCAAAATTTATAAGTTCTCAGAATCAAGTTTTTAGGATAGCAGACTGGAGCCATTGTTTGTAGATGTGGTGCAAGGATTATAACCTTCAAAATTTATATGTATTTAGAATTCAAGTTTTTAGGATAGAGGACTGGACCTTTGTATCATTTGGTATAAGACAATTATTTTCAAGGATGATGACGACGCGATTTAGAATGGAGCAACATGAAGTTTTTGCAAGAGCTCTTAAAACTCATTATAACTATAATATTAACACATTTCTCATCATTTATCACCAAAATGCACACTATTTCATGTTTGCAAGTGTACAAGTCATTCTAAAACTACAATTACTTTCTAATATAGCAAATGAGTATAATAATAATAAATCTCAACATCAACTGAAACATATCTAAGAGGTGTTGCCTACTATTGCATGATTTTTACTGGAATCGAACCACAAACCAGACTCACCTTCACAGTGGATATAACCATTGCCTACAAACTTTACGCCTTGCACAATAGGGCATTCACACACTCTTCCTCTAAAAGTATCCTGAAACACAATTCACACAATGTTAAGTTAAATAAATTGTCTATAGACAACAAGAATCAACAAATTTTCAATTTAAGGGTGTAGAACAACACTCTAGAACATTGTAATAATTGAAAGTTCCATGGGAAGGTTATAAATTTTTTTATTTTTCTCAAGTGAAATTAGTAATGAAAATGGAACCCTAAAATGAAAATGGAAGGAGGTGAAACCAAACCGTGAAATTTTCAAGCTCTCTCTGACTCTGATTTTCTCTCCTCCTCGATCTCTCATCTGCGCCAAACCTCTCTCTGACTCTGTTCCTCGATCTCTCCTCTGCTCCTCGATCTATCCTCTGCAATAGGTCAAAAATCGTTCTCCAAATGACCGCACAAACTCTTCTCTATTCCCCAATTTTTTTCGCCAAAGCGGGAAACTTGCGCCAAAGAGGGAAACCTATTTTCGCCAAAGAGGGAGCTCCACACACGCGGCCCATGTGCAAAACGCTCTAATTTAGCAACGGTTTTTTGTCGTTGCCCCTTATAGCCACGGTTTTGAGTCGTTGCTCATTATAGCGACGGTTTTGAGCCGTGGCCATTTTTTTAGCCACGGTTTTAAGCCGTTGGTCATTATAGCCACGGTTTTTAGCCGTGGCAAATACACCAACGGTTTTGAGCCGTGGCCATTGTTTTAGCCACGGTTTTAATCCGTTGGTCATTATAGCCACGGTTTTTGGCCGTGGCAAATAAACCAATGGTTTTCAACCGTGGCCATTTTTTTTGCCACGATTTTAGGTCGTGGGTCATTATAGCCACGGTTTTTGGCTGTGGAAACTTAACCAACGGTTTAGAACCGTGGCCATCTCGGCGTGGCTAAATTGGCCTTTTGGTGTAGTGACATCTACTTGTAGAAAGTTGTTAAGTTTAACAAATCAGGTTGATGCAAAGATACCTTGGAAGGATTAAAAACCCCGAAGAGTATAACATAATTACTTTCTTGTTTATATTTTAATTCATAAGATAAAAATATATTTGATAACAAAGCAACCATTGTACAATAAAGAATTAACGTAAACGTGATCCAACTGATCTACTTGTTTTTCAAGATTCATGTTTTGTTCTTCTATATATATGTTATGTATCTGGGAATTCGTATATATGGCTCTTCAGTCTTCAGTGTGTTTGGTATAATTGAATCTTTTCAGGTACAGGATGATCAAAGTGAGTGTGCGGCAGCCCACAAACATCCAACCGTTTTCAAAATACATCTTATGGACATCTAACGTGAACCAATTTTCAAAATGCACACGCCTAGTGTGTATTTTTATAGACCAAATGGTTCTTCCAACTTCTTCAATGCAAATATGTCGAAGGATACATCAAGAAAGGCTCTTATTGTTCTATATGATTGCGGGGGATTGAGAAGAGATGGAACTCAAAGAGCGTATAGCTTGATTGCAATGGTGAAAATGTTTTTTTTGTTAAGGCTCGTACAATGTGACACCCTTATTTTCTAAGAAAAATTTGAACATTTTTTTTAAATCAACAAGGAAAATAACAAAGTTAAAATACAACAAATGTAACATTTATTATAAATTTGAAGTAAACAAAAATCGCTTAACCATGAAAATTTTCAACAATAATCGCCTACCAAAGAAAATTCCAACACTGTCGCTCCAAATAGATAAACTACATACACAAATAAGTTACGTAAACTACATACACAAATAGAAAACAAATGTTCAAAGACATATAGTTCCTCAAAGAGGCAAACGCGTTCATCTAATAAGTTATATCATGACAAATCTAACCTGCAAAAACGTTAATAACTTACCATCCCGCACGAAATTGTTAGCAACTTACAAATTAATGAAATTTCTAAATTTAACAGTATTCATCATAAATATAATTTTAGTCGGTATTACTTGTGTGAACAATTTACTTTCAACAAAATACAAATTATAGTCATAATACATCATTATTGATACACATTTCACCTTAAGGAAGACATGTAGTTTTAATTCAATGATTGAATGAGTATTTAATTTCATTGATTGAATGATTATTTAATTTCTTCCCTTAAGACAATTATGCATTTATCCTAAGAGAGTAATTAATATAGGTTTCACATTAGGGTGTAATTTATGTGTTTGTTATTGCACAAAAAATTTTGCTTATTTACCATAATCTCACTTTCATCCAGTGTCGAACACACTTCACCCAAACATGTTTCTCTTGCCTTCAAAGCCACTCGGAATGTGCATATTCCAAGTGGGTGTGCGACATCGATGGTCATGTCATCTCACTCGAAGTTCGATCCATGACAAGTATATTTTCATACGTACATGTGAACTCTCATGGAACAGTGTACCTAGTATGCAAACAAGTCTGCACACTACAACCATATACCAAATACACAAACAAGTTTGTACCCTAAAATCACAACATAGATCACTCCATCACTCCACTAGCCAAACAATTTAATCAAATGACAATCCACGCCACCTAAAGTGCTTTCTCACACCACCATATACTTTTTTTTCTACTAACCCACACCACCACCACCACCACCACCACCCAAAAACTATTTTTGAAAAAAACAATAACTTAACTTAAAAATAGGGTAACTTTTGACCAATTTAAATTCTCAACTGAGACTAATTCTCAAGCTCATCAAAACACAAAAGTTGTCGTAATATGAGTTACCTAATAAAAACAATATGAATCACTTGAAAATGTTTTGAAATGAGAAAGTTATGATCATTTTACTAAAGTCGCGCAAATCAGTCTCACAATGAAAACGGAATAGTGTCCCTGATTTCGGCCAAATTATATGCTCAATAAAGATCGATTCTCAAGCTCAAAGAAACATAAAATTGTATTACTATGACTTATCTAAAAATAACAACTTGAATCACTTGAAAATGTTTTGAAATGAGCGAGTTATGGTCATTTTACTAAAGTCGCTCAAAATCTGTCTCGTGATAAAAACAGGATAGTGTTCCTGAATTTCGGCCAACTTATGTGCTCCATCGAGACCGGTTCTCAATTTGATCAAAACTTAAAAATTGTAATACTCTAAGTTATCTAATAAATACAACTTTAATCACTTGAAAATGTTTTGAATTGAGTAATTTATAGGCATTTTACTAAAGTCACGCAAATTTGTCTCGCAGTAAAATCGGATAGTGTTCCTGACTTTCAGTCAACTTATGTGATCGATTGAGACCGATTCTTGTATTGATTAAAACACAAAATTTGTAGTGCTCTGAGTTATCTAATAAAAAAACGTGAATCACTTGAAAATTTCTTGAAATAAACAAGTTATGGTTATTTTACTAAAGTCACGCAAATCTGTCCGAAACAATTTGCTGAATTTTCTGTTCGCCTGGAACTCTGCGAGTTTTTGCAAAAACCTCGCATTGTTCCAGGCGAGATTTTTGCAAGAATTAACCAACCCATCCTTATATATTTTCAATCAAAATCCATTAGAAACTTCACCTATTGCAGATCTTGCAAGTTAAACATAACCATCCAAGCTACAACCTTTCTGAGCTTATTCCATAAACTCTTGACGCGGATATTTCACACTTTTCCTAAGAAACCCAAGTTTTCCAAATAACAAAATAAAAACACCTAAATCTCTAAAGTCTACTTAAAAATCCATAGATTAATCTACACAAAAAATATATAAAAGAGAATGAGAAAAACTCACTTCAACTATCATCTACCAACTTTACAAATAAAATTTACTAAGTATAGTCAAATAAAATATCATATAAAAGAGTGAGAAAATTCAATAAGTTATTGTACAAATTTTATGTAATATACAGTACAATTCATAGATGAGGATAATATAAATTTCAATTGCATCCACGTATAAGTAAAAAAATACTGCGAAACAAACTTTGCAAAAATATTAGGGTTTCTACAATCTGACCAGTGACTGTTTTCCCGAGAATTGTCCCGAGATTTCAAAAGTAAGAGTATTAAGTGAATTTTGTAAAATACAATTTGGAAAAGGAAATAAGATTTTTTTAAATACAATTTCAGATGAGAAATTTTTCAGGTCTTATTGCACAGAGAAATTCCACATCATAAAAAACAACACACCAAACATGCACAAACACATGGCTACTACCCGAGTTAATCTGTATTATTTAAATAAAGCACAAAAATATTGACTTAGAATTTTATACACCATAATATTTGTTAAGGTCGTCAAAGATGTATAGGTGTTACAGTATATTCAACTCAAGAGGAATCTCATCCCAAGATTCGCTAAAAGAATTAATTAACATGCAGGATAACAAACCACCAAAATGAAAAAAAATTGAAAGAAAATGAATCTTGTCCCAAATATTTATATATAAAATAAGATACGGTTACTACCGCAAACACAAGTCAGAGGAATCTTGTTACAAGATTCAACGGAGATCAGAAATTATACTAAAGGTCTAAGGTTCACCATCTGCCACCTAATATCTAGACATATGCATTCGTACTCACCCATATCCACATTCCGATGATCATCTAGACTTTGCCCTAGCCTAGACTAACCACGTGCTTTGATACCAAACTATCACGCTTCAATTTTTTGAGAAAATTTGAACATTTCTTAAAACCAACAATGAAAATAACAATGTTTAAATACAACAAATATAACGTTTATTATAAATTTGAAGTAAACAAAAATCGCTTAACCATGAAACTTTCGACAATGATCGCCCACTAAAAAAAATTCCAACACTGCCGCCCCAAAAATTCTATAAAATTAGAAAGGCTAATTGGGTACGCTCCAATAAGAACCTACCAAAAAAGTATAAGTTTACTTTGGTTAGCAATGTAGTTGGTATGCGTACCTTCATGTCTAGTAAATAAAACAATTTACATAAACTACATACACCAGATGCAACAACAATTAAATATATGTAGTTCCTCTACGAGGCAAATGTGTCCCTCTAATAAGTTCTATCAAAATTAAAGTAAATATATATTTATCTATGCTTAAGCTATGAGGTTGACCATAACAAGTCTAATCTGCATAAACTTTACTATACTTACCATCCTACACGAAATGGTGAGAAAAAAATTGATGAAATTTTAAATTTAACAATATATATCATAAATACAATTTTAGTTGATATTTCAATACTGGTGTAAGCAATTTACTTTCAACAAAATACAAATCATTGTCATAATACACAATTATTGAAATCTCAACAAATACACATCTCACCTTAATGAACACTTGTAGTTTTCATTCAATGATTGAATAAGAATTTAGTTTTTCCCTTAAGACAATCATGCGTTTATACAAATAGAGTAATGAATACAAAAGTTTCATACTATGGTAAAATTTATGTATTCGTTATTGCACAAAACATTTCGCTTATTTTCCACAATCATACTCTCCTCTTGTGTAAAATACACTTCACCCAATGTGTGTCTCTTGCATTCGAAGCCACTCGGAGCATACATGTTTCAAGTGGGGTGCCACATTGAGGGTCATGCCATCTCACCCGAAGTTTGATCAATGACAAGTATATCCACATACGTACACCCGAACTCACATGGAACGGTGCACCCAGTATGCAAGCAAGTTTGCATACTACAATCATATACGAGACATACAAAAAAGTGTGTATATTAAAATTATACATTTTCATTTTTTTTTCACACATTTCTTTCGGAGTTGTGGATAAGAGCATAAAAATCAACTAAATCTCAAAATTCTTATACGATGTCACATTCTCAGTTGTAAACAAATCCACCATAATATCAACCAGTTTTTTGGAAAAATCTGCACTTTCATAAACATGTAACCAAACGGGGATAAACCCATTTAGGATTCATACTTCTTTGCAAGTCAATTTGCCTAACCATAAAATTCAAGTCACAATATAATAGTGGAAAATACCAATTCGCATAACAATACAAAAATCCAAATTCATCTCATTAAATGATGAATCGTTACAAATTTTATTTCCAATGAAACTAATTACAACTATAAATATACAGTTTACTATTATATTCAAATAAAATATCATATAAAAGAATGAAAACTCACTAAGTTCTAAAAATTTGATGTCATATACAGTACAAATCACAAATGAGGATAATATAAATGTCAATTGTATTCGCGTATAAGTCAAACAACATCACAAAACAAACTTTGCAAAAATCTTAAGGTTTCTACAATCTGACCAATGACGATTTTCTGCGCCACGAGGGAACTCTAACCATTGGATGGACTCCAAACTAACGCTATATTTCTCATATGTGTGTTGTGAACTTACAGATTTATTTGAAGGAATTTCGACCACTGAAATGTCTTGATCCACTGGAAAATCTAAAACTGTGTAGAGCTGTCTTGTATTCTCTTAAACCCAGTATTTTCCCACAAAAAATGCAATAAAACGTTTCATCTAAACATAATTTTTCAAACTTATTTACATATTAATATCTAACCTTCAAACATATATTAATTTAACAAAAATATAAAAGAGAACGAAGAACTCAAATGTTTTTTTTGAACTTTTATCTTTGTTTTTTTTCTTTTTCTTATAAACTTCTCTTTTCTTTTTGTTTTTCTTTTTCTCTAGCTGCACTGTAGGGATTAGAGAAGGAAAGAAAAAAAAGTTCTCTTCTTTTTTAGAAGGATTTTAAACCTACTATATGATTTTATGTATATTGTTCTCCCCCCCTCCAAAAAAAATAATTAACATTTGATATTCTTTAATTTTATTAACAATAAATATCATTAATTGTGTACATACACCTTAATACATTATTAATACTACGGGCTCACAAAATATCCTTCAAAAAAAGATATTAATTAAGCCTAATCAGTATTTTAAAATAAAATAAAAATAAGGTCATTACATACAGACTCCATTCTTGAAGATCTGGGTGAATTTACTCCTTCTCTTGAGCTCATGAAGCTTATACCAAAACAAGAAATTTAGCATGTCGCGCAAATTTCCTGGGGTTTGCATGACACACATATTGAACTTAAATGCTATAACAAACCTTTTTTATTATTTTCCCAAAACAAGAGATTTTGTGCCAGTATTAAACATTTTACTTTCCAAGTAGTTTAGAAGTTGGTTCTTTTAATCAGAGAATGAGATTTTGCAAAATCTTACTGAATAGTTCGGTTTTTTGGATATTACAAAAAGAAAAGAGATGAAATGTAAATTTATAGCATTTTGATAGGTTTCATCCGTGATTTTTTCTTAAAATTAGTTTTTTTTTTTTTTTTTTTGTAATTCATGGATTTTTTTCGCAAAAAACATAAAAATCAAAGCTAAAATTACCTTTTTTCGTTCGAATTATTTCGACGCTGAATCAAAATATTTGAAGCAGTAGTAAAAGGCCATAATTGAAGAACTGTAGCAACATTCCTCTCTGATCGCCTCTCTCCTCTCATCTATTCTCTTCTCATCTTACCTCCTCTATGAAAATTGAAGAATTAAACCAATGACTGCTCTCTCCGAAGTGATCTCCGAAGCGACAACCGAAGAAGAAGAATTGATCTTCCTATCTGAATCAACAATTGAAAAAGAAGAACTCCTCTCTGAATTGACGATTGAAGAAGAATGGTGGTTCTTCTTCCGATCGTCTTTGCTCCGATCCGTTCCACTACGTTCCGACCGCTCATCTATGCTACAGACTTCCTCTCTGAATCAAAATCGATTTGGTCTTTGCCTTTGTGCAACTGCAAAGTTTGTTTTGGCCTCTGATTTATTTAACTGATTATGGTTTTTTATATTAAATCTATTGTAATTTCAGATAAAAATCCAGATCTCAAATTGTAGAAAATTGGAATTAAAATAGCAAAACCTAGTAACGTATTTCTGATTATTTCTTTTGGTTGTTGAATTAATTTTCTCGTCATTTTATTCACTACATTAGTACATTATTTAATTTGATGAGGTTTATAATTTGAGCATATTTAGTAACACTCAAACTTTCAATTTCAAGGTAATTAGACAAATTTTGCACAATGGAGTGCGAATTATCCATAATTCCTCTAGTAAAAGTAATTTGAGAAAAAATTTAACATTTTTTTTTTGTGTATTCTTCACTTTCGTATTTAAAATACATAAGTGAAGATGGTTCTACTATTGAAAATAGAAAACCAATCGACATTGATTTGACTAAGATATTTCAAAATATTGAGGATGACAAAAAACCAATCTACTCATTGTAAAGAATCTTGGTGAATCACTATTAGATACAATACAGGGTGAGCCAAATCCTTGCATTATTTGTAGGATAAGGGAAGTCAAGGGAATGCAAGGTGCGAACATTGACAGTGAACACCGTATTGTCTACTCGAGATGATGAAGGGTTGTATTCCATATATGAGGATGTTGAGTCAGTGGTGATGGTGGGAATGATGATAATGAGAGTGGTGGTGGTGGTAGCGATGATAATAGGAGTGATGAGATAGGGTGATGGTGATGTCGATCATTATGGAGGGAGTGGTGGTCGTGAACTAATCACAGACATGGGTGATGCAATGGAACTGTTTGCATTTACATGCGAGGAATTACAATAAAGAAACAATTTTGAGCCCCAAGATGTAGACCATGGTTCACGTTCTAAGAGGGTAAAAAACTATGCATATCCGTCGATGGTCAATGTGAATGAGATTGACCAAACCTATTCACATGGTTTTGTTGACAATGTCAATTTGACATTGGAGTTGATTCACTTTTTTCTACCTTCGACGGTACGAGTCTTTCTGGATTGGCTGGATATAGTTCATCTTCTAAGAATAGTTAGATCAACGAGGGAGGATGGTTCATTTCCAACAACAAAGAGGGTATGATTCATCCTTTACTGAAGATTGTCACAGTCAATTAGTTGTGATGGCTTATCATGGGCAAAGTACACAAGCTTTTGAGCATAATTTTGTTATTTATCTGCAATATCCCATTATTGACCATTTGGTAGGAGTTGATCGTGAGTGATACTTCACCCATGTGAACACGTTTATAAATTTTTATAGTTTTAATATGTCACGAGATCAATATTGTCATTAAGCGACTTTCAATCATGTTAGATTTGAACCAGCTAGGAACTCATTTTGGTATTGAAAGTTTATTATGTACTAGTTTGACGAAATTTTATTGTGTAATATGCAATTTGTATTACAAAATGACTATTGTAAAACTTTTGATGTAGTATATATAAGATTTTAGTGATTATTAACTTGAAATTTACAGTTGTGAGTGTGAAATTCGTAATTTTTTGTATTGTGTCATGAATTTAAGAGATACTTGGTATTTAAGCTTCATTTAATGTGTTTAATGGGTTTATTTACTTACATTTATTTTTTCACATATTTCATATACCCTTGAAATTTATTACATATTTTCATGTATCCTTGAAATTTTTATGTTTTTTCTTTACACACCGAAATATTTCTTATAATCAGGAAACCGAAATTAACTTGAAAAACGCAATCACAATCCTTACTTCTAATACATTAACTAGTGATGTATTGCTAATAGGGTACTCGCTCAGTTGATAGACTTGTGACAGATGGTATCATAAGTCCAGAGTTCAAAACCTTTCGGAGGCATTTAATGGTTATTGGATCCAATAAGAAACCTGGTCACCTTTAAAAAAAACTACTAATGTATTGAAATGCAAATAATGAGTTTTCCATAGTCTTATAAGTGGTGTTAACATTTTTTTTGAAAATCATTTTAAGGATCCCTTAATCTTTATATTAATAAAAAAAAAAATAAGAAGATGCAAATACAATATCTTTCAAGAGGGAGAATGTCATGAGCCGATTCACATGGTACAATATTGTCCGCTTTAGGCCCATGTCCCCCACAACTGTAAAACACGTTGTATTACGGGGATCCAAACTTGCACATATATAGCACATATTTTTTCCTCACCCAGGTGATGTGGGACTATAACCCCCTAGTAGTCTGCTAGCCTCTGAGCCCGGCCATACAAAGTAGTATGTCAGCCTTTGAAGTTCGTCCACACATGGAGCTGCCAACGTCTTTGAGGCTAACAGACTACCTTTTGTGGGCGGGCTATGAGGCTGGCAAATCTATGTGTGGGCGAGCTCAGAAGGCTAGAATGCTACCTTGTGTGGGTGGGCTCAGAGGCTGGCTGGCTACTAGGGGGTTATAGTCCCATATCGCCTGGGTGAGGGAAATAGATGTTCGAGTTTGGATTCCCATGATACAACACATTTTGAAGCCATGTGGGTTTGGGCTGAGAGCAGACAATATTGTACTATGTGGATCGGGCCGTTACAGAGAAACACCACTACAAGGCTTACTAATTGCATAATTCACTAACATAAGCTAGTTTCCTTTTCCTTTGATGTGAAGGAAAATAATTTATCCGTACTTCTTATTCCTTCTCTTAGCTCTAGTAGATCTTCAAGGACAAAAACTAAAGTCTTGAGTGCAGACGGTTGCAAACTTCTTAGTAGCCAATTCTGTTACAACATCTGTACTAGAAAGACTTGACTCATGTTCTTCTTCAAAATCCGACTTTTTTTTACTCAACGTCTTTCCTGTTCAAATTGAGGGAGTTTTTTTACAAGAACTGTTCAACCTCAGATAGAGAGGGAGTTTCTTCTAAGTTGATATTAATTCCTTCAATATCTTGGACACTAGTTTTCTCCACAACTTCGTTTTCACTAGTATTTTGTCTAATTTCCCGAAATGCATTAGTATGATGGAGAGCTTCATCATCCTGCAAGCTCTGTGTTAGTGTGATCTGCATTATATCGTCTATGTTGTTGCCTCTACCCAATAGTTGCACCTTCGTACTTTGTTCCATGACATTGTCAGCGTCGTGTACCAATATAGTAGCATCCTCAGGCTGCATATTTTGAGTATCATCTACTTTAATGTTAACATTCTCGACTTGGTCATTACCTACCTTCTCGACTAGAGGTTTTAGTTTGAAGGTATGCCTTCCTAAATCAGTAATTCATCATTCTCATTTTCCTCTTGCACTTTTTTATTTCCTTTGCCTTACACATTTGATGTGTAGTTTTTTTTTTTTTTTTTGCATTATGGCTGTAAGGACACTGATGTTTCAAGTGGCCAAATCCCGCACAAGTACCTCACTTTGCCGGAACCCATGCATACTCCACTTCAACTATTCTCGTCATCTCCTCAGTGATTACCATAGGGATAGTTTTTTGCAATTGATTGTTAACATCCACTTCTACACATACCCTTGCGTATGCCAACATCGTCTTCTCTTTCGTAGCTTTATCTAGCGTAATTAGCACTCTAATAATAAAAGCAATAATTTGGATGCCATCTGGGTTCCAAAGAAACAATGAGATTTTTTCAAGGTTACCCAAATGGGTATCTACGTGAACGCCTCTGTTTCCTCATCCATAATCAGTGACCATGTTATGAGAATGAACAATCTGCTGGAAATATGCATAGAACCCATTTTCAGAACTTTACTTCTCTCTCATTCATCTTTGAACTTGAAGATAAAATTCTTGTAGCCATGAATACTCATCTCGAAGTTTTGAGTTCCCCAAGCCTTTACCAAATAATCTTTCACTTATCCATATCCAAGCGCTTACCTACAAACTGCCTATGATCAACCTTACACATTCCTCAATTATGTGTGCAAAGTCTACAATTTGCACTTTCACTATCTTTCTGCCATCTACAGTCACAGGCGGTTTATACGTGAGTTTGAAAGAACCAACAAACCTATTTTGCTTGAACTTCAGTGCCCAATCCATCTTAGAAGGAGTGACTGCAAAGTCTGCACTTGCCTCATGACCTATTTTACTTGCCTGATCAATAGATCTAGCAGTGGTATTCATCGTATCTATCCATTCTCGAACCACAGTCTCGCTATTGGGGTTGAATCCATTGGATTCAGTGCTAGCAACATTATCTCTGGGCGGATTAAGGTTTTCCCCATATCTACTCTTGTTCTGCAGTCTCTCTCCACTAGGAAAAATGGAGAGAGCCTTAACCTAATTCGATGGAGTCATCAATCAAACCTTGAAATTATCAATTGATCTGCACAAACCCTAACCGCCCCACCCTCAACTTTTCAAAATATTTTTAACAAATATTCATCCTTATAAAAAATCAATTATATAATGTATAATACAATATATAATTGTTCATTCAACTATTTTTAAATGTCTTTATTGGTATAGGGGTTGGAATTTTAATATTTTTAGTAAACGACCTGAGTTTGATTTGGAGCACCTAATGTTTTTTTTTTAAATTTTCATTGCAATTTTATTAGTAATTGCAAACATTAAAAAATCGTTTAGTTTAATAAAATCTTATTTTCGGTCCTCTTGGAGTGTATGATTTTTATGACTATTGACAATTACTATTTCTGTCATTGTGACCTGCCCCCACTTTTTTTTCATTTTCAATGCAATTTTTTGTATGTAAATTGCAATAATTAAAAAAATAAATTTTTTGTTCACAAGTGGTATAAAACTCCAAAAACATATTTGAAATTAATATCTAAAATGATAACTATATATAATTCAATGAAAATATATATCATTAGCCAACTCGTACCAATTTGAGGTTTACATAAACCATTTTTTCTATGAAATTGTATTAGGATCTTATTATGCTCGTAAATTTTAGTTTTTTAAAGTTTCAACTAGATACTTTTCTTATTATTTAGTGATTTTAGTTATATATTGTAATTATTATGGTCATTTGTCATTGCTAAGGTTATCGATATTGTGACCTTAGTTTGACTTAAAATTGGACTACACTAGATTTAATTTGGTATATGCAATGTACTTTTGATAGTTGTATCTTTTATTAGTTACTACTATATTGGATAGGAGATTTTATTTGCTCCGCCTTTAATAACTATTATTCTCAACTAATAATTATTTTTTATTTCACCCCCCTTAACTAAAATCCTGAGTCTACCGCTGCTATCCCAACCCAAAATAAGTAGTATATGAATTACTATTACTACTATTATTATTTGTTAGCGATTGGAGAATAAAAATTACACCCAACCCAAAATAAAGACATCACCCTTATATAGACGGAATAGCGCTGCTGGATGAATTAAATTTTTTTGTATAATTAGCCCATGCTTACTGGTAATAATGTTGATTCTTTATAGTGACAACTCATGAAACTTATGATAATTTTTTGAACCAGTCAGCTATTCTTATTAGTCATATATATATACCAATTTCTACCCAGGACATACTAGACTAGACTAAACAAAGGCCATGGAGAACAGAACAAATAATATATAAATGAAATTAAACACATAAAATATTCAACACATAAAAATATTTTTTGAACTAGGAAAGAGATCGATACAGCCTCAAGCCAATTTTCTGATTTACACTTGGGGATTAACTGTAAAATCTACTAAACTAGTTTGCAGAATAATTTTGGAAAAAGAAGTAAATAATGCATAATTTATTAATATAAGAACAAATCTATTTACTACATAGGATAGAAAACATAGAAGAAAAAATAATAAAGCTTACATGAAAAGAAAAGAGAATAAGGCTTTCTAAAAACTTCCTTCTAAACTTAAACATCATAACTATATATAAAGAAAAGAAGAGAGGATAAGCCTCTTGAAAGGATTGAAATGGAATTGAAAGGGCAGTACAGACCTAGTCCCAACAGCAAATTCAAGACAAACCAATCTGATGAAGAACCAGAAAGACAACCATACCCTTGGTTAGATGCATCTGTTTCTACAATCTTGAAATAATCTGGATTGGATATCCCTAGACAAGGAAGACTCTTGACTTGGGTTTTTACATGACGAACAATTTGGGAATGAGCTTCAGTCAATGAGCCTGGGTTTTTCTTAAGCCTGACATACAAGGGTTTTAATAAAACACAAAAGGCCTTTATAGAAATCAGCAACATAATTGAGAGAACCTAAAAACCTTTGTAATTTGGTTTTATCTTTAAATTCATCAGAAAATTTGTTTGCAAATTCAATTGCTCTATAAGCGCATTTATATTAAAATACTGTGCACATATGACCAATTTCAAAATTGGAGCTGTTTCTATTGCCATAGACGATACCTTAGTAGATGGTGCATCTGGTATACATTTCATCACCACATGGTCAGACATCGTTTGAGGCATCGACATCAAAATTGCACCATTTATCGATCAAAGTCTGTTAGGTGCCCGAGATCCTCTAACCCCATTGGTCCCCCACATTGAACATCAACCATCAATAACCATGAAAAGTCCAACACCAAAGCCCAGATCAGACTACGGTACGATGCCACTGCAATACTAAACATTTCTAGGGAACAAATCAATCAACTCAAGGCCCAATGTAAGGAAGCCCAAGTCCAGTAAACTGTAGTTATATGATGTTCATATTTCGCGTTGTGCATGTAAGGCCCGTGGGCTTGAAGGGGAAAAAGAGACCAAGCCACAAATAGTTGATCGAGCCTGCGTCCACCACTCCCAGTTGGGTACATGGGATGGAACATGCAATTTTCCATACGACACCAATAGCAAAATATGGTGATCTAGTGCAAAAGTCTCTAGTTAACACTGTTCAATTGATCCATGAAAAAATTTCGACAGTGCAATGACGAACTGCACTTGATTTTCTGCAACTTCAAGCGGATATCGGTCCCTTGACTCTCACTTTTAACTGTCCGAAACATCGCTGGTGTAGATCAATCTTCCAAGGTGGTTCAAATATTATGGGTCCCTCAAAAACTCACTTAACTATTGCCCCTCTCAAAATTAGCTATGTTAATATTAAGTAAATTTTTGTTCCTCAACTAAGATATGTTATAACTTATATTTTGCCTCATTTAGATGAAAATCCTGACTCCGCCTGCATGGAAAATCCCTTTTGATAACTAGCCAAACAAAGACATAGTAATGCAAAACCACGAGAAATTTTGAGGACTCATTGAGGAACTATTGGATCGTATCAATGTTTCCAGCCATTAAGTACTAGTGGCATACAATAAATTATATCTATACATCCACTTGTTAACATTTTACAACACCCCTTATAATTGAGTCATTTTGTCAATCATATATAATGTCTTCATTAAAACCTCTCATAAATGTTGTAAGCTAGACATTTTATTTCTAAGAGTGTTTTATCATTTTCTTAAAAATATGTTATTATGTGATTCAAATTGCCCCAAGTCTGGAGCTTATATCATGTATTGGAGGCCCCTTAAATTTGTAAGGATACATTCTTTGCTGTTGTGAAGTTTGTGGGTACCTCAGAACACTTCAAGCTGTGTAGCACAGGCCTTGCGTTCTCAAATGAGGCCATTGTATGGCAGGCCGGTTTCCTTTTCTGGTGCATGCTTAAGGGCCTTCTCGATGGGGAGGGTAAGAGCTTCTCTAAGGGATATCTTAAATCAGTCAAAAATTATTTTGGGGTATCATGTGGAAAAAACCTAGCTCCAAGGGATTCTTTATCCAAACCGTCATTTTAATTTTGCATCTCTCTTCCCCTTATATTTGGGGCATCAATTCCATCTCTAAATTCTAATAAATATTAAAAATTAAATTTTCTTTCATCTCACTTATTCAATCATTAAAATTTAAATTGAAATTTTCTAAAACTATAGAAAGATATATTTAAGTAATGATAAAAAAATTAAAATGAAAAAAATGATTGGAGTGATTTAAATAAAAATAATTTTAACTTTTACCATTAAAAATGCTTTATAAGATATTGAAAGCTCATCCCACCTAACATAGAAATATATATATATTTGCAACAAAGAAAAAACTATATATTACTTAAAAGGAGAGAATAAGCAATAACCCTCCGTAACATGAGTAGAGAATAAGCAATTATTGGCGAAGTCTGTTTGCACCGATGGAAAAATCTACAGTGCCGGGTCCAAAATGCATGTTTGGTGCAGGCACCCTAAACCAGACATAGAGCTTTGCACCGACACTTACATCCATCAACAATTAACTGCACAAAAAGGAGAGAGGTTGACACCAACAAGATCAGACTGGGCAATGCACCTAGTGCTTGGGAATTGATGATAGACCGTTGCAATAATTTATAGACCATATATAATTTTTATAGTTATCCGATCAATGCAAAAGATTTTGATACATAGTTACGTATATGACAAACACCATCCCATACTTCTTTACTACAGTCTTTAATCGCCTAAAAACGCCCTTGCACAATTTATGAAATTTCAAAATTGTCCCCAAATCTATTCAGAGCAATTTAATCCGAAATCTTGATTCATCTCAAATAGAACTCTAAGCCCACTTTTTAACCAACAAAATAGAACTCAGAGCCCAATTAAACCTAAAACTCTAACTCAACTCAAATAGAAGTTCAAGCCCAATTTTCAACCAAAAATGGAATCCACAGCCTAATTCATTCCAAAGTTCAATTCACCCAAAAACCTCTTAATTCAACCCAAATAGAATCTCAAGTCAATTTACAACCCAAACAAATAGAACCATAGCCCAATTCAACCAAAACACTAACCACCCTTTCTAGCAAAAAAAAAAAAAAAAGGACAAAACCTGTAGGAGTGATTTTATAAATTTCAATTTTTTATTTAATAGAATTACTAATTTTCAAGGTATGTTTTGTAAAAATATGACAAGAGGTTAGATATATATATATTTAATTGAAATCCATAATTTGTTTTTATATTTTGGTTATTTAGTGACCTATTTGGAAAGTGCTGAAGGCACGACCCAAGGACCTGGGTGGCATGCCGAAAAACTTAGTATCGTTGATATGTATTTTTGAAGATCTTTCCAATAAAATCAATAATCAATACAAGCGCTAAAATTTTAAAAATATATATTTTATAATTAAAAATCATATAATGTATTTCACGTCTTTAATATTTTTCAAAGCAATGAGACGGACCGATCATACAAGAAAAAAAAACGAGTCAGACATCTTAATGCACATTTAAACAAAAATCCTAAACTTCATATTTTGGCGAATTCAAATATTGAGGGAGAATTCATTCTCGACAATTAATTTTTTCCCAAAGTGATTCAAATTTAACTAAGTTTAACCCTAAAATTTGTAATATATATTTTTACCTTAGAATAAGTTTATATTTTAATATTGATTGATTGCAAAAATGGATATAGTGACGAAAGTGTTTAATACAAAATATTTGACAAAAATAAAATGATGTAAAGTGCCCGGCATGGAACATACTCTAGTTACTTATATGTGAAAAGTTGATGAGTTATATACCAAAAATTGTACTTGTTGTGTACTCGTGTCTAAGATATTTTGTGGAAAAAATAAATTTTTTTTGTGTTTGTTACGTTCAGTTTTGTTACTATTGATGTCATATTCTATAACCTGGTGTACTATAGATGAGAACAATAATGTAGTAGGAGGTGATGAGTTGAAGCACTTCTATACACAGCAAAGCAACTAAGTGCACTACGTCTATTTCATTTGGACTCCATCTTCTTTGCAAGCTATTCTCTTTTCATTACATATAAACAATGAAATTGACAGTAGAAGAGCCGACTATGATCAAACCATTGGAAGAAACTCCGAAACACATCTTATGGGCATCTAACGTGGATCAGCTCTTCAAAATGCACATGCCAAGTGTATACTTTTATAGGCCAATTGGTTCTACAAACTTTTTTGATGCAAATGTGTTGAAGGATGCATTAAGAAAGGTGCTTGTTACGTTTTACCCTATCGCGGCGAGATTGAGACGAGATAAAGATGGAAGAGCTGAGATTGCTTGTAGCGGCGAAGGTGTTGTTTTTGTTGAAGCTCATGCAGACTCGGTGCTTGAAGATCTTGGTGACTTCACTCCCTCTGCTGAGCTCATGAAGCTTGTACCTAGTGCTGCTGAGTATGTTGGAGACAAGGACTCCTCACCACCACTTTTGTGGGTTCAGGTTTAATTTTCAACTCTTTTTTACAAGTACAATAGCGAAAAGCCCCCATTCAGAGCACCTATGATTTTCGTAAATTGGTTTCACAGAAAGCCTATATATATATATTATGTAAAATTCTACTTTTTTTTTTTTTTTTTTTAGTGCAATCATGTTTTTGAATATGGACCTTGAACAATCTTTTAACTCTTTTGGCAGAGTTGTAACAATCTGCTCACAACACTTTGACGATCCCTCTCCCATATACTGCACAAATACTGTTCGCTTTGGGCTATCACTCGGTCCTCACGGTTTTAAAACGCATTTTTATAATGGGGAGCTGACCCTGCATATATAAGAATCATCTCCCTCCCCTACCCAGACGATATGAGAATATGATTCCCCTTGTAGCTCGTCCAACCTCTCCCAACCTGTTGGGCTCCAACTCTCACCCTAACCTTCACCTCAGGTCCGCCCACTAAGGGTCTCACAATCAACCCTCTTAAGGCCCAACGTCCTCGTTGGCCACACATGCACAACGTCCACGTGACATACTTCCGACTGGGTCAAGCTCTGATACCAAACTGTAACGACCTCTCTCCCGCACTGTACAAATACTGTCTGCTTTGAGCTACCATCCGGCTCTCACGACTTTAAAATGCGTCTGTACAATGGGGAGCTGACCCTGCACATATGAGGATCATCCTCCTCCTCTACCCAGGCGATATAAGACTATGATTTTCCATGTAGCTCGTCCAACCTCTCCTGGCTTGTTGGACTTATTGGGCCTGTTGGACTCCAACCCTCACCCTCACCTCAGATCCGCTCACTTAGGGTCTCACAAACACCCTCTAAGGGCATGGTTCTCCACTTTATTTCATGGTTAATAATCTTGGAAATTCTTAGTTAACTTATCCGTTGATTCTTGAGTAGTGTTATGTATTTATTTAAGGAGACTTATCGGATTACTCTGAACAGATCACCTATTTTAAATGCGGAGCGGCTTCTCTTGGTATAGCCATAGACCATACAACGGTAGATGGTACATCCGATGTACATTTCATCAACTCATGGTCAGACATTAATTGCTCGAGGAGTCCATATCAAAATCCCACCATGCATCGATCAAACACTTTTACGTGCACGAGATCCACCAACTTAATTGTTTCCCCATATTGAACATCAACCATCCGCAGCCATGAAAACTCCAATCAAATTTCAATCAACAGATACCAGTACCGTTGCATTGCTAAAGATCACTCGTCAACAGATCAACCTCCTCAAGGCCCTATGCAAGGAATGGCCCAGCCCAACCACTTTAGTACATATGAAGTTCTTGCGGCCCATATATGGCGATGTGCATGTAAGGCCCGTGGGCTTGAGATTGATCAAGAAACCAAGCTGTCTATAGCCACCGATGGTCGTTCCCAGCTCTATCCACCACTTCCGGAGGGGTATTTTGGTAATGCAATTTTCCATATGACACCAATAGCTAAATCAGGTGACCTGTTGAAGAAACCACTGCTTAACACCGTTCAAATGATCCGCTAGACACTCAACAAGGCCAATGACCAGTACATTCAATCGGCACTTGATTTTCTTGAATTAACGGGGCTGTAAATCTGATTCGACGTTCGAACACGTTCAAACGTCCAAACATGGCTGTTACGAGCTGGTGCAGAATGCCCATTATATGAGGCGGATTTTGGGTGGGGAAAGCCCATGTTCATGGGGCCTGGTATAGTTCCGTATGAGGGCCTTGGATATATCCTTCCAAGCCCAACAAATGATGGGAGTGTGGTTTTGGTCATTTCTTTGTTGTTAGATCACATGGCCAAGTTCAAAAAATATCCCTACCGCATCTAAGAATGAAGCCTATGTGTTTTTTCAACATTTCTAGGCAGGCGTGAACACAACTATTTTTTGCGAGGTATTAGGCTATTTACACTTCAACCCCTTTTATAAATAATGTTTGTGGTTATGTCTTAAAAAGAAAGGATAAAAATATAAAAACACCTAAACTTGAGTTAAAAAAATTGCTGTGTTTCCAGACTTTTTGTTTGCAATATCAATCTCAGATGGAATATTGACCCACTCAAATTGTCTCTATGAACTATTGTATCCAGCAATATCTGGTCCAACAGCTCAGATCCTCCTTTTACTTAATATGTAATTAGTTGAAGCTTTAGGAAAATTGGCAATTTATATATCTAATCTCCTACAAGTCAAGCAACACAAGCACCTTTGCACCCCTTAAACTTTCATTCCAGTTCTTGCATGTACTGTATGCAGGGTTCCTCACGTTCTCATGTGATATGTGTGGAAAGAAAGAAATAAAAGGGTATTTGAAGGACTCAACAGATCAGAGCACTCTATCTTTATCGAGATTAGAGAATTGTTGTGGAGGATGGGTACGACATGTAATTTGTTTAGGGAGTTGGGTTTTGACACTTTCATAGTGTCTTGGCATTCCTTGATATATGAATGTTTCTCTTTGTAATTTGTTTCCCTTTCTTTCATTAATAAACATCTTCGTGTTTGAACAAAAAAAAAAGAAGTCTTTGCTGATACACCTCTCTCCATCTGTTGAGTGATAAACCATGTTTCGCCAACGCTTGCATGTTGCATCCCTTCCAAATCAATTATCAGTAGCTACAAACCATAAGTTAATTAACGAGGTAGATGATAATATATATGTAGTACAATAATGTCGCACCTAAAGACAGAAAGGTCCATTGGCCTTTTAATGTTTATTTGTCATAAAAAAAGTTTGACATGCACTAAGAACATGGATCCCTAAATTTTCAAAAAGTTAATTTGGGGATTGCATATGAGAAAAACCATGATTTAGTGAAACTCCCTATCCATGCTTCTGTTTTAATTTGGTCTCTCATTTTTCCTTAAAGCATTTCCAATAATTTCTTAAAATAACCAAAACTTTTTGGGGGTTCCATTGAAAAAAAAAACCCCTTCAATCATCCTCGTAATAACTTTTCCCTCAACTTCCCCCTAAATTTAGGGAGAAGTTAACAATCCTCTATATTTTATATATTAATAAAATAATTTCAATATTTAATTTTTAAATTAAAAATAAATATAAAAACAAAAAGTATCTAAATAATAGTATAATTAAAAAATTAATTATTAATACTAATTTAAATAATGATAAATAATTATTTAAAAAGTATTTATAGTATATTTAAAACAAATTAATATTAATTTAAACAAAAGTAATTATTAATTCTAATTTAATTAATGTTTAAATTATTAATAGTAATTATTAATATTAATTCAAAATAATAGTATAATAAAAATGTAATTACCTAAATAATGATATAAAAAGTGGTAGATATATTTAAATAATGATAAAAAATGTAATTATTAATACTATTTTTTAACTCCAAAATTTTTTAAATAGTTAATTTTAAATTAAGTTGAAATTAATAATAGTATCATTAAAAAATATATAAATAATAGTATAATTGAAATAATATTATTATATATTTAAGTTGAAATTAATAATATAATTGAAATTAAATTGGTATAGAAAAGTTGAAAATATATTAAAATAATGATGAAAAAGTTAAAATAACGGATGTGGTTAGAGTGGTGAAGAAATATGGGATCCCTAAATTTAGCTTTTGGTTTAACTTTTACCATTGGAGATGCTCTTATATTTGAGGGCATCCATACCATCTCCAAATCCTAAAATATATTAAAAAAAACTCCAAACTCTTTTAATTTGTCAAATTAAATTAAAAAAATATCTAAATAATAATATAATTGAAATTAAATTGATATAAAAGAGAAGATATATTTAAATAATGATGAAAAACTGAAGTAGAGAATGTGGTTAGAGTGATGAATAAATAGATGATCCCTAAATTTATATTTTGGCTAAATTGGGAGTCACTTCGCTTTATGGTTAGTTAACGATAGCAAAAATAAGTCTTTGGCAGATCGATCATGTTAGTGAGATAAGCCTTGACATATAGTTAATTACTTGTGAGTAAGACATACTTTGTGTATACTAGAAACACTAATTGTGATAAAACAAATTTTGTGAAGTGTGTCTACTACACACACTGTGTGAGCAAGACATTGAGTTTACTACAAACTCTGTTTATGTATTGTATATCCTCTCTTTAGTTCTTGGAGATACAATTGTATCCAAACCCATCAATATGGATTTTCTCTTGTATTTAAACCAACATTGATCAATGAGAAAATCACAAAAGAGTTGAAAACTGTTTCACAGTATCAGAGCAATACTTCTCTCACGAGACTTAACCTGAGCGTCTTCCTTTTGCCTCTTCTTTTCTCTACTTAACTCCATCATCATGGCCATGACCAATGCAAGTTCCAATTCCCCTTTGACCTTCTCCGTTCCTAATATTTCCCATCTTGTTTATGTCAAACTCTCAGATTCAAACTATCTTATTTGGAAAAGTCAATCTAGTCCTTTTTTTTGTCAAAATTATTGGCGCTTCATTGATGGATCCTTCCCATCCCCTCAAAAAATGCTACCTCCATCTGAAAATAAACCCGAGGAACCCAATCCTCTTATCTCTCTTGGTATCGTACTGATCAAACCTTTATCAGTTTGATCAATGCAACCCTTTCTGAGCATGTTCTTTCTCAAGTTGATGGTCTCACATCTTCACGCAATGTTTGGAATTGTCTCGAGGAAATTTTTTATCAACAATCTATAGCCAATGCTACTCAATTCTGTTTCCAACTCCACTCAATCACCAAGGGCACCAAGTATATTTTCGAATATTTACAACTTGCCAAGAATTTGGTAGATTTACTTGTAGCTATCAATCAACTCGTTTCAAACACTGACTTGGTGTCATCAATTCTTCATGATCTTGGATCCAATTATGCTGTGATGATCATCGCAATCCTGAAATTTCCACATCTTCCATTGTTCTCTAAACTCCGTGCTTGTCTCATTTCCTTTGAAAATCAAATCTCATCACTTACTGCTTTCTTTACTAATAAAAGGCGTCAATCCATTCATAACTCCAACAACACCAATATTTGTGATTCGTATAGTGATCCTTTTCGTGGTCGTGGGGTCACTTCAGTGGAGACTCCTTTATAGGTGGTGGCACCTTTGCTCGTGGACATTGTTGTCATGAAAACTATGGCCGTAACGACCCTATCCACAGAGTATTATATTGTCCGCTTTGGGCCCAAGGCCCGCACGACTTTAAAACGCATTGTACTTTGTAGATTCAAACTCGTACATATATAATATATCGCCATCCCGCATCCATGCGATGTGGGACTATGATTTCCCCTTTGTAGCTTGCCAACCCTCTTGGGATTTATGGGCTCTTAGGCTTTTCTCGCACCCTCCCCCTTAGGTTCGCCCGCACAAGGGTATCACAATCCACTCCCTCAGGATTCCAACGTCCCCGTTGACACACTTTCGGCTGGGTCAGGATTTGATATCATTCTGTCACGACCTGATCTACAAAGTACTACATTGTCCGCTTTGGTCCCAAGGACCGCACGACTTTAAAACGCGTAGTAGTTTGTAGATCCAAACTCATACATATATAGTATATCACCATCCCACACCCAGGCGATGTGGGACTATGATCTCCCCTTTGTAGCTTGCCAACCTCTTAGGATCCATGGACTCTTAGGCTTCTCCCGCATCCTCCCCCTCCGGTTCGCCCACACAAGGGTATCGCAATGGTCATGGTGAATATGAGCATGGTATTTTGGATTCTCATCCCATGGATCCTACACGCCCACTATGTTAGTTTTGTGGTAAACCAAGACACACTTCTACTACTTGTTATCATGTTCCTTCAGATTACTTTGTTTCTACATTTGCTGGCATGCAAGTTTCTCAACCGATCAATCCGAATAGGTATATTGATATTGGCTTAACACATCATATCAGTGGAGAAGCAAGCTCCATGTATAAAAAAATTGAATATGGAGATTAAGGTCATGTCATGCTCGACAATGATAACTCCCTTCTTATCAAGCATACTGGTAGCATATCTCTTTATAATGTCTTACATGTTCCATCTATGCGTAAATTTTTTCTCTCTATTGCTACGTTTACCAAAGATAACAATGTGAGTTTCAAGTTCTTTCCTTGAGGTTTTACCATCAATGATTTAAATTCTGGTGCCATGTTGTTTTAGGGCCAATGTGACGAGGGTTTTTTTTTTCTTCCTCTCAAGCCTATTTTTTATGCCTTTTTGCCACTAAGGAATCTTCTGATTTATGGTACTGTCGTCAGGACATCCTTCATTTCAGGTTATTCATCGTTTAGGATTCAGTAATATCTTAGTTGTTTCCTTTAATAATGTCTTAGGTTTTTCCTTTAATAAAGTTCAACATTCCCTTTGTAAGCATTGTGTTTTAGCAAAATCTACTAGACTTCAATTTTCAATTAATGAACAACGTGCAATCACACAATTTGCTTTAATACATGATGATGTGTGGACGTCCCCTATGTCTTCCATATCTGATTTCCGGTACTATGTCTTATTTACAAATGATTTTTCATTTTCTCGATACTCTTGGTTGTTTCCCATGCGTAGAAAATCAGAAGTTTTTATTCACTTCACCCATTTTTTTGTCCATGATTGAAACTCAATTTTCTTTTCATGTGAAACTACTTCAAACTGATGGTGGTACCGAATATGATATTCATCACTTGGCTACATTATGCTTTGAAAGAGGGAAAATTCATCGTTTTTCTTGCTCTCACATGGCCCAACAAAATGGTCGTGCCGATCGCAAACATAGACATATTGCCGACATGATTCGAACCCTCCTTATCACAACTCACATGCCTTTCACTCTATGGGTAGAAGCTGCTTGCATTGTAGTGTTTTTAATCAACAAATTACCCATACACTTAACTCGAACACTTCGTTTGAATGCTTATTTGGTATCACATCATCCTATAGTATTTTACAAGTATTTGGTTGCGCATGTTATCCTTACCTTGGTGCTTACACTTCTAACAAATTGCAATCCAGATCTCTTGAATGTGTTTCTTAGGTTACAACTTTCGCCACAAAGGATATCGATGTTTGCACAATGCCATAGGTCATGTCTATATTTTTCGCCATGTTTGCTTTGATGAGACACATTTTCCGTTTGCTACCGATATGAATCCAAACTTATCTTCCTTATCCAACAGTCAATCCAATATGGTATTTGCGCCCATTATGATCGACTGCCTCAACACCTATTGATTCATGCCCTATAGGCATGATGCCAAATTAAATGACTAATGACTTGATTCAGCAAGCAAATACTTATTTCCAGCAATACCAAGGTTTAGTTCAATAGCCAACTAGTTCACACCATTGACCTAATGTTTCCAATCAACTTAATATTTGTACAATTTGCTTGATGACAGCTTGCATCACCCTACTAATGTTTTGCATCTTGCAAATGGAAGTTCAAATCCAAATTCAGGGGTTCTTTCTGAATCTATGCCACCAACAGAGCCACAAAGTTCTTCCAATCCTTCATAACACAGTTCTTCTTCTCATCAAATGGTTACTCGTTCACAAGATGACACTCACAAAGCATGCATCATTCAAAGTATGTTTTCTACCCGTTGTCCTATTGCTCAAGCCTTTACTTCTCAAATAGTTCATTCTAATCTTTAACCTACATGCTTTCCAAAAGCTAGCGCTTTGCCATGGTTGATGAATTCAATGCACTTATCAACAATCATACTTGGTCTTTAGTATCACATTTCAATAAACAAAACACCGTAGAGTGTAAGTGGGTATTTAAAATCAAACATCATTTAGATGGTACTATTGAAAGACGTAAGGCTCGGTAGGTTGCTAAAGGTTTTCATCAACAACCCGGTATCTATTATGATGAGACGTTTAGTCCCGTGGAAAAACCCACCACCATTCACACAATTATCAGTTTTGCTACCACTAATCAATGGTCCACTCGATAACTTGATGTTAACATTTTTTATGCATAGTTACCTTCAAAAAGAGGTTTTTATGCAACAACCAACAAGCTTTGTTGATCCAGCTCGTGCAACTCACGTTTGTAAGTTCCACAAAGCCATTTATGGACTGAAACATGCTCCACGAGCTTGGTTTCACCATTTCAGCTCCTTTTGTCTTGCTTATAGTTTCTATCAAAGCAAAGTTGATACTTATTTGTTTGTATTCTAACACCATTCAACAATCATGGTATTTCTATTACATAGAACGACAATACATTTTCTGAACAATTGGCGATGGCGTTTAACATTAAAGATCTTGGTATTGTTCATTATTTTCTTGGCTTGGAGGTTGCTACTGATCCTACTGGGATGTACCTCACACAGAACAAATACACTCTAGACCTAT
Source organism: Berberis thunbergii (assembly GCA_003290165.1). Lineage (NCBI taxonomy): Eukaryota > Viridiplantae > Streptophyta > Magnoliopsida > Ranunculales > Berberidaceae > Berberis > Berberis thunbergii. Next base: position 1,021,641 of record QNQO01005053.1, on the reverse strand, counting down.
TGCAACGCACCAATATGATTACATGCAAACCTTGTTTTACTCCAATCTCTGCCAAAACACAATTTTCTATCTATAGTGGTGATTTTCTTATTGATGCTATCGATTATCGGCATTTTAAGGGGGCTCTTCAATACTTAATGCTTACATGTGTTGTACAACAAGCCTCTCAATGTTTATGTGCTCCTCAAACCACTCATCTTGTGGTTGCTTAACATATCCTTCGTTATTTAAAAGGTTTTCTTCGAATGGGTCTCAAACATGCCTCATTAGGTTACAATTGTCAGCCTTTGCTGATGTTGATTGGGCTAGCTGTCCTGACACTCGCCACTCAATTTTAGGTTATTGTGTTTTCTAGGTACAAACCTCATTTTGTAGAGTCTTAAGAAGCAACCCACAATTTCTAGATCGAGTGTTGAGACTGAATATCATGCTCTTGCTACTTCTTGTGCTGATACAATTTGTGTTGGTTATCTACTTCTAGAATTACATACCCTACTTCTTCGACCTGTTACTGATAACTTGTCTGCCACCTATATGGTAACCAATCCAGTTTTTCATGCTCGAACTAGGAACATTGAACTAGACTACCATTTTATTTGGGAACGAGTATCGTGTGGCTCTCATCATGTTCGTTTTGTCTCCTCTTGGTATCAACTTGCTGATATCTTTATTAAAGGCTCATACAAATCCAGGTTCCATCTACCACATTCCAAACTCATTTGTGCAACACTGCCGGGACTGCGGGCGAGTGTAAGTAAGGATAAGTCTTTGACAGATCATGTTAGTGAGGATAAACCTTGATGTACAACTAATTACTCGTGATTAAGACTTTGTGTCTATTAGAAACTCTACTTGTGAGCAAGACAAACTTTGTCTTTGCTACAAACTCTACTTATGTTCAAGAATTTGTGTCTATGACAAACTCTGTTTATGTATTATATTTTCTCTCCATACTTCTTGAAGATACAGTTGTATCCAAACCCGTTAATATGACTTCCTTTTGTACTTAAACCAACTTTGATCAATGAGAAAAATCACCAAAAAGTTTAAAGCTGTTAAAGTTAAAAGAGATTTCGTTTTCATTCAACCCAAATAACTAATCACCCCATAAAAACACAATGCCCAAAAGCAACATCACCAAGTTGCTTTTATTCTATTAAAAAGACTTCATTATAGAATTTTTTATTTTTCTCTCGTATGTCTACACCTCTAGATACTGATACATCTTCTTTGATGTCTTTTGCCTGAGTTGTTTTTCTCAATCCATTTAATTCTCAATTCCATATATTTATTTATTTATTTCTAGATTGAGAAAAAGGTAATTGAGAATAAAGTATATTAATGGTTCTAATCCCACATCTGGTTCTAATTTACTGAGTAACTCTACCCACTTTCTCGTTTGACAACCTATGTTTTAGGCTTTAACTGATTATAAAGTTTTGATCAGTTACAATGTGTTGAATGTTTAACAAAGGAAAACACAAAGCCGGAAATGGATGGTTTTGATCCAAACATATGGAGTCAGTTTAGGTAAACCCTATTATTTGACTTCGAGTTATCTAACAATGTGGCAGGAATGAGAGTATAGAACCAAGAAAGAGAACAAAACAAGGGATTCTGAGTATTTTCTGCACAACTTCTATGTTGTAGATTCTAGCATTATGGTATGTCTAAAATTTAAAATAGCATCAATCACTTTTTTTTTCCACTCAACAATACTCTGGACAACTTTTTCGGCCTTTCCATTCACATTTTGAAAGAGGTGTAAACTCATATGCATATTTAGTATTTCTTCACCAACCAACTGATTGATTTGTTCCTAAGGCGATTTTAATGTGGTTTTGGTCTGCGATTTTAATGTGGTTTTGGTCAACGATTTTTTTGTCTTGATTCTTGTTTTAGCAGGTTGATCTTGGATCTCAGCCGTATAGGCTAGGGAATTGTCCTTCTCGCCATGGCGGTGCAACAAGATACCATTGGTATTCCACCTCCGGTCGGGCTTGGAGGGGCCTTGACAGGGAGCGTGCAATCTCTGTTTTCGTTCGTACAAATTTTGGGGACTGTATAAAATGATCTTGTAGATGAAAAACCTACGAATTTTACTAGTTTTAGAAAGAAGGAAGTCCGATGTTTTTATTCTCTGATTTGGATGTTATGAGGGTTGAATCCCATGCTGCTAATCATGTGGCGCTCTTGAAGTTCTCCAAATTCTGGCCATCGCTGGATGTGATTTCAAATTTTTTTTTGAATATGTGCTATTCGCACACCCCTTAGTTTATTCTGTACCACCACAGGGCACCACATTCGCTGAGCTGATGGATTTTGCCCAGTTACTATTGCGACTACAACCATGATCTTCTATATGCCTCCGCTAAGGCGTAGATGCTTCCTTAGGCTTTGTAGAAATTTCTATTGATTTTTATTATTTTATGACATTATATGATTTGACATTGGGTTGATTTGTGAATAAACTTATGTTACTTTCACTGTGTATGTCATGCATCCATGGTAGTTAGAATTATTTCATGTTTTTGTTTAAGCATATTTTATACGACAGTTAAACCTGTGATTAGTTATGCCTTAAACAAACAATTAATGTTAGGGGTTTGCATCTTGCTAAAATCAATCAACTGCATTGCTAGGAGACAATAATTGACATTAGTACAATTTAATGAAATTGTTGGATGATTCGAAAGTCATAGCATCTTTCTCTTTAATTTTCAAACTCAATTTTCAATTCAACTGTATTTCTATTTTCCATTGGTTTAGGATTTTTTTTATTGCTGTGTATTTTAAATAGATGGTAATTTTTTATCATGTCTTCAATCCTCGTGGGATCAACCTAAATTTGCCAGTTAGACAACCGTGCACTAGCAATATCACAATCAGGTTACGTTAGCATATTAATTTAGGTTGGTAAAATCTGCATCAAGTTTTTGACGTTGTTGTCGGAGAGTGTAACGATACATTTGAAGCCTAGGGTTTATTTTTACTAGATTATTGATTAGGTATATTTTTCTTGTTTAGGAACAGTGTTAAGAGTCAATTGTTTATTTGTTAATAGTTGAGTTTTAATTTTTTTTGCATTTGTTTTATAGACAATCATACACAGGTATTCACAGGAGTGATCGACGACAACTCGACTTCTAGCCGACATCGCAAGTAACTAAAAAGAGGTTCATGTCAGAAGTAACTTCTCCCACCACATCTGCGCATGATTTCTTTTATGACCATTTGTGCTTTGGTTGTCTTAGGTAGTATTGCATGCAAATTTGAATAGTGGCAGGATTGATTTGTAACTTTCGTGCCCTCTCTTGTGGATAGGTTAACCACTATTTATTTTTGGGTTAGGAACCTAAGCCTTTACTACTAAAATTTGTAGCAAGATAATTGTCTAGGATATGTTTGACGCTTGTAAGGTCCCTCTTTAGAAGTTTTAAAGCGTAAAGTAGTCAAGTGAAATAACTTATCCTACCTTGGAATAGTTCTTGAACTAACATTTCACTTTGAGCTAGAAAGTGAAAAAAGAGGTAGGAGCAATTATGCAGTGGTGGTTTGATAGAAAATTATCGTGCCTTTCCAGTGGTAAGGTAAATTAAATTGAATTTCAGCCCTGCATTAGCAACAAAACTCCAGGGTCCTCTGCTATTCATCTTGTTTGCCCATCATTTAGGTGTCGTTTAGAGTTATGTTGTTTTTATTTTTATTTAGAGTTAAATCATTTTCATATAGAAGTTAGGTTAGCATTTTAAAAAAACTTTCTAGGTTCCCTCTCATTGTCTATAGAGACCAAGGGGATAGATGAAGAAATTTTTTTTCCTGTCTGCATTAGATGACCACTTAGCAACTATTTTGACTCATTTCGGTTTACACTTCGATATTGATTCTATTAGGAAAGTGAATGCTTTGCTTGATTAAGCCCCTATTTTGGACTTGGTTATACATGGAAGCCTAAAGTGGAACTCCTTCCACTCGGTGAGTCAAAATTGGTCCATTGAGACTAATTTTCTTCCTAACCCATTCCACCCTCACCTTTTCATGTTGACTCATTCGATATATGCTTTCTTAGTGACTCGTGCATGAAGTTTGATTTTCACTATTCTTTGGAGTCCAGCCTCGACTATTTTCATGATATAAATGACCCTATAATTCAAGAAATAGTCAGGGCGTTATCGAAAGATTCATCGAATGAGATAATCCATGCCATAAGTAGTGCTAATTCCAGGCTTGGGGGTGTTGTTGAATTGTCTAGCTCATCATCTAGGTGTAAATTGTTTTTGTTATGATGAACATGTACCACTCGATATATCTATAAACATACCTCTTTGCATCCCTGTCACATTGGCTAACGCTAATTATGTGGATCCCTTATTTTTAAGGGATGATTTTAGTTTCAACCATCCTATTGTGAAATATATTCAATCTTCTGATTTGACACCTAAGTTAGGATGTCCTTTTTGTGGAGTAGGAAATAATCATTCACTGGATATCACTGTACTCCAGGTCCCTATGGATTTTCTAGAAATGCGAGTTCATTCACATTTTCTCTATGATATTGCATGGTGCCTTCATAGCTTTAGGGGTGGGTTGGTATATGTTGTGCTGCTTGTGGTTGCTACTCTTTGATGGACCGATCCTCAACTTTTTAGGTTATTGCTATATGATTTGTTAACATCGTGAACTATGTGTCTAGGTTTTGGAGAGGGCGTTCGCTATGTTCTTCCTCTTCATTTTATGGTACATAATTCATGAGGGAGAATATACGTCGGGCTGATGATGTTAAACCAAGTGCTCCTGGGAGGCAGCCCAACTTTAGTTGTCATTATGGTTAGTCTAGATTGATTTTCGAATTATTTCTAGTTGCATTCCACTCATACTCGTTAGCTCTATAACAATTTTGACCTACAATAGATGCATATAATTTCTTTCATTTTGTGCATTTGTCTTTGTGTCATGTGTGTGTTTTATCAGTTTCTCATGATAAGTCCACAAATTTTTTTGTTTTTGAGCTTTCATTGGTGGATGATCTCTTCGAAATTGGTAAAAACATCACCATGGTAATATCACTCTAACCCTCATATTTTATTTTTTTCTTCATTTGTCTCGATTATTCTTTTTATACATTGAGGACAATGTTTGCTTTATGTGTGAGGGTGGAGTGTATGAGTTTTTGTGCGTCTTTCAAAATTTTTAGCTGAAATGTATTTCACAACTGTACCGATTAATTAATGTATTCTACTCAATTTCCATTGAATACGTAGATGATTCTGGTATTTGTGAAAAAAAAACTTTGGTATTGCATTTGAAAATTTATTCAAAATCCAAAGTTCTTTTCCAATGAAGAGAATATGCTTTCAAGTATGCTTTTAAATTTGAAAAATAACATGCCATCACTTGTCATATTGATATATTAATAGGAACATAAAGTTTAATATTATCTTTAAGTTAAATATATTTCATAAGATTTTTCAGTTCGACTATTCTTGCACTATAAGCCAAGTTAGAATAATTTGAAGTTGATGAGTGAGATATTAACTTGAAAGCCTTAGAATAATAGTGGAGACTTAACCCTTATGAGTTTTGAGTCATTCTATATTTCTTGAGGATTATTTAATAAACTCTGATTTTTCTTGAGTCCGGATTAACTCGTTGATGATCTTATTATTCTTGTTTATCTTATTGATTGATTTGAGAATGACATTAAAATTGAATCATTACACTAGAACTTCTTGGTTTATTTAGTTGAGATGTTATAAACTAACTAGAGCTTAGGAAGTGATATAGGCATTTTTTTTGTACCGTTTTCTAGCCTTTTAGCGTATCCAGTAATAAATATCTATTTGCGCCATTTGAGCTTTTGAATAACCTTTTCTTTGCTAACCTCATCCCCATTACCTATTCCAATTATGGAGTAATACCCATAATTATTTTTATCCTTACCCAATTTATCTGAGAATGTGTATGATTGGATATATGTTGGGAATGGGCAAATAGAAAGAGCTGAAATTAAATACTCCATGAATCCTCATTGCTGAAATGTTTCATTAAATAAAAGGGAAAACATGTCATTGATAAAAAGGAAAAAGAAAAGAGATCGATGGTTATATATATATAATAAAGAGTTTCGAAGGAAGAAAAATTAATGGTGTATACCAATGGTTTATTCTTCATTGCCCATGTGTTTATTAAAGGGTGTAGCATTCTCAGAGAATTTTTGTATATTTTTTCATTCTTGTTAACCATAACCTTAGCCCTCATTACAACATAATAAAACCCTAATGGATCTTAAGTAAAGGTTCGGTCTGTAGATGTGGAGATTTAATAGATATGAGCTATGGTGTGTGATTCAACATTCTTAAAAGTAATTGATATTCATGTCCATGAGATAATATTCATTTCATTATTTGAAAAGTCCATTTTTCATGATAATTATATGTGAGATGTTTATATTTCCATAATTAATTCCTTTCCACACTTATAAACTAAGTGATAAATACCCAATCTCTGAGTGACATTAGATATTTGTATTCAAAACGTACTTTCTAAAGGTTATCCAGTCATGTCTTTACTGTGGAATGGAAAATTATGTTGATAAGGCCTTTCACACACACACACACTTTGAGTTGAAGATGATAATGAAATTTATTTAACCTTTGGATATTATTAAATTATTATAAAAATCTATTAATGTACTATTGTGACACTGTAAGTTGTTTTTCTTAAATGACAATTACATAATTACTTTCAGGAAAATAAAAGGAGAGTGATCACGTAATGTTTGTGGGTAACATTTCTGAAAACCCTCATGAGACTATAAGTCATCCACTAGAAGCAATCTAAGGGTTCAAAACCTTATTGCATGTTTAAGGTAAGTGTAACTGATGATTCTTGCAAAAGTGATTTCAGATTTTAATTATTGTTTAACTTGAGGACTAGCAAAATATAGGTTTGGAGGTATTCGATATTCACATAATTATTACATAAAATATCTTCTAATTTATATTTGTTAGTATATTATATTTTATTCAAATTATTTTGTTCTTTATGTTTTTGTAAGAATTGGAGCTTAAACGATAAAATCACATTAGTGCGACGAGTTTGGAAGAACAAGCAAGCCCTAAGTGGATCGGACGGTAATAGGGATGGCAACGGGGCGGATTTGAGCAAATCCATCCTCGATACGTCAGGAATAACGGATCTCCAAATCCGCCCCGCCAATCCGTTTACAATTTTAATTAAAAACCGTAACCGCCCCGTGCGAATTGGTGGATGTCCGCCCCACACCGTTAATCCGTTTACAGTTAGCGGTTCTGTTACTGGTTTGTTGATCTCCGCCCCTAATTTAGTTATTCCTCTTTGTAATTTGCTAACCTTCATTCATTAGATCAGTAACACAAAATTATAACACAAAATTACAAAGAATCAATACAAAAATTATAACAAAAATTACAAAAAACCATACAAAAAATAAAAAAATTTCGATCTAAAGATCTGAGATCACAGGTCACAGATCTCTGAGATCACAGGTCACAGATCTCTGAGATCACAGATCACAGATCTGAGATCTGACATCAGATCTGATATTTGATCAGGGAGAGGGAGGCGACCGGGAGAATGTGAAGGGACGACCCAAGGAAAATCTTTCGGCCTCCGCTTTCGCTGTGAAAATCATTGATCGGGGAAGGGAGGAGACATATATGACCACCAATGTCCATGAGAAGGAGACGAAGGGATCGGCTTCCACCTTCGCTACGAGAGTCGTCCTCCACCTGAGTCAGAGAGAAGAAGGGACGATCGAGGCCAACCTCTGCCTTCACTATGAGAGAGAAGAAGGGATGATCGAGGACAAAGGGACGACTGAGGCCTTCGTTGTGAGATTCGGCCTTCGCTGGCTGTGACAAGGAGACTGGAGACGAGAGTAGGGGAGAATGTGAAATGAGACAGGTTTATCCCTTTATATAGTGTAAGGATATTTTTGTAATTTTAATGATTAAACAGATATCCGTGGGGCGGATATGGCTAAATTCGTATCCGCCCCAATTAATAAACGGATACAGATTGGAAATTCGTATCTGCCCCAAGATCCATGGACCAAATACAAAATATGCCCCAAACGGGGCGTATATCAGTGAAAATTCACCCCACTGCCATCCCTAGACGGTAACAAAGCTCCAGCCAAAAAATTAACTGAAAAACCCAAATTGACATTTTTCTTAACTTAAGCCTAAGCCCAACCTAAACCCCAAAAGAAAACCTATTTATTCTATTTCTCCCTCTCCAACATCTGGTTCCCCCCTCTTATTTGGGGGTCAGCTACAACCCCTCCTTTCCCACGCAGCCACCAACCAACACCCAATCGACTTCCATTCTCTTCTTTCACTTCTCCATCTCGCACAACCACCATCACCCACTTTGTCATCGGTTCATTCTCTTATTTATTCTATTCCTCCCACCCAAATACATATCTGTTCTATCTTGATCTTCCATCTCGCCTTTTTCTTGACAACCAACTAAAAAAAAAACCTACTGCAACCAATCACCATCTCATGCAGGGGGGGGGGGGGAGCTAGGATTGAAGATATAGGGGGGCAAACAATACATAACTATTTACGAAAATACTAAAAGATTGAGTTTTTACAACCATATTTTGCAATCAGGGTGACATGGCGTGATCGTGAAAAAAATGATGATTAATTCAACCATACAAACAATATACATGGCATGATTAATTCAAATGTAGCTAGCTAATTAAGAGCTTCCATTTTTTAATTGAAGAAAACATAAGCAGTTAAGGTGGTATAAGATGAGAGTTGGCAAGGAGCAAACCTCTGGCTTTCAGGTAGCAGGACGGTATGGTCCAAGTCCAAGGAGTAGTAGCAGAAGTAGCTGGACTGGACTAGACGGATTCAAGTGAATTTGTTGTTTTAATTTTTAGTTGAATTAGAAGTCAAGATTTCATAAAAAGGGGCAACATAAAATTTTAAAGGGGGGCAATGTAAAAAATACGAATAACTTAGTGAAATTTTTTAGAAAGATAAGGGGGTTTACCTAACACGTAGATACACCCATGATCTCATGCCACCATCAACCACGTCCTGCTCTCTATTGTTTTTCAACAAAGACACACCACAACTACCACTCTCCAGCTACATCTCATTATTTCTTTTTCACGAACTCCCTTCTCTCCCTGCACCATGTTCCTTCCTCTATTTAAACCACCTCACAGTCATTTCCGGTGAACCAGCTACCTTCGTCTCCTTCTTCCCCTGCTCCATCTTGCTCTTTTATTCCACTCACCATTAGCTGCTTACCCCCATCTCTGTCACCTCGCCATTCTTCATCACCACTGGTTCGTTGCAGAGAGATCAATCGAGCCAGTAAAGAGCCACCTTGAATCAACAACGCAACACACATTGCGCCACACATTATCGTTTCACCCTCTCTCTACTCCATGTCTCTTCCATCTCACTATCTCACCTCATTCTCCTTATTCTCTCTTGTAGTTACATGATCGATTGCACAACAACAATGCACTGTGAAGAAGAAATAAACAGGAAGAAGAAGAAAAAGAAAGAAATGAGAGGGAAAATTTATTTGAATTATGCTATTCACACCCCTCATTTTATTCTGTACCACCACAGGACAGTGTGTTCGTTGAGCTGTTGGATTTCACCCATGCTGCTGCCATGACCACCACCATGATTTTCTAAACCCCTCGGCCAAGGCATAGATGATTCCTCGGGCATAGGAGAATTTTATCTTGATTTTTACTGCTGATACATTGTATGATTTGACATTGAGTTGCTTTGTAAACAAACGCCTATTACTTTCATCGTGTATGTCATGCATCCATGGAAGTTAGAATTATTCTATGTTTTTGTTTAAACATGTTTTATTCGTATTAGTTAAACCTGTGATTAGTTGTGCCTTAAATAGACAATTAATGCTAGGGGTTTGCATCTTTGATAAAATCAATCAAATACATTGCTAGTTAAACCTATGATTAGTTGTACCTTAAACAAACAATTAATGCTAGGAGTTTGCATCTTTTCTAAAATCAATTTACTATATTGCTAGGAGACAATAATTGACATTAGTACAATTTTATGAATTTGATGGATAAATTGAAAGCCATAACATTTCTATATTTGACTCTCAAACTCAATTTTCAATTCAATTGTTTTTATACTTTTCATTAGTTTAGAAATTTTTTATTGTTGTAACCCCCGTTTTAAAATTAGTTTAAGTAGATTGTAGTTTTCGAATGTGTTTACAATCCTCATAGGATCAACCCGTATTTTTCATTGTCTACCAGTTCAACAATCGTGCACTTGCGTTATAACAATTAGGTTAAATTAACCTATTCATTTAGGTTGAAAATTTTTGGATCACTCTTGAAAGCATTGTTCATGATTGGGGGATTATGTTTAATAAATTTCGTTGGAATCAAGGTTTTAGTGTTTGAATTGATCTGAGTTGGCTCTATTGTGGGTAGAGTTACATGAACTTCCTTGGGAATATTTTCACCCGGTGATTATGAAAACCGTTGGGGATTTTTTTGGTGTATTCTTATATTACTACACTAGGTGTTTCACATGACCAAAGTTAGCATGTATGTCTATCGATATGGAACTCACAAAACTGATTCTGAGTAGGATTTGCATTGAAAAGCCAAAAAAAGAGGGTATTGGCAAAAGTTGATCTTCCTAGGCTTCACAATATTGAAAGGGCATGATATTGCTAGGGGTGGGCACAGGACGAGATGGACTTCATCCCTATCTCATCCATTCATTCAAAATCTGGACAAGATAGACCTCATCTTGATCACGTCCCATCCCATATGGGATGAGCATATACTAAATAGTTTTCATATGAAAAACAACAAAATAATTTCATCTCGCATTGTTCACACACCAATAATGTTAAATTTATGTACATATAACTTTTATAATAACCTTATTAAATGTCATATAAAATTTGTGGAGGGTTACCTTACAACGGAGTTAGGTTACTCAAGTGAATGATGGGAGACGAAAGGAACCCCTCCATAGATCCATCTTGCATATTTCTGCAAGAGTTCAAATATCATTCATACAAGATACAATTAGGAGCAACATTCTCTAGCTACATAACTCATAGTGCAAAACTAATCTAAACTATCATTTGCCTTTATTTTCTATAAGAATAATTGTCCTATAACCAATCTAAAATGTGAAAAAGCATAAATTTTCATGGGATCTATTTGGCCTAAAATATCCAAATTGAAGTTTCTACCTAAACAAAGAGTACCAAATCAAGCAAGTAAATTTTCAAACAGCAGATGTTTTGATTTAATTTCAACATATCCTGAACTTTTCTTTAAAAGAGCAATTCGATTAAAAATAATAATAATAAATATTAAATAAATAAATTTAGGAAGGGACAGGATGGGCGGGATTGAAAATCTCCATTCCGACCCCATCTCACTCTAGATCAGGACAAAATTGGATTGAATGAGTTTGATCAATCCCAAAAAGACTCAGAAAGAATTGGGACGAGACATGATCAGGATCGCGGGATGGAATGCCCACCTTTAAATAATGTTGTTTGCAGAAGGAAATTAGGAATCAAGGACAAAGAGGATCATAATAGAAAGGAAAATGGACATCAAAAAACTGTTAAGGAGTAGGTGAAGAGCATGGAGATCTTCCATATCGAAATTGTGCACGCGAAAGCGTGTCAAATACTAAATGGCAAAAATACAAAACAAATGATTAATCTCGGAGACAACAAATTTAGGGGGTTTGACAAACTCGCTTACATCCACGACAAACAAACAACTCTTATTGTTTTTAGATTCGAATTACGGACAAATTATAAACACCCTTGTACAAATTCATTTCTCATAAGAAACCCAAATACAAAATCCCAATTCAAACAAATGGAAACCCAATGAACAAACGGAATAAATCCGACAAAATAACAAAATTGATTTCCCAAACTAACGTCAATTACGAAATTGGCTTTTACTAACAAACTTGGGTTTAACTCGTATAAACCATGAGCTGAATGCTTTGACTTTAAAAGGGGTTTACTTCTCATGTGGAAGCTTCAAGGGGATGAGATGAATGCTACAATGGATGTAGCTAATGATATTTGTAAGGAGAAATCAACAAATGAAAAATGCAAGAAAATAAACAAGGCTTGAATCTGATTCTGTTGAATAACACATATGCAGCTTTAGTAGACGAACCATAGAGGATGAGGTGGTATTGAAACAGAGCAATTTTCATATTTTGACAAGGAGTTTGAGGTCGATAAGGAGGTTGGAAAAACTCATTAGGAAGTTGAGAATTCAACGGTTAATTTACTTAAAAGTAAGCCTTGTATCGCTCTTGCCGAGGAGCTTAAGGTAAAAAATGAAAACGCGCCAACTCCATTGGAGGCAGAGGGTGAGAAGAAAACATAGATATGGTGATTACGTTGGCAAGATCGGAGATGTGGAGGCGTCTGTGGTTCCAAAATAAAGAAACATAGACCACTGGATTGAATGCAAAAGATGCAACATGTGCCGATAGTTCTACTAAGAAGCTTAAACATGCTGGGTATACCAGTAATGTTATTGCTAATGCACTCACTAATGATCAAGAGGAAGTTGACATAGTAACAACTAGAATACTGCAGTTAATGGGTAGGTTGAATCTGGTTAAAAAATTAAAAAGGTTGAGGACTACGTTACAGCGGGGATAAACCTCATTGTAGACCTCAAGAATAAAGTGGAAGTTGAAACGGAAGCTGATTCAGATTCAAATGGAAAAGTGGATGGAACTTGGAACCTAATCAGATATGGAACTTGGAACCTAATCAGTTGGTGAACAGGTAAATCAGAAATGAAAAAGGCTAAAGGTGTTGCCCTTCCGTGTGATTGTCGTGTCACAAGGAAGAGCATTGTACAACCTCAGGTTAGCGATGATTGAAAATATTATGTTTTGGAATGTGTGAAGAGTGGGTAATAAAGCTACATGTAGCAGGATTATGAAATTGGTGATAGAATACAATGTGAAATTGTTAATGATCGCGAAGCTGATGATAGATGCTTGTAAACACTTTGAAATTGGTGTTGAGATAAACTTTCATTTATTTAGTTCGAACGAATTAGTTGGTGGTAAATTTGGGTATTTGGAGCAAATGATTTGGATATTGACATCCTTAGTATGACAGATCAGATTTTTCATTGTAAAATACATGACGACCATAATAATCTTACATTTCTTGTTTCTTTTGTTTATGTGATGTGTACGATTGGGAGAGGCGATTGTTGTGGCAGGAAATGGAGGATTTCTCTATGAATTGGAATATCCCATGGATGGTGGAAGGAGATTTTAATGTGATCACTAATGTAAATGAAACATTGGGGAGGCGCAAGCCGAAGACTAATAATAGTATGGAAGAGTTTTCAACATGCATTGATGGATGTGGTATGATAGACCGTGGTTTCTTCGGGCCATTTTTTACTAAATTAGTAGGCAACTTATAGAACACGGGCTAGGTTAGATAAAGTCTTGGTGAACTCGAACTAGTTTAACATCATGGTGAATACAAGGATTGAACATCTCCATCACACATGCTCTGACCATGCTCCTGATATTCATGCAATTTATACATAAATTACCTTATGACTTATATTTGTTAGTTTTTCAAGTAGTGTATTTTATTCTAATTAGATATTTTTCATGTTTTTTTACGATTCAGAGCTAAATTATGAAATTGCATTAGTGCAGGGAATTTGGAAGAACAAGTACCGGACATTCACCATGTGGCACGGACAGTGAGATCACTGACGAAAATCCCAAGCCGAAAGATGACCTATAGCTAGCCCTTTTCTTTCTCTCTCCCTTAAAGCCACCATAAACCTCTATTCTTTTCTATATCGTTTTCTTTTTCTTCTTCCTCACGCCAGCCACCACAGACATATGACACACAACTTCCTTTTTCTTCTTTTTCTTCTTTTTTTTTTTTTTTTTTTTTTTTTTTTTTTCTTCTTCTTCTTCTTCTTCTTCTTCTTCTTCTTCTTCTTCTTCTTCTTTTTCTTCTTCTTTTTCTTCTTCTTCTTCTTCTTCTTCTTCTTCTTCATCATCCTTTTCGCTTCTGCAACTCGCCATCACAACCACCTCATTTTCCCTCATAGACCCTTCTCTTCCTCTCTCTATTGCCACCATCTCGCCAAACCAACCATCTCTTATCTCTTATTCTGTCGCTTATGGAGGCAGATGCTACCACCTTTTTCCATCATCTCGCCAGCGATGATCCAGCCAAGGACCTCCTCTCGATCTCGACACCCTTTAATCAATAGACACTTCATGACTAGGGGTGGGCATGGGACGGGATGGACCTCATCCCTATCCCATCCCATTCGTTCAGGACCGGGACAAGATATATCTCATCCCGACCTCGTTCCATGCAAAACGGGTTTTGGACGAGACGAGATAAGCATGTACTAAATAGTCTTCTAATGAAGAATAACAAAAAAATTTCATTTCACATTGCTCACACACCAATAATGCCTAATTGACCTACATATAACTTTCATCATTACAATATAAAATGTCATATAAAATTTTATTATCTCACATTATTCCTAATTGTATCTTGTATGACTTATATAAGTTCAAAAAATGAAAAATATTTTCAACATAACCAAACCATCATTTGCCTTTTATTTTCAACAAGAATGATTGTCTATAACCAATCTAAAATGTGGAAAACATAAATTTTCATGGGTTCTATTGGACCTAAAATATTCAAACTAAAGTTTCTATCTAAACAAAGAGTATCAAATCAAACAAGTTTTCAAACAATAGATGTTTTGATTTACTTTCATCACATCATAAAATTTCCTTTAGAAGAGTAGTTTGATTAAAATTAATAATAATAAATATTAAATAAATAAGTTCAGGACGAGATGGGATGGGCGGGATTGAAAATCTTCATCCCGGTCCCATCCCACTCTAGATCGAGATGAGTTTTATCAATTCCAAAAGGACCAAAAAAATCGAGACAGGACCGAGACAGGATCGAGATTGTGGGATGGGATGCCCACCCCTACTCATGACCATCACGTGCTTTGCTCCCTCGTCTCACCGGTGACCCACTCATAAATCTCGTTGTCGACCTCCACCTTCAGCCAGCCAGAGACCGCATGCATCTCTCCATCACGTTACTGCTCTTTTTTTCTTCTCGTTTGTAGACACTTCACTGCCACAACTCATCAGCAATCAGCCAGTCACCACCATGACATCTCTACAACCATTGTCGCCATTCACATCCTTTGGTGAAGTAGGTCCATTGAAAAGGATAGGGAGTTGACCAAAGTCACCATCGTGATCACCTCCTCCATGAGTTTCTAATTTCATAGGCGAGGCAAAGATAAAGCCATGGGTTTCCACAGAGTTTGTTTAATTAATTAACTGTTTTCGTTATACTTCATTGTTAATACAATTAATTTCTGAATATTGATGAATTACTTTCACCAATTATATTGGGTTTGATATCTAGACTAGTCAGTAGTTAGAGTACTTTTTGTTGATATTCGAAGCATGTTTTAATTGATTATATTAAACTTGTGATTGTGTGTGTTGTCACAGGAGATTGGACGCTAAGTGTTTAGATTTTTGCTGAAATTGATTGTGAATTTAGAAAAAATCTAATGTTATTAATGATCACATCATCGATGTAAGTAAGGGATTGTTCATCCTAGTGCTTATCGCTTTATGAAAATAGTAAGTTAGGTTTAAATAATTATTGAAGAACTTATGGTGGATTTGATGTTTTAGTTCACTTCCAAATTGTTTTTATTATCGTAATTTAGTTGTTTAATTTTATTCCGCCAGTTTAAAAATTTTCAATCGCAGTAACCCCATTTTAAATTATTCTAAATAGATTTTAGTTTTTGATTGTGTCTTCAATCCTCTTGAGATCGACCGTATTTGTCATTGTCTACTTGTTAGACAACCGTGCACTTATGGTATAACAATTAGGTTTATTAGCCTATTAATTTATGTTAGTAAAATTGGCATCAAGTTTTTGACGCTGTTGCCGAGGATTGCAATGGTGCAATTGAAGTCTTGGGTTTATAATTTTTACTAGTTTGTAGTTTATGTTTAATTTTCTTAGTTTAGGAACAGTGTTAGGAATTGCTTGATTATTTGTTTTGTTCGTTATTAGTATGAGTTTTAATTTGTTGCATTTGTTATGCAGACAATCTTACATATGTATTCATAGGAGCTCTCGTGGGAACGATATGAAAATCGGAGGTCGTGAAAAAGAAAAAAAAAGAAAAAATAGCAACGCAAATAAATACAAAAAAATATATATTGCAATTAAATTTTCTTTTAGGTTGTAATTTACATGGACGCTCTCAGAAGTAGGCGAGCTGTTAGATGGATAGTGATTTTGATCAATGACAACTCGAGCTCTACTTGGCAATAGTAAGTAATCCAAAAGAGGTTTATGCCGGATGTAACTTCTACCCACCACATCGACACACAATTTCTGTCTTGATTACTTGGTTTTTTGGTTATGTTTTAGTTAGTATTGCATGCAAATTTAAATAGTGGTAGAATTGATTTGAAAATTTTGTGCCCTCTCCCGTGGATAGGTTAACCACCATCTACTTTAAGGTTAGGAACCTAAGCCTTCACTATTTAAAATTTGTTGTAAGATAATTGTTTAGGATATGTTTCACGCTCATAGGACCCCTATTTGGAAGTTTGAAAGATTAAAACAGTCAAGTAAATGAACACATCCTATCTTGAAATAGTTTTGAAACTGACATTACACTTTGAGCTGAAAAGTGGAAAAAGAGGTAGGAGCAATTTTGTAGTGGCGGATCGATGAGATATTACCATGCAACTCCCACAGTTAGGTAAATTGAATTTCAGGTCCTCATTAGTAGCAAAACTCTAAATAAAACTAATTTTTTGTTACGTGCTTGTCTAAGATTGTTTCTCATTCATCTTGTTTGTGCATTGTTTAGGTTTTGTTTTGGGTTCCTTTATTTTTTTAGAGTTAGATCATCTTCATATAGAGGTTAGACTTGAAAAAAAAACTTGAAGCCTTTTAAGGAGTGTCAACTTTGAAACTCTAGTTACGATTATGAACGCTAGAGTTTCAAACTTCACACTCCTTAAAAGGATTATGGACACTAGAGTTTCAAAGTTAATAACCTTAAAATGTATTCTCATCATCTATGTTAAAGCAGGTTGCATCTCCATCTGACAAGGAGGCTGATAAAGCCCCATATTCTAAAGATGATCCTCTTGACTCTGACCCTACTCGGGCATATTATTTGTATAACACACCGTTTCCATGCCATCACAGTTAGCTCCGGCAAAGAAATGTCCAAATGTTAACGATGTAATAAAATTTTTTGAACAAGTTCACATTAATATTCCATTGTTTGATTCTATTAAACAAGTTTCTACCTTTGCCAAGTTCTTGAAAAATCTATGCACACAGAAACAAAACTAAATGTGCAAACGAGAGCCTTCCTCGCCGAGCAAGTCAGTTCAATTATGCTACACAAAACTCCACCGAAATATAGGGATCTCAGATGCTCGACCATTTCTTGTGTTATTGGTGATCATATAATTGATAATGCATTTGTGCATTTAGGGGTGAATGTTAATTTATTGACATATTCTGTTTATGAGCAATTAGATCTCGGCGGGTTAAAACGACTAAAGGGAATAGATACATGCAAGTCGGGTTATTGTATAACTTGACACCCATGTTTGTTATTTGGGAGATCAGGAAACAGAGAAATAACGATTTTTTGAAGCTAAGAGTTGTAACGATGTGATCATTAAGTTGCATTTTTGGCTCCGGTTAGTGTCGAAATTTGTGGATCCAAAGAAATCGAGTTTGGATGCTGGGATTCTATTGGCATCAGGGCTACCGATCAAACATGTTATTAGGAAACAATTACGGATCTTTTACTAGAGATTCCCTCCTCAAGATTGGTTCGTTCTTAATGTGGATGGGTCGCCGGTTAATAACAAAACTATAGGGGGAGTGATTGTTAGAGATGCTAGAAGGTGATTATGTGATGACCATACAAGGTTTTTATTTTTATTAAATTTTTTTTTTGCGATGGAGCAAAGATTTGGGCACTTTATGGGGTTTGAGGTTTGTTTTCAATTTGGGTGACATATTGAATGATTCTAATAGATTCTTCACTTGTCAAGAGCTGGTTCTATGCCGAGTACAAAATTTCATGGTTTCTAGGAAATGCACGAAAAGATATAATGGGCATTATGCATTCCATGATTGATGTGTGTTCATTTTTTTGTGAGGTCAACTCTGTGACGGATGCCTTGATGGGGTTAGCACAAACGATGCTTCAACAAAGCCTTTTGACTCTTCGGACATTCCAAGAAAACCCAAGGCACTCTTTTTGTTAAGCAAAGCTCACACGACGTATATCAAAAACACAGATGAGTTATCTTTTTTTTTTATGTTTTATTCTTTTTTATTTTTATTATTATTTTTTTAGTTTTTTTATTTCTTTGTTTTTTTGTTTTTTTTGTTTTTTTGTTTTTTGTTTTTTGTTTTTTTTTTGTTTTTTTTTGTTTTTTGTTTTTTGTTTTTTGTTTTTTGTTTTTTTTGTTTTTTTGTTTTTTTTTACTTTGGGTGCTTAACGAATAAAGTTGGAATGTACTCCCGTTGTATTTAAAGCTTTTAACAAGGAATAAAGGTCTGACATCCCATAGTTACCCCTCCATTCCAAAGATTTAACAAATGAAAACCTGGTTGATTTGTATGTGTTCCTATTTCAAAATTGAAAACATATCATAACGCTAGAATCCACAACTTGGAAGCTGTGTAAGAAAAACTTTGAATCACTTTTGATGATACACCAAAATGTCCTTTAATCCGTGCCATACGGGTTTCATGATGATCTTGTCAGCAGAGCAAAGTAGGTCCGATTGCCCACGAAATCTGGCAAGGCCCAAACAACATTAAGTCATGTTTGAATTCCCGTCCTCGAACAACAAAGCATAATACGAGGCCCTCTTATTTGGCATGAAGCTCGCTAAGGGAATCGAGATAGATGAGCTGACCGCGTACAATGACTCATGCCTAGTAGTCAACCAGGTCAAGGAGGAGTTCAATAGCAAAGATCTCATGATGATGGCTTACCATGAAAAGGTAATCAACGTTGTGACGACTTGATCCACAGAGTACTATATTGTTCTCTTTTGGCCCAAGGCCCGCACGACTTTAAAACGCGTAGTACTTTGTAGATCCAACCTCGTACATATATAACACATCCCCTTCCCTCACCTAGGCAATGTGGGACTATAATCTCCCCTTGGTAGCTCGGCCAACCCCTATTGGGATCCACAGGCCTATTGGGCTTCGCCATCACGGGCCTCTCCCATCGACTGTGATACCCTTGTGCTATATATGTATGAGTTTGGCAAGAGACCAAGAACCCATGGATCCAAAGAGGGTTGGCAAGCTACAAAGGGAAGATCATAATCCCATCGTCTGGGCGCGAGATGGTGATGTGCTATATATGTATGAGTTTGGATCTACAAAGTACTACGTTTTTTAAAGTCATGCGGGCATTGAGCCCAAAATGGACAATATAATACTCTGCGGATCAGGTTAGGACAAAATTGTATCAGAACCTGACCCAGCTGAAAGTGTGCCAACGAGGACGTTGGGCTCCAAGAGGGGTGGACTGTGATACCTTGTGTGGGCGGACCTGAGGGGGAGGGTGAGGGAAAAGCCCAAGAGCCCATGGATCCCAAGAGGGTTGGCAAACTACAAAGGGGAGATCATAATCTCACATCGCTTGGGTACGAGATTTTTTTTTTTTTTTTATTGACTAATCTTTTTTTTTTTTTTAATCAAAAAATTGACTTACATTCTATACGGGGGTACATTACGACTTTACCCGTATTAAAAACCAAACAGAAAGCGATAAACAAAACATATTTCTAAACAAGATATGACAAAACCATACCCATACTAAACCAAATGATGGCATCCTAAGATAGCACAAAAACACTACTTGTAGAATAGCATTCTCATTTAAAAGCCGGAAGTCTAAGATATGCCGTCTTATTCTTGTCAAGAATAATTAGGAACTTTATTCTTTTAGGAAGCGATCCCCACGAATAAGTACGAGAACTATGCTCCTTTTGCGCTAAAGTAGCCAAGGCGTCAGCTACAAAATTTGTCTCTCTGAACACATGGATGCAATGCCACCCCGTATCCTTTATCATCGCCCGTATCTCCCTCCACCAATTACTTAGGAACCAAGGAATTTTTGTTTGTTGGAAAAGCCATTGTTTAACCACCATTGAATCCGTTTGAATGACACATGGTCGGACACCTTGGGCAGCACAAAATCTCAAGCCTTCAAGCAAAGCCCTCGTTTCCGCCGAATTATTTGTTCCTTCTCCGAAAAAACATTGTCCAGCCGCCACAAAGTTACCTTCTTCATTTCTAATAACAAAACCTCCAGCAATAGTCTTCTCCCTGCAAGATCCATCCACATTGAGCACATACCATCCCATAGGAGGGAAAGTCCAATACACCACCCGGGGCGGAGTCAGTTTTACTTTGATTTCCTGGATACCCAATCTATTGAGCAAAGCCCCATTATTTTCTTTTGATTTAGGGTTAAAAAATTTTGCAACACATTTGATCCAATGATACACTTTAATGATTACATAGCTGAAAGAGCACTCCTTCCCATCATAAAGTTTTCTGTTTCGCTGAATCCAAAGCTCCCATAAAACAAAAAGAGGAGTAAGATGAGTGAGGGTACCTGATAAGGTAGATTTGTTCGCCTTCCTAAACCACGCCTTTAACATGGTATAGACTTCAACCGGTCTATGGACGTGAATGTCAAAAATCAGATCGAAATGTCTCCACACTCTACATGCTAATTCACCCTCCAGGAAAAGATGTTTTATGGTTTCCTCCTCAGCATGAAAACAACATCCACATTTAGAAGCCAACTGAAATCCGATTCTTCTAATTTCACCATCTATGGGAATAGCCCTTTTAATAACTTTCCATGTGAAAACGGAAATTTTAGAAGGCAAAAGAGGGTGCCATATCCAATTCCAGAAATAATCTGGTGTCCCTCTACCACCTAGGATTTTACAAACAGAGCTGATGGAGAATATACCATCATTAGTGGGCATCCAAATTCTAGTGTCTCGATCTCCGTCATCACCTTTCACTATTGTCTTATAAGCCTCTTGAGCGCGTCTTTTCATTTCCGGGGTTAGCATTCTGAAATTATCCCTGCTCAATTGCCGTAAGGAAGGCCACATATCATTATTCTCCGCGTCCCCATTCCTTATAAATAGTTCATCTTTAGCCCATTGTTCTTAAAAAAAACTGACGCTACCTCTAGTGACCATCCAGGTGGAGTTTTCCACAATGAAATTTTTATGCATCAACAATTCTTTCATGAAAGGTGAGGCCCCAGCTTTAAGCTCCTGCTTTCGAATTGGAACCCCTGGCTTAAAATATTTTTTCTTTAAAAAATTAGCCCATAAAGAGTTAGAATGCATCAAATTCCAAAGGGATTTAACTCGAAAAGCTGTAATAGTGTCGGCCAGACTTCGAACATGTAAGCCACCTTCTTCCTTAGTAACACTGATTTTTTGCCACGCAATCCATTTCTGTTTATGTCTCCCTTCATGATCACCCCAAAAGAAATCTGCAAGCAATTTCTGAATAGATTGCAAAATCCTCATAGGAACCATTGTAGCTGCTATAGTGTAAATCGGCATAGACAAAAGAACATGTCGGATCAAAGTCAATCTTCCCCCAGGCGACAGCAGTCGTGATTTCCAACCCTGAATTCTATTGTGGATCTTATTAATCAAGTCATCATAATAAGAAATTCTGCATCTACCTTGATAAATGGGAACTCCAAGGTACGTGAACGGGGACTGTTTGTAAGAAAAGCCTGTCCATAATCTGATCCTGATAATAATATCGGCACTCACTTTCTCATCTATCATGAAAGAACTTTTTGCCGTATTGATTTTCTCTCCTGAGGCCCGACAGTACCTATCAATAAACTTCATACATCCCGCAATGGATTTTTTCCTACCATTCAAGAAAACCAGTGAGTCATCAGCATATAAGAGGTGAGTAATCGGGGAGGCTGTCCTTGGAACATGATAAAAACCAATTTCCCCTCTACGAAAAGCGCGAGAGAGTCCTCTACTTAGAACTTCCGCAGCGATGACAAAGAGCAAGGGGGAGAGAGGGTCGCCTTGTCTAAGACCCCTGGAAGATCTGAAATATCCGTCATACTTGCCTTGCATCAACACCGAAAATCCACATTGAGTTATACAGTTTGAAATCAGGTGACATATTCTATTGTTAAAACCAAATTTACGAAGGACCGCCAATAGATATCCCCATTCAATTCTGTCATACGCCTTTTCCATATCCAGCTTGAAAATTACATTGTTGCCAATCACTTTTTTGCCAATCTCCCGCATTAATTCTTGAGCCAAGCCAATGTTCTCTGAGATAAGTCTCCCTTGGACAAAAGCTCCCTGCTCTAAAGAAATAATATTTGGGAGAATCTTCCCCAACCTCAAACTAAGGATTTTACTAAAAAATTTATAAACCACATTGCACAGACTGATAGGTCTAAAATCAGAATAAGATACAGGCTCGTCAATTTTAGGAATAAGAGCTAAAAAATTAGAAGAAAAGCTACCTGGCATCGCTTGGCAATCAAAAAATTCCGTCGTGGCTTTCCAAATATCCAGACCAATAATGCCCCAGCATTTGTGAAAGAAACCAGCTGTAAACCCGTCCGGGCCCGGTGCACTATCATGAGGAATGCTAAAAGCTGCTTGTCGGACTTCCTCTAAATTCGGAGAATTCATGATTGATTCACAGTCTGCCTCCCTTATCAAAAGCGGGATGCATTCCATGAGTTCTGGATCCTCTTGATAAACACCTGCAGATAGCAAAGCTTCAAAAAAATTATTCGCTTCTAAAATAATATCTCTCGGATCCGTGATTAAATTCCCTGCCCTGTTATGGATTTTTGATATCATTCTCCTTTTTTGCTTGGCTTTGACAGAAGCAAAGAAAATTTAGTGCATGCATCTCCTTCTTTGAACTCCTTTTCGCCTGATTTTTGTTGCCAATAAATTTCTTCTCTGACCAGAGCCAGCTTGAGTTCAGCCTGACATCTATTCAGATTAACCATATCATTTGTATCCCAACCCTGCATAAGATTGAATTCTAATCGGGCAATCTCATCCTCCAGACCTCGAATAGTGCTGAAAATGTTGCCAAAAGTTTCTTTATTCCATATTTTCAAAGCTCCTCTAAGGCGCTTAAGTTTCATGGCCACAATAAACATATTTCCAGAAACACCTACCGGAGAGTTCCAGTTTCTGTCCACAAATCCCAAAAAATCATCATGAGTTAACCACATATTTTGGAATCTGAAATTGGACATACCTGATCTTTGAGTCAGAGGCAAAGAAAGAAGCAGAGGAGCGTGATCCGAGCACACCCGAAGGAGATGATCAACTCGAGAATGCTGCATAAGCAAAGACCATTCAGCATTACCCAAAAAACGATCCAGTCGAGCCCAGGTTCTGTCATCTCCTCTTTGGTTGTTACACCAAGTAAACTTTGGTCCTTCAAACCCACAATCTGTAAGACCGCAGCTCGAGATACATCTAGCAAATTCTGATGTAGCTAGATGATTATAAGGACGACCGCCTAATTTTTCACCACCGTCAGCAATGACATTGAAGTCGCCGCCAATGATCCAAGCTTCATCCATACCCATTGCAATGTGCTCCATGGCCTCCCATAATGTTCGTCGCTCCTGAACTGAACATTTTGCATATACAAAGGAAGTGAAAAAAACAAAATTGGAAAAAAGGATAGTAATCTTACAATGAAGCAATTGATCGGTGCGGAGTAATATGTCCACTTGTAAGTGATTATCCCAGAAAAGCCATATTTTGCCTCCAACATCCTCATTCGTTGCAAAGCAAGGCAGACTCACTTTTCCTGCAATCTCCATGTGCCTTGACGCTTGGATCATCGGCTCCGCAATGGCAAGCATCTTAACATTATTATCTGTAACCAGCTTTTTTAATCTGCTACGGGTCGCCCGGTTGCCAACTCCCCGTGCATTCCAGAACATAATATTATCTATCATTAGGGACACCTGGATTATTCATATTGCGTGTCACTCGCCGGCTCCCCCCGTCGGGTCCCTTCTTTGAACTCTTCTTTTTACCTTTCGTCCTTGCTTCATCAGATTGATGGCCAGCCTCAACCCTGTTATTAGAAGACGTATTTGCATATGATTCATCATCCGACAAAGCATTATTCCCGAGCTCGGTACCTCCGACCTGAATCTGCAATTGTTGTGCATTAACTGTTTCTTCCGGATCTTGAGAGTTGTCGGCATGCATTTTCAGCGGAGGAAAGGTTCCATCTCCCTGCGGCTGTTGCAAAGATTGTGTACTCTGTTTCAGGGTTGATCCCTGCCCTTGCTTTCCTAAATCATCCATTGCATTGGACCCTGTGGGGACAACTGCCTGTGAGTTCATCTGATCCTCTGTTTCAACAAGTTTGGACTGACCTTGGTCCTTCTCGGAACTACTATCGGCCACAAAAGGAACCGTCCATATCGGTGTCGCTTTAGAAAAACCGTCTTCAGACTTTGCTTCATCACATGGCTCTGTCGGCCTTGCCATTTTGATTTCTGAGGATGTGTAGCCAGCGGCCTTTAAAAGGTCTTGTGTATTTTCAGTTTCGGCTTTAGTCCCACTTGTGTGTTGAGACGCCATGTTTTTTGCTACTTGTGGCTTCGTTTCTGCTTCATTACCCTCATCAACTCCGTCCGAGTGTTCTTCCGCAAGGGCCCCGAATTTGTTAAGGGATATCACATTGTCAGAGGCCTCTCCCCTTATCTTCACCTTTGTGTCTTTATCAGGTGTACTATTTATCTCTACTCCTTGCAAATTTTTGGCTCCACTGGTGCCTATGTGGCCATTATCTTTCCTCGCTTTTTTGATCACCGGGACATATACTTGTTTCGGCTCTTGAGACTCTTGCATCCCTTCAACTAAAGTTTGTTTTTTCTTGGACTTAGCACAAAGTGACAACTCTTTATCAGGAGCTCCCATAGGGGTTGGTTTCGCATT
Source organism: Berberis thunbergii (assembly GCA_003290165.1). Lineage (NCBI taxonomy): Eukaryota > Viridiplantae > Streptophyta > Magnoliopsida > Ranunculales > Berberidaceae > Berberis > Berberis thunbergii. Next base: position 996,427 of record QNQO01005053.1, on the reverse strand, counting down.
TTTCCTTCCAATCAATTTTCGACAATAATCTTTCTCATGGCCAATTAAGGAGCAATGATCACAGTATTTGAAACCAGGATACTCAATTTTTTGCCAATATCCTCCATATTTTGGGCTCTCAAGCCATATCTTATGTGGGAGAGGTTTAGATACTTCCATCTCTACACACATGCGAGCGACTGTTGGGCGTGCAAAGTATCTCGTGCCATCATCAATCTGAAGAAAGGTGCCGAAGGAGTTTCCAATCGCCTTCATGATTGCCGGGAGAAAAAAAGCGAAAGGAAGATTTGGAAGTTCAACCCATAAAGGAGCCACTTCCGGGTCCGCCCGTAGACTAAAACCTGGATGCCAACGAAACATTTTATAACGAACTCCTCTAATCGTAAAAGATTCTTTGGATAACACTTTTTTGACCTCATCTTGTGATTGTAAATAAACCATCACATGCCTAGGATCGATAAGCCCCATTATGAAATCTCCGGATATCCCCCAAAAGCGATGAATGGAGTCTCGAATCGAATCCAAAGACGGCCTGAAACTAGAGAACTTCATAACTACAATATGATTAGAAACATGAGACTCACCTCTTGCAACATCCGAATCAGAAAGCCGCAAAGCCGGACTACAAAAGTTAAGCATAATACCTTATCAATGACATCCAATTTAATGCCAATATACATATGCAAAATTAAAAAAACATGAAAAATTAACAATCATGAACAAAATTTATTAAAACTCAAATGACTGAAGTTGGTCATGATGGGTACTTTATATAAAATTGAATTTGTGGACAAATATCCAAACATACTCTTTTATTTTTCTTCAAATTGCATGAATAACCTCAGTCATGCTTGATAAAATCTACATTAGTAAAATTGGTACCGACAGATCTTTTGAGAATTCCATTAAGTAATCATCATTTGCTACATTTAGACATATACTGAATAAAAAATAATTAAATAGTTTATTTCTAAAAAAGAGGAAAGAAAAATAAAATAAGAACACAATCAGCCTTATTAAAAAAAAAGTCGCCCAGACCGCGAAGGCCGCCCAGACTGCCTGCCCAGCCATTAATCTGGGCGGTTTTCCACCTTCTAGCGCCTAAGCCAATTTTGAGAACACTGCTTTGTGGTACTTTGTGGATCGGATCGTGACAAATGCCATGAGAGGATTCAAAAGGTTCGAACTCCCACAGTGTCCTCTTGATGATAACCACGAAGTCGACACACTGGCCAGGCAGGCCTCAGCCATAGCCGAAGTTTTTGATGGGTTTATCAAATTCCAAAAGTAACTGACTTTGGAAGAAGAAGAATCCAACGAAGTCTACGCAATAGATGTAGAGACAAGCTAGATGAATCCAATCATTGAGTATGTAAAGAAGGAAGTCCTCCCATCTGAAAAGACAGATACCAAAAAACTGAAAAACATAGCAGTGCGATACGTTCTCTTAAATAATAAGCTATAAATAAGGTATACCCCGGTACCCCTCCTCAGATGCCTCGCTCATTCAGAGGCGAACCGTGTTCTTAAAGAGATTCATGGGGGCATCTATGGGAACCACCCAGGTCGGAAAACTCTGGCTCACAAAGCCCTAACTTTAGGGTACTATTGGCCAAAGATGATGTAGGACGCCAATGATACCGTCCGCAGATGTGACAAATGTCAGAGGTTTGCACCATATATGCACATGCCCGCTCAGCCTTTGACTCCAATAACCAGCCCATAGTCTTTCACACAATGGGGCATAGACATCGTCAGGCCATTCCTGACCTCACCCAATAAAAAGTTTCTCCCGGTAGATGTGGACTACTTCACTAAATAGCTAAAAGTCGAGCCTCTTTCTAAGATAGACCGGAACCAAATTGAGAAAATCATATGGGCCTCCATCATCTATAGGTTCGACATCCCAAGGACACTAGTTAGTGACAACGGAACTCAGTTCAAGGCAGTAAGGTTGAAAAACTATGTAAAATCTTGGCATCAACCACCACTTTTCATTACCTAGGCACTTGCAAGTCAACAGCCAGACGGAAGTCACTAACAAAATAATCTTGGAAGCGCTCAAAAGGAAACTTGAAGCGGCCAAGTGAAAGTGGGTCTCAGCGCTACCAGGAATACTTTGGGCATATCGAACCACTAAAAGAACCCTCCATTGGGGAAATGCCTTTTGCCCTAGCGTACGAGTGAGAAACGATGGTCCTGGTGGAGCTTGAAATGCCAACTTTTTGGCTATAAGAGTTAAGGTAGGAGGAGAACGACAAAGCTTTTCCTCGAAGAAATAAGATATCATGCCTCTGCAAGGATAGCCACCTACTAACAAAAAATAGCTCAGTATTACAACAAGAAAGTCAAGCCACGTGAATCCAAAGGAGGACTGGCTACTCAGAAAGAATCAACAAAACACTAAAGAACCAGGCGCAGGCAAGCTATCGGGAAGAGGCCTACAAAATGACCAAAGTCAACAAGCTAGGGACATATTGGTTGGAAGACATTGACGAAAGAAGTCTTATACGGCCATGGAATGTGGAACACCTTAAAAAGTATTATCAATAAAGGGCATTTGTTTTTCTTAAAACTTTCACTGTTGCCTAGATCGACAACCAATCAATTTATCATTGTCCGACTCCTATCCACTCAGTGAATTGCACAAGTTAGGACGCCAAAGTCAGACTTATCAAACTCGTCCAAAGCTTAGTTAGTTTCAGCTGATGGCGATGGCTCCTAATTCGCTAGATGGATAACAATAGCTTAGAAAGTGGGAGCTTTGCCAACGTTTTAATGCTTGATCGAGACAACTCGCCATGGATCACTATCCAACCACGAATAATTGTCACTAAACCAGACATAAGCTTAGTAAGTGATGGCTGATTATGATAGCTTTTGGTATGCTTGAAACCTAGTCCGCAAATAACAGATGATGACGGCTTAGAAAGTTGGCTTGCCAGGGATCAACATCCAGTTATGGACAATGATCACCGAACCCAGGCAAAGCTTAGTCAGTGGCCACTGATAACAATAGCTTCTGCTCTGCTCTAACACCTAGTCCGCCAAGTGCAAATGACGATGGGTTAGAAAGTGGGAGTCTAGTTAGTGCACACACAGCCTGATGACAGTGGCTTGTCAGGGATCTTTGCCCATTTGCGGGGAATGACTACCAAACCTTATCACTCTAAAACCTAGTCCACCTAGCTTGGATGACAAAGGGTTAGAAAGTGGGAGTAGAGTCAGTGTTCATGAAGCCCGATGACGATGGCTTGCCAGGGATCTTTGCCCAATTGCAGGGAATGATTGTTGAACCCTATCACTCTAGCACCTAGTCTGCCGAGCGTGGACGACGATGGGAAGTGGGAGTTAAGTCAATGCTCATGCAACCTGATGACGATGGATTGATAGGGATCGTTGTCCTTCCACAGATAATGATTGGCGAACTTGACCAAAGCTTAGTCAATTTTGGCTGATGACAATGGCTTTTGGCCCAACCTATGGTCTAGTCCGCCATAAGAATATTAAGGTGGTCTAAGAAATCCGAAGTGCAATGACTTAAAAATGTACTATGCAAGTAAAACGTCTAGGAGACTGACGCAATAACATGACAACACAACTAAGCTTTAGAAAGTACAAGTACGAAATACTACTTAACAAACTTTTTTAAGTCATCTCTTAAGAATTACAGCTGTTTTGATAATCAACTCCATAGGCCAAAGAGCTAGTTACATCATAAGGGACTATGCGGGATAGAAAGCTTCTATCTCGTCAATCTTCCAATAAGCTGCTATCATGTAGCGCGCAAAATCAAGCTCAAGAAAAGGGTTCTCTTCTTCGATTAGGCCTAACACTTCCAGCCTACATCGGATGATATCAGAGAATTTTGAAGTTACCTGCTGCTCTTGTTCCTGAGGTTTGGACTTCGCTAAGCTCGTCTCCGCCTTTGTTAGCTTATATGAGAATGCATCCATAAGATATTGCTTTTCCATCAGTTGCGGTCTTAGCAGATTTAGCTCAGCCAACATAGACGCAGCTTGAGTCTCCGCTTCATGGATACGCCGACGCTCGTCAACCGCTTCAGATTCAAATTCCCGGTGCAAGGCAGCCCACTCAGACATAGCTCGTTCTTGTTCAACGGCTTGGGCTTGCATATCAGCATGAGCCTTGCCTGCCATCTCCTCTATGCGCTTCAACTCCTCTCGAGTGCGCCCCAACTCCGCTTCAGCAGACACCAAGCCAGCCTTGGTAAGATTCAACTCGGCTTTCGAGGATTCCAGTTTGGCCTCAAGATCAGCCTGAGTGACTCACAACGATTTAGAGGCTGTCCAACACAACACTCTTCCAACTGTTTGCTTAAAGAGTCTATCCGATAGAGCACATCCGAATATGATTTCCACAGTTTAGCAAAATCCTTCTCCAAAGCATGGACTCTACTGTGAGCGTCAAGGTGCACCTCGTTTCAATCCAATGACAAGTCCGCTTCACACCTAGATGTCGACACTATCCGAGGGGACCATTCAAAGACACCGGCTCCACAGCCGAGGCCTTCTCAACTGAAAGCTGAGCCCGATGCTCAACTTGAGAGTCTAAGGGAGGGAGAGACAGAGAAGATCCATTCCCCAAGGCATTAGCTTTGGCAATACGGGGAGCATCAGTATAATAGGTGGCAGGATCCAAAGCCTCGACTTTGCTGAGGCTCGCCACTCCTGAAAATTCCTCTCCAAGACAACTACGGGAGCAGGAAGCTCAAGCACAACACCTTGCTTTCCCAGAATTATCTCTCGAGCAGAATGATTGGATCCACACTCTGCGATGGTCACTTCTTGCCCCAGCGGAATCAATTTAGGAGAAGAACCAAACTTGCGGCTTGCTCATTTCCTCTTTGGCTGACCAATGGGTGGCATGACCGCCTCCAACTCAGCCTACCTTGTGGGGCTAGGTATCGTAAGCTTCCTCTTCTTGGAACGACTACTTCCATTCTCTCTTGGCAATGACCTAAACAGACTGAGAGCTATATGGAAGTACTTGAACTGCCCACTCCGCATGATGTTGTTTGAAGCCATAACCTCTTCAATTGTCATCAAGGGAAGCTTATTGAATGACCTCCTCATAGACTCCTCTTCCTCAGTAAGAGTTGGAGCAACAGATTTCCTTGCAAAAAATAATAGAACAACATGTTAGTATTCACAGAGATTAGACAAGGAAAAGAAGGAAGGACATTATGCTCACTAAGATCAAATTTGAAGTATCTGGCAATCAGACGCTTCTCCAGTTTAATGTACAAAGAGTTCAATGAAATCAGAAAATAATACTTTTTCCAAAACTTGAAATCGTCCGGCAGAGAGCCTAAGCAGATCGGGCACTTAGTCAACAAACTCCATAACCATTTAGCCAAGGGGAAGTTAGTAGAAGGATCACCTGCGGAGTTTACCAAAAACCATCATCCTTTGCCCTAATAAAAACAACTATCAAAATCCTGAATTCGTTCGACATCATCTGAGCGGGAGGAATGCGAATATACGCCAAGAACACCAAACATCTTCCAGAACTGGAAAGCAAAGCCCGGATTGAAACATTCTTTTAAGCAAGGCGATGAATCCTTGGGGAGGCCTTAACGAACTTTGGGTAGCACCCAAGGGAGAAAGTTCCAAGTCTTCAGGAAGCCGGTATTAAGCCTGGAGCTTAACCTAATCGAATTCGCCAATCTTTTTCTTCCAGTAAAATTTATGGCAGGCATGGGTCAACTCCTGTCCAGGGGTGAGTTCGACATTGTCTACCATGAAATAAAGTGTAAATTTTCGAATGCACTTATAGCAAGAACACAAGAGTAAAAAAAAAGGAGTTTCTAAAAAATTACAGAAGTAAAAAAACTCTCCTCTGCAGAGACGACAACTTATATAAAACCAGGGATTCGCGCACACTTTTTACGAGCAGTCACGTACTCATTTAATGACGTGTGCCACTAGAGATTATGTTTCAGGCTTAATCATGACGATTGCACAGTTTCTCATAAGTGACTTAGTGGACTGTCGCGATGGCCTGCTAACTCAGGGGGAGAAGCTGCTGATACACCAAACCATAATTTAATCTGTGTCATATACGTGTCATGATAATCTTGTCAGCAAAGCAAAGTAGGCCCGATTGCCCACCAAATCAGGCAAGGCCCAGACAACATTAAGCCCAAATTGGCAAAATCTAGAAGGTTGGATCCAAATTACAGCGCCCTATTAAGCCCACACGTCACATGGCAAAGCCCAATACCTGTAAGGCCTTATCAGACAAGTATCTGGGGGATCACCTAAGCTAGGTAGGCCATCAATACATTGGATCCGATTAGGAAACATATACCGGAGTATAAATCGTGCATGGAAACTTCCTTGCATGGACAACACTCCAAAAAGGAAATCTCCTGCAGATCCAGGAGCACAAGTCGTGTAGGAAAACTTTCCAACATGGACGACTCCCAACTAGGAAAGGGTCTCCAGAAATATTTATTTCCCTAAACTACTCAACCAAAGGTCTAACTGAACAAGGACTCGCATTATAAATAGGACACAGATTTGATGAGGAAATGTACGCTACATAACCCAATTTAAAGGTTTAAGCCTTTCTTAGGCCTTGTATGACTTTAGTATCAAAGTGCCATCGGCCACCAGAATGGTGGTCCTTGGCTCACGTGCATTCCCTGTGCAGGTCCAGGTCAAGGTTAAGAAGAGCAAGATTCGACTACATCAACTTTATTTCGTTCCCTCCTCTGGTTCTATATTCTCATTCCTGCCAAATTGTTTGATAAGTAGAAGTCAGATAATAGGGTTTACCTAAACTGGCTCCATATGTTTGGATCAAAACCCATCCATCTTCGGCTTTGTGTTTTCTTTTGTTAAACATTCAACACATTGTAATTGATCAAAACTTTATAATCATTTAAAGCATAAAACATAAGTTGTCAGAAGGGAAAAAGGGAAGAGTAACTCAGTAAATTGGAACCAGAAGAGGATAAGAAACGAAAGGATGAAGAAGCTGAGAGGAAGTAGTCGGAGGCGAAGTGGGCCATCAAAAGGTAGCGGCTGGAAGCCGCGATAGACGAAGGTCTTCCCTGTGCTCTGGAAGCAGGGCGAATGCTGTTGGAGGAGCGTTCACATTATGAAGCGTTGCTGGGCGCAGTAGATATTGTTGTGTCTGGTAGGAGGCCACTAATCTCGTCCGAGGTAATTCGAGGCAGACTGGAACTGATAAAGGGAGAGTATCCCGACATTGATCTCGACTTCGCCCGCTATAGGAGAGCATCTTTTGGGCAGATTAAGTGAGGGGAAGGCTCTGGCGCTTTGAGGCTAACCGATGAGGAGGATGTTTCTCCTTAGATTATAATGTTCTTCTTGGGCGAATATCATGTAGACCTGTTTCTCTTTTGAATGAAAATATTATTTTTTCTTGCATCATCGTAATTGTTTTTGTTGCTTTGTAGACTATAGGGTTTGTACTGTCTGGCAAAATTTTTTGTTAGTCCAAATATATTGCTGTGTTGTGTTGCTATCATGGCAGATTAGGGGTTGATCAGTGGGAATTGTTGTTGGTCAAGAGTTGACCAAATTCTTTCAGTTGTTGTCTGCAATGACTCCCTCAGTGTTGGTGGACTAGCACTGACTTTTTCCTCCATTCCTTCGATCGTTGTGACCTGCGTGGAATGAGTTAGGCTTTTTGTGTCAGAAGTTGTTGTCATCAGCTTCGAACCGATTAAGCTTTGCTTGGTAAGTTTGGTGACCGTTGTCTGTATCAAGAGCAATGATCCCTTGGTGAGTCGTCGTCACCAGCAGACAAGCGCTGACTAGACTCCCACTTCCTCAGCCGTCGCGACCCACGTGGAACATATTAGGTTTAAGCACCAGAAGCCGTCGTCATCAGTCGCAAATTGACTAAGCTTACTTGGATAATTCGGCGATCATCGTCTGCATTGAGATCAATGATCCCTTGTTGAGTCGTCGTCATCAACAAACAAGCGCTAACTGGAATCCCACTTCCTCAGCCGTCATAACCCATGCGGAGTAGATTAGGCTTTGGGCACCAGAAGCCGTCATCATTAGTCGCGAACTGACTTGGCTTACGTGGCTAATTTGGCGATCATCGTCTACATTGAGAGCAATGATCCCTTGGCAAGTCATTGTCATCAGCGGACAAGTGCTGACTAGACTCCCACTTCCTCCGCCATCGTGACCCGTGCGAAGCGAATTAGGCTTTGGGCACCAGAAGCAGTTGTCATCAGTCGCGACCTGACTAAGCTTACCATGCTAATTTGGCGATCATCGTTTGCATTGAGAGAAATGATCCCTTGGAGAGTCGTTGTCATCAGCGGAGAAGCATTGACTAGACTCCCACTTCCTCAGCCATCGTGAGTCGTACGAAGCGGATTAGGCTTTGGGCACCAGAAGTCGTCGTCATTAGTCGCGAATTGACTATGCTTACCTGGCTACTTTGGCAATTATCGTCTGCATTGAGAGTAATTATCCCTTGGCGAGTCGTTGTTATCAGTGGACACTTCCTCAGACGTCGTGACCCACGCGGAGCGGATTAGGTTTTGGGCAAATGTCCAAGTATGGTTGTAACAGGGTTAATGAGGGTTGTAATGAACATCAGTGGAAGATTTGGTAAAAGCAAAATATTTTTCTGATAATACTTTTTGAGATGCTTTATATTCCAAGGTCGTTTTTAACCGTCACCGTCGACGTCCTCCAGCCAGTATGTTCCCGACATTTTAACCTTAGCAACTCTGTAAAGTCCTTCCCAATTCGGATTTAGTTTTCCTGCCCTGACTTTTTTGGTGTTTTTCTGGGTCTTCCATAGTACCCAGTCTCTCGCTTTGAATTCATGTGGCTTGACCTTCTTGTTGTAGTATTGCGCTATCCGTTGTTAGTAAGCAACTATCTTGGTGGAGGCCAGATTCCGCTTTTCGTTGAGGAGGTGTAGTCCCACTCGTGAGGTTTCATCATTCTCATCTGGTCTGAACTCTTCTAGCTGAAAGGTTGGCACCTCAAGCTCTACCGGAACCATAGCTTCTGACCCATATGCTAGGGCGAAGGGTGTTTCTTCGGTAGGGATTATTTTGGTTGTTCGATATGCCAAAAGTATTCCTGGTAGCTTTGGAACCCATTTTCCACTGGCTGCATCCATTTTTCTTTTGATGGCTTCTAGGATCGTTCGGTTAGTAAATTCTGCCTGGCCACTGAAATGGGGGTGTCCTGGCGAGGAGAAGTCATGCCTCACTTTCAGGCTTTTGCACAGTTTTTTGACCTTGCTACCTTCGAATTGGGTTCCGTTGTTGCTGATCAATACTCTGGGAGTGCTAAATCTGCAGACGATGGCCACCCATATGAATTTTTTGATCTGGACCTATCTTATTTTGAATAGGGACTCGGCCTCGGCCTACTTGGTGAAGTAATCGACGGCGGTAAGAAATAGTTTTTACCGGTCGATGATAGGAGCGGTCCGACGATGTCCATTCCCCATTTTGCAAACAACCATGATCTAGTCATTGGAGTTAGTGACTGGGCCAGCATGTGGGTGTATGGTGTGAAACTATGAAATTTGTTACATTGCAGACTGTATCTTTGGCGTCCCGCTGCATGATCGACTAATAGTACTCTAAAGTCAGAGGCTTGTAGGCAAGGGTTCTCCCACCTAGATGATTCCGAATATGCCACTATGGATAGCTTCCAAGACTTGTCTAGCCTCTTATGGCGATAGACATCGGAGCAGTGGCCCTATTACCGATCTCTTGAATAACTTGTCGTTTAGTAGAGTATACCTTACTACTCTATTTTTAAGTTTTTGTGCTTTGACCTTATCTGTTGGTAAGGGTCCTGATGCTATATATTCTAGTATTGGAGTCATCCAATTGGGTTGTGTCTCCGCAATGCAAATATTCCTGTGTTTTTCTTCTTTCGCTAGCTCGCCAACCCTCTAGTTGTCGTCTCGGGGACACTGTGTGAGCTAACAGCTTTTGAAATTGCTCATAACGCTGAGTACCTTGTTGCGGTAGGCTATCATGCGGATCTTTGCTATTGAAATCTCTTTTGATTTGGTTGACTACTAGTCTTAAGTCTTTGTATGTTGTTTGGAGATCTATGTCGATCCCCAAATCTAGCTTTAGGCCTGACAGGAAGGCTTTGTATTCGACCTCGTTGTTTGAAGCGGGGAAACCAAATTTGACGGCCTTTTTGAGGATAAAGCCGCTAAGGGAGTAGAGAGTGATCCCTACTCCACTCGCCTTATCAGTTGAAGATCTGTCGCAGCGCAGGGTCCAAGCTTGGACATCAGATTCTATGAGTTGGTAGCCTACTTTCGTTTTTTTTCCGTCGGTGAATTCAGAAATGAAATCCCGTGAGCGCTTGGGCTTTGATGGTGGTTCTTGGAGCGTAGTTTATGTCAAACTGCCCGAGTTCTACTGACCATTTCACCATCTTGCCAGATAGCTCGGGTTTATGTAATATCGAGCGGAGTGGGTGTTTGGTCAGGACCATTATGGAGTGGGTCTTAAAATAAGACCTCAATTTCCTGGAGGATACGACTAGCACCAGAGCAAACTTTTCCAGCATCGGATAATGTGCTTCTGCTTCTATGAAGGTTTTGTTGGTGTAGTGTACTCGCCTCTAGGTTCCATGGTCGTCACATGTGTGGGCTGAACTGACAACGTGTTTGGAAACAGACATGTACAAATATAGTGTTTCACCTATCGCGGGCTTCGAGAATAGCTCTAGACTCCCCATGTATGTTTACAAGTTCTGAAAGGCTTGTTCACATTCATCGTTCCACGAAAATCCTTTGCCCCTCTTAGTATTTTGAAGAAGGGGAGACATTTGTCGGATGACTTTGTTTAGTGCTGCTACCCTCTCAGTCAGGCACTGAACTTCTCTGATATTAGATGGGGACTTCATGTCGAGAAGAGTCTGAATTTGTTTGGATCGGCCTCGATCCCCTTTTGTTAACTATATATCCTAGGATTTTCTAGACTTGATTCCGAACGTGCACTTTAATGGGTTGAGCTTCATCCAGTATTTCTGGAGTTGGTCGAATGCTTCGGCAAGGTCTCGTTCGTGGATGGGGTTACGAAGGCTTTTGACTATCATGTCATCGATGTATACTTCAATATTTCTATCGACTTGTTGCTTGAACATTCGGTTGACCAATCGTTGATAAGTAGCCCCAACATTCTTTAAGTTGAATGACATCACCCTATAGAAGTATATTCCCCTTTATGTCACGAAAGATGCTTTCTCTTGATCTGGGGAGTGCATTAATATTTGATTATAGCCAGAATATGCATCAATAAAACTGAGTAGGCTGTGTCCCGATGTGCCATCTACGATCCGATTGATCCGGGGGAGTGGGAAGTTGTCCTTGGGGCATGGTTTGTATAGATTGGTGTAGTTTACGCACATTCTCCACTTCCCATTTTTCTTTTTACAAGAACGGTGTTTGCCAGCCAGTCGGGGTATCGTGCTTCGTTAATCATGTCTGCATCAAGTAAACGCTGTACCTCATTGTTTATGATAGCATTTTTTTCGGGTGCCACAACCCTTTTTTCTCCCTGACAATTTTCTTTAAGGGATCTACTTTGAGGTGATGGGTGATTATTGACGGATCAATTCCCACCATATCCTGGATAGTCCAGGCGAAGATGTTCTGGTTATGTTGTAGTAGTTCCGTAAGTTGCTTCACCACTTCCTTGTTTAAACGGGAGTCGATTTGGATGGCCCTACTTTTTCGAGGGATGTCAAGGTAGACTGTTATGGTTTCTTCTTCATGCTGTCAAACATCAGGCTTGCCTCGAGGGCTTATCGGTACCTCGTCGCCCAGTATCGGTTGTTCCTCCCTTAGACCTCGAGTTGGGCGAAGGATAGCATTGCCATTTGGGTTGACTGCGAGTTGAGAACCGCCGGATGGCGAAGTCGTCATGTATTGGCATTCCCTTGCCACTAATCGGTCTCCTCTCAATGTACCGATTGCTTGGTTCGTAGGATACTTGACACACTGGTGCAGGGTGGAGACTGCCGCCCCCATCTGATGTAACCATGGTCTGCCGAGAACCACATTGTTTGCCGAAGGCGTGCCGATCACTATGAAATCTTGGAACAGAGTTTTATGAGTCGTCTACTTTCCCGTTGTTATCGTCAGCTGTACCTTTCCTACGGGGAATTGTTTCTCACCACTGAAGTCAGTCAATGGACGACTATCAGGGACTAAGGCTGCCTCATCCAGTTGCATGCAGCCCCAGTTGCATGCAGCCGAGCGTGTGGAGGAACATGACTTTCATCGAGCTCCCAGTATCAACCATGGATCTTCTTACCTCCCATTCTGCAAGGGAAACTGTCACTACCAGGGTGTCATCGTGCTAGATTTGTACGCCCTGGAAGTTCTTTTGTGTGAATGCCAGTAGTGCGGATGAGATCTGCTTCTTACCATGTAGTGTCGGCTGGCCATCGCCTATAGCTTGAATCCTGAAGCCTCGTAGAGCCCATTTTTTGGACCTGTTGGATAGTTCGAACTCTGAATGTGCTCTCTAAAGCATATGTATCCCGTTGACCGAAGGCTTCCAGAGTATGGTCCTTTCCTGTTCTTATCTTTGGATGACAAAGCTTTGTGCCTTATTTTTCAAATCTGTTGTGTTTGCCGGAGGAATCCCTGTCAGAAGGTTGTCAAACTCTCCTTTTCGTAGATCGTTAATGAAAGCTTAGATGGCCGTTGCATCGTCGCATGAGCAGGCGGTGTTTAACTCATTGTTGAATGAGATTACATACATCTCTTGTGTCTCGTCAAAAATTTTCTTCATCGATATGAACGTCTGAATCATTAACTGGTCCTAGTGTGTGGGAAGAGATCGTACATTCGACTCTTGATTCAACAGTGTTGCCTTGTGCACGGGGGTGTGATTGTGCTACCCGCGCTCGATAGGAATCGCAGGGATGGCCTGAGCGCTGGATGCGTCCTCTGATTTTCTGCTATTTTGTGACTTGGTGGTCACCATCTCTCTGGGATTTGTTAGGAGACGACGCTTAGTGTAAATTCAAGAACAATGTTGTCCCCATGGACTGCGCCAAACTGATGCAGTCGATTTTCGCTCCCTGCTTTTACCCTGTTCCTGCTGACCTGCACAAGTAACGCACGTGAGCCACAAACCACCTTGGGGTGGCCGATGGCACTCCGATGCTAAAGTCAGACATGGATCCAGGAAGGTGTAATGCTGTAACAAGAATTTGTAGTGTACCTTAGCTTACCAACCTCATGTCTTATTTATAGTGCAAGGAGTCCTGGTTCAACCAGGCCATCGTAGGTGTAGTTTTGGGAGGAGATCTTCGTGGAGATCCCTCTCTAATTAAGAGTCATGCTGTAGGAGGGAAGATCCTTATTAGCACTGCACTCCTAGATATGCGAGAGATAGTTCCCAATCGAAGAGCAATCCATAGAAGGGAGTTTCCGTGTGTGGAAGAAATTCTGGTGTTTGCTTCATAATTGGAAACAGAGAGCAGCTGTAGTTGCCCGTCCGAAGCTAATCCTTGAGATACTTTCCTAAAGAGGGCTTATGGGTATTGAGGATAGCTGTGAGAAATGTGGGTCTAGCATGCTGTGAGAGTCCGGGTTCGCTTGGTGGATTGAAGTTGAGTGGGCTTAGATCCGCTTGGGCTGGATCTGTGTTGGACCGATGCTTAGGCCCGTAGTTCCTCAAAAACATCATGACACGTGTTCAGCTCAGGAATGTGACCGTTTTTCTGTATCATCAATAGGCTTCATATTTAGATGTGGTAGAGATATTTTTTGAACTTGGCCATGTGATCTAACAGCAAAGAAATGTCCAAAACGACACTCCCATCATTTGTTGGGCTTGGAAGGATATATCCAAGAAATGGCCAAAATTCGCCTCATGTAGGGCCGGACCTACTAGGAGGCTCCCTTCAACTCTCAAAATATTTTTTAAATACTTAGTCTTACAAAAAAATCAATTATATCATGTATAATACAATATGGTAATTGTCCATTCAACTATTTTATATATCTATGTTGGTGTAGTGGTTGGAAGTTTATTAATTTTTCAATAAGTCTACACAGCCAGGTTTGTGTCAGAAATGACGCTGCACACGTGCTGCCAGGAGAGATAAACGAATGATATGATGTTTGGTCGGATAACAGCAAGAGCCCGACAAACTCATCCAATGATGTGTGGCTGAATTGGAAGAAACACGTGAGATTTGCAGTGGCAGAATCTAACGTTGAAGAGGAGATGAACAATGGGTCAGGTGGGAATATGAGGAGATTCATCCAAGTTGGTGTAAGAAGGGACAACGGTTGCGTGTTGATGAAGTGTGAAAGCTGTGTCGAAGGTTGTGGTTCTTGTTGCATTGGATTGGGTTCATAGTGGTGATGTGGAAGAGGAGGTTGTTGAGGGTAAGGCCACTAAGAGGGTGGTTGGACTAAAAAGTAGTGTGAGAGAAGTAAAGAGAGAGTGATGCCAAGATGAATGTTGTGGTGGCTGCACGTGCGCAACATCACATCCTGGTGCAAACTTGGATGGGAGTCCTGGCTGTGCAGACACGCTCTTAAATTTAGTAAATGACCCGAGTTTGATACTCTTGGAGTGTAAGTTTCTTTTTGGTTATTGACAATTATTAATAACTTTACATTTTTATGTCTATTGATAATTACTATTTTCCATTATTGTTACTCGCCTAATTTTTTTTTAATTTTCAATGCAGTTTTATTAGTAATTACAAATATTAAAAAATGTTTAGTTAATAAATACTTATTTTCGGTCCTCTTGAAGAATATAAAGGCAGTGAATGTTTCACACCACCTAAAGTACTGTCTCACACCACCATATAAAAATTTCTCTCCCACACCACCTACTTTATTTCCCACGCCACCACTTCTCTCCCACGCAACCAATAAATACTCAAAAATTAAAATTTTCTCTCTCATCCCCTATCTTCATATTCTTCTCTCCCCTTCTTCTCATCCCTCCATATCTTTTTCATTAGACGCTGCCATCACCCCGCCATCATCAACACCACCCCACCACTTCTCTCCCTCCCGCCACCATCACCTTTATCCCTCTTTTCTCCATCAAGCACCACCACCACCCCACCACCTCTCTCAACCTCTTTGTTTCTAAAAATAGGGTACTATCCCTGACTTTGGTTCAACTTATATGCTTAATCGAGAGTGATTATCAAGCTGATCAAAACACAAAAATTGTAGTATACTCAGTTATTTAATAAACACAATTTAGTCACTTGAAAATGTTTTGAAATGAGTAAGTTATAATCATTTTACTAAAGTCACGCAAATCTATCCCACAAAGAAAACGGGATAGTATTCATGACTTTCGACCAACTTATATGCTATATCGAGAGTGATTCTCAACCTTATCAAACACCAAAATTGTAATATCTAAGTTTTCTAATGAACAAAATTTGAATCACTTGAAAATATTTTGAAATAGAAAGTTATTGCCATTTTAAGACAAACACTCAAACTGTCTAGAGAAAACAGAGTGTGTGTTTTCACCCATTCACATAGGACAATGTGAGTAACAGTCTCACACTCACATAGGTCCATGCGAATTGGAGACTCAAATTTGCTCAGACTTCTACTCGCATTGTCCAATGCCAATTTGAGACTTCTATTCTCATTGCACAATGCGAATGTGTGAAAACAATTTTTTTTTCTAGATAGTTTGAGTGTTTGTCGTAAAATAGTCATAACTTTCTCATTTCATAACATTTTCAAGTGATTCAAATTATTTTTATTTTATAACTTAGAGTACTACAATTTTGTGTTTTCATGAGCTTGAGAATCGGGAGCATATAAGTTGACCGAAAGTCAAGGACACTACCCCATTTTATTTGCGGGGCAGATTTGCGTGACTTTAGTAAAATGACCATAATTTTCTCATTTGTAAACATTTTCAAATGATTCAAATTGTGTTTATTAGATAAATTAGAATACTAAAAATTTGGAATTTGATGAGCTTGAGAATTGGTCTCGATCGAGCATATAAGTTGGCCGAAAGTCAGATTGCGGGACATATTTGTGTGACTTTAGTAAAATGACCATAACGTGCTCATTTCAAAACCTTTTTTAGTGATTCAAATTGTGTTTATTAGATAAATCAAAGTAATGAAAATTTTGTGTTTTTATGAAATTGAGAATCAAGGATTTAAATTGGTCAAAAGTTACCCTTTTTTATGTTAATATTTTTTTTCAAATTTTTTTTTTGGGTGGTGTGGGTTAGTAGGTTACAAAAAGTACATGGTGGTGTGAGACAGTATATATGGTGGTGTGGAGTAGTCGTTGTCATGATTTTTTTATGGCTATTGACAACTACTATTTATGTCATTATGACTTGCCCTCGCTTTTTTTGTTTTCAATGCAATGCTATCTGTAATTGCAAACGTTAAAAAATGAATTGTTTGTTCGCAAGTGATATAAAACCTCCAAAAAATATTTGAAATTAATATCTAAAATAATAACTATATAATTTAATGAAAATATATACCATTAGCCAACTCATTTAAAATTTGAGGCTCACATAAACCATTTTTTTATTTATGAAATTGTATTAAAATCTTATTATGTTCACAAATTTAAAATTTTGTAAGCTTCAACTAAATACTTATCCTAATTATTTTGTGATTTTAGTTATATATTCTAGTTATTATGCTCATTTTCTCTTGCTAAGGTAATCGATATTGTGACTTTATTTTGGCTTAAAATTGGATTACACTGGATTCAATTTAATATATGCACCTTACTTTTGATAGTTGTATTTTTTATTGGTTACTAGCTCGGGTAGGAATTTTTTTTTGCTCCGCCCTTGATAACTATTATCTACAAATAATTATTTGTCATTTCACCCCTAAAATCTTGGGTCTGCTACTGGCCTCATGTTTGGACAATTGAATGTGTTCGAATCTCGAATCAAATGCACAACCCCGACATGCAATTGCGGAAAATCTCGTGCAAATTGAATGTACTCGTCGTTTGCCAATTTGAATGTCTTGCGATCATCTAAACGACATTAAGCAGTGGTTTCTTCAACAGGTCACCTTATTTAGCTATTGGTGTCTTGTAGAAAATTGCATTACCAAAATAACCCTCCGGAAGTGGTGGATGGAGTCCCGAACGACCATTAGTGGCAATAAACAGCTTGGTTTCTTGATAAAGCTCAAGCCCATGAGCCTTACATGCAAATCGCCATATATGGGGTGAAAGAACTTCATATGAACTATAAGTGATTGGGCTAGGCCATTCTTTGCATAGAGTCTTGAGGAGGTTGGTATTGGTGTCTAGGGGTAGACATCCAATCCCGAGATCCCGATCTCGTCCCGATTTTTTCGGATCTTATTGGATTGATCAATCCCATCTTGATCCCGTCTCATCCCGATCTAGAGTGGCACGGGATTGGGATAGAGATTTTCAATCCCGCTTATCCCGTCGCGTCCCGAATTGATTTTTAAATATTTATTATTAATAATTTTTATATTATTCATGAAAATAATAACACATGGATTCTATTCTAGTAGAAATTGTTTTCCATTGTTGTCTCACTATGAAAATAATAACACATGTATTCTATTCTAGATAAACACAAGTTGTGTACCAAATAATGTTCATTCACCAAAAGCTCAATTTACTAAATCTTTCTTATAAAAGCTCACATGCGACAAATGTATAGCAAAACATATTCAAATATATAATCATTTGTATCTACCCTTTCATATAAGTACTAGTAAAGCTAATACAATTATTTGCTTTTGAAAACAAAGAATAACATCAATGTGAAATAAACGAATGTTTTATTTCCTGCTCACCCCGTCCTGTCCCGTCCCGTCCCGATCTTGTTTTGGATGGGACGAGGTTGGGATGAGGTCTATCTCGTCCTGATCCCAAACAAATGAGATAGGATAGGGATGAGGTCCATCCCGTCCTATGCCCATCCTTATCGATGTTTGTTGATTGGAGTTCTCATGGTTGGAGATGGTTGATGTTCAATATGAGGAAGCAATGGGGTTGACAGATCTCGTGCATGTAAAAGTGTTCGATCAATGCATGGTGGGATTTTGACATGGACTCCTCGAGCAATGTCTGACCATGAGTTGATGAAATGTATTCCGGATGTACCATCTACCAGTGTATGGTCTATGGCTATACCAAGAGAAACCGCTCCGCATTTAAAATAGGTGACCTGTTCAGAGTAATCCGATAAGTCTTCTTAAATAATTAAATACTAATCAAGAATAAAGGGATACGTTAATTAATAATTTCCATGAAATATTAACCATGAAATAAAGTGGAGAGCCATGCCCTCGGAGGGTGTTGTGGGCAGATTGTTTATATTTAAGAAAACTTACAACAATATACACAAGTGAATAACGATTTTATGAGCCAGCCAATAAGACTTGATGATACAACAAATAAGACTCGAATCACGATCGTATATGTGTCAAAGATTATCTATTATGAGGAACATGCACTTCAATCTAGACCCGACACAAGAGGCCTGAAAAGATAGGCCCAATCATTAAAGAGGCCCAAAAGGATCATTGATAATAATCAAGGGTCTGAATCCAGGCCCAATGGATTTCTTTCCTTAGATAAGAGAGACGTTACAAAGGAAACAAGTCATGGCGACAATAACTCCCGCAAGGATGTACCTCAATGAGAGAGGAAGCCATTGCAAAAAGGTCTCCCCTTATCACGTTTTACATGCTTCAGTCATATGAATAATTAATGAGAGACATTATATAAAGTAAAGTAAAGGGAATACTTGACAAAAGGTATGCAAAATTTAACTGAACTATATTCTATTATTAAAATTCAGTCTTCTCCCACATATTATCTGACTTAAGCATCGGAGTGTCTTTGGCCACCAAAAAGGTGGTCTTTGGCAATCTAACATTGTTTTGTAGGTCAGATATCTAAGAGACCGGATTTGGACGCATCAGTTTGAAGCCGACCGTGGGGAACGACAGTTTCCTCTTCTAAAGAGAGTCTTTTGTTGGTAATTTCCTTAGCACGAATCAGTAATAGAAATACTTAGTGCAAATGGAACATACTACAAACTCTTAGCTTGACAACAATCAAGGCAGCCCTTCCGCTAGTGAAAATGAGTTACCAATTAGGCATATCCTAAATCCAACGCCAGGAAAACCAATCACACAAGGTAATGCAATACCACCACATGGAGTGGTGGCCTAACCATCATAAATGTCTGGTGGTACAATGACATATTCTTGTGTGGACCAACTCTTGGTCCAGATGGATTATCTGGTCAAGGTGGTTGAAAAGCTCACCCAAGAGCATGTTGCACCTATCGAGCACGCCCAAACACCACTTCAGCAAAATTTCGCCAACCACATTCGAGAGAACCACGAAGTACCTATCAAACTTCGACGAATAAACTTTGAAGGCAGTGAACCACAAGGAGATGGCTCCCAGAGTGATGGAATTCTTCCACAAGTTCCATTCAGGATCAAAGTTATTGATCCTAATATGCTTTACGAGCTAGCTAGACCACCATTCTCCGACGCACTCATGAAAACCCTTCTGCCGAAAAAGTTCATTCCCCAAAGTTTGAAACTTATAATGGCACTACTGATCCGATAAACCATCTACGACATTTCCACCACATGATGACATTGAAAGAGAGCACAAAGTCCATTTTGTGTCGAACTTTTCTGACCAGCCTCACGTCCACATCGATGAGTTGGTTCAACAATCTTCCACCCAGGTCGATAGACTACTTCCAAGCATTAGCCATGACCTTCATCACAAAGTTCATTGGAAGTCAGCGGATCTGAAATAGCCCACACTACTTGTTTCACATCAAGCAAAAGCCCGAAGAAATTATCAAGGATTATGTTACTTGTTTTGCTGACGAGCTAACTATGATCAACGGGTGCAGTGACAACACGACCATAGCCACTTTCACCTCCTGATTAAAAAGGCGGTTGTTTTCCAACTCTTTGAATCTGGATCCTCCAACAAACATTGCGACCTTATTAAAGACTACTAAAAAATACATCATCTTCGAAGAGATGTTGGCAGACAAGAATAAGAACGAGTCCAAGAAGAGGCTCTTCACAGCAAATAGGGAAAAAATAGAGGAGAGACGAAAAGATGATAAGCCTCGGGAGGAAAGTTGCCAGTAAAAATATATCAAACCAATGACAGGTTCAAATTCAGCAAACAAGAACCTGACGCGAACGGTCAACGAATGTGGTTAATATGACTTACAAACAATTTACGACTTTAAAAACAAGTCGAACAATTGTTTTGAAGTCCATGCAAAGTGGGAAGACATTAAATGGCCACTTGAGCTAAGGGGAGATTCGGTCGGATGAGATAAATCAAGTATTATTTTTTCCATAAAGACCACAGACATGACATACAAATTGGTACAACTTGAAGGATGAAATCAAGTACTGGATCTTGAGAGGACTACTTGGTGAATTTATCGAATTGTAAGATAAGCATTCCAAAAGGAAAGAGAAAGTGGAAGCTACCACGAGGTCGAATGAACAATCAAGAGAACTGATATATGTTCTACACGGTGTAACTGGAGAACAAAATGATCTAACCGATCGTGAAAGCGATCATTCCTAGATTTATGGACAAGGATCCGATATCCGAAGCCTTTTGTTTAGCGCACTAGTATACATCACTGAACTCCGACCTTTTCAAAAAAGGATGCACATGGATTTCATTTCCCATACAATGATGCCCTTGTGTTCTCGATTTTGATAGCCAAATGGAAAATCAAAAGAGTACTAGTCGACATAGATAGCTCGGCCAACCTTCTATACCTGACAAAATTCCGCAAGATTCAATTCAAAAAAGCGATGCTTAGGCCAATGACCAACCTATGGTAGGTTTCAGCAGAGAACAATGTCGTCCACTTGGACTAATCGCTTACCAGTCAAGGCGGAAGAGCTAGGTAAATGACGAGTCCTGTTAACAAACTTCCTCATTGTCAACGCACCATCCGTATCCAACATGCTTCTAGGAAGACATTGGCTATGCGACATTCAAAGAAGATCAACCAGCTGTGCTTGAATGCCATTACGCAGCAATGAAGGCCTCAAACAGATAGTAATTGCAGTCATGACCAGAGGAACGATTACAAAACCCGGTCAATTGCAAATGAATCACGGTCTACCAGAGGACAATGCCACTCCAATCAGTCTGAGAGGCCAGCCAAAAACTGGACAACCAGAAGAAGAAACAACACTAGTCCATCTAGATAGTGAATAGGAAAGAAAAACAGTCTGGATTTGCACAAAGCTTCATCCAGAATTAACTAAGCAACTGATCTAATTGTTGAATGACAATCAGAATGTCTTTGCCTAGACAATGAAGAACATGGTAGGCATTGATCCCTCCATCATCACTCACATGTTGCAAGTCAAAAGGGATAAGAAACCAGTCCGACAGAAATAAGGTCAGTTGCCCCAGAGCATAACCAAGCAATCAACGATGATGTGCATTGTTTAATGAATGAAAAGATGATCAAGAAATCCCACTACCCGGACTGGCTGGCCAACAAAGATTTGGTTAAGAAAACGAGTGGTGAATGGAGTATGTATAGACTACACGGATCTAAATAAGGCAATCCCGAAAGATTGTTTTCCACTCCCACGAATATATCAGATAGTGGACACCACCTCCTGACACGAGCTTATAAGCTTCATGGACGCATACTTTGGTTACAACCTAATACAAATGCATCCATTCGATTAGAAGAAAACAACTTTCATAACCAAAAGAATGACGTACTACTACCACGTGATGCCATTCGAAGTAAAGAATGCGGGAGTCATATACAAACGTCTTGTGAATAGGATGTTCAAAGATCAGATAGGCAAGACCATGGAGGTGTACATTAACTATAAGCTAGTCAAGAGCCTACGAAAAAAAACCACATCAAAGATGTTGAACAAGCCTTATCATAGCTCCAAAAATACAAAATGAAGCTAAATCTTGAATAGTGTATCTTCGGAGTAGAATCAGGAAAATTCCTCAGATACATGGTCAATCAGAGAGGAATCAAAGTTATTATTAAACATATAAAAGAACTTCTCAACATGCAGTTGCCTACCAACATTAAATGCGTACAAAGCCTCAATGGTAGGATAACAACCTTCAACAAATTTATTTCCAGTTCATCAGACAAGTGCTTTCCTTTTTTTTAGATCTTTAAAGAGAACAAAACATTCAAATGGAGTAAGGAATACGAAAAGGCTTTCCAAACCCTGAAGGCGTACATAAGGAGCACTGAACTACTGTCAAAGCCAAAAAACGAGAAACATTGTACTTGTACTTATCATTGTCCGAACATGCAGTCAGTTCAACACTAGTACGAGAGGAAAATGACACACATAAGCTAGTTTACTACATCAGCAAGAAATTTGCGGACACAGAAGCTAATTACCCATCCCTGGTGAAGTTAGCGCTCGCTCTGGTCATATATTCAAGAAAGCTACGACCATACTTTCAAGCCCACCCCATCACTGTCATGTCTAAACAACCACTTCGGTCGGTACTGCACAAACCCGAGCTATCTGAAAGAATAGTAATATGGCTAGTAGAGTTCGGTCAGTTCGATATCAGTTATGTTCCTAAGACTACAATGAAAGCTCTAACATTAACATATTTCATCGCCGAGTTCACAAACGTCAACAAACATCAATCGAATAGCAGTCAAGAGAAAGAAAACACCAAATCAAATTCTCACGAGTGGATCCTGCACTGGGATGGAATAATTATGTACAACTCAAGAGGTGTGGCATTGGAGAAGGGAATAAAATTCATCTTCAAAGCCTCAAACAATGAAGCCAAGTATGAAGCAATGATAGTTGGATTACAATTGGCCAAACACCATGGAGTACAATAAGCCAGTGTTTTCACTAACTCTAAATTGGTGGTCAACCAGTTGAATGATGAATTCCAAGTCTAAGGCGCACGGATGAAAACCTATCATAAAAAGGCAACTGAGTTGATTGAAAGCTTCAAAGCAATAATCGTTCAACAATATGCAAGAGTGGAAAATGACATAGCTGATAGACTGGTGAAATAAGCATCACGAGTTGAAGAAACTAATAATCCACTCATCACAGCACATGAGAGCTCAATACTGGAAAATCAGGTGCAAGAAACATGTACAACAGATCAGGAAAGCAATTGGATGACTCCAATTCTAACATACATACAAAGCAGAACACTTCCAATGAATAAGATGAAGGCCAGTAAACTACGAAACAGAGCAGCACGGTACACACTGATTAATGACAGACTCTACAGAAGGTCTGCCACAGGTCCGCTGCTAAGATGCCTCTCCGGCGATGCCAACTATGTTCTACGAGAAATTCACTTCAGCATATGTGGGAACCATCCAGGATGAAGGACATTAGCCCACACAGCCTTAATATTGGGATACTACTAGCCAACAATGTAATAGGATGCAAATGAAGGCGTTCAAACTTGTGACAAATGTCAACGATTCCCTCCATACACTCACATGCCAGGCCAAAAGTTAATACCGATGAGTTGTTCGTAGCTATTCGCTCAATGGGGAATGTACTTGTAGGACCACTTTCAGTATCCGACAGAAAGAAATTCGTCCTCATGGTAGTGGATTATTTCACCAAATAGGTAAAAGTAAGACCGTTGGCAAAGATTTGAGAAACTTAAATTGAAAACTTTATCTTGAAGGATATAATATGCAAATTTGGAATCCCCCGAGTAACTTTCATTAACAATGGAATTGAAGGCAAGAAAGTCAAAAAATTGTGCAAAAACTTAAATATCAAACAACACTTCTCAACACCCCCACCCACAAGCAACTGGACAAGCAGAGGTGACAAATAGAACAATCCTAAAAGCAATAAAAAAAAGCTCGAAACATCAAAAGGATTGTGGGTATCCAAGTTACTAGGCATCATCTCGCCCTATAGAACAACGAAGAGAACCCCAACCAAAACACCGTTATCCCAAGCATACGTATCTGAGGCAATGGTATCGGTAGAAATTAGCATGCCAACATTCAGAACCGAAGAGTTTTGAACAGAGGATAACAACGTAGCCCTAAGAGTCAGAATGGACATCCTCAATGAAAAATGAGAAAAATCCTCGATCAAAATAGCAGCCTACCAACAAAGTGTGGAAAATTACTACGATAAAAAAGTAAAGGCTCATACGTTTAATATCGGTGACTGGGTGCTCAGAAAAGTCCAACTCAATACAAAAGAACCAGATGCAGGTAACCTGAACCCAAATTGAAAAACACCATATGGTAAGAAGATTCAAAGGGTGGACAACTACAATGACCATGGAATATCGAACACTTGAAGAAGTATTATCAATAAACTTCCAAATTCTAGGATCCTTTTATCTCGTGTTCAAAACATCTAATCAAATTAGGACATCCAAGTCAAACTAGGAATCTACTCGTAAAACTTCAAGCCCAACCAAAATGTCGGACCATGAGGCAAGCTTAAGAAATGAGGCAAAACAAAAAAAGTCAGATACACCTATAAAACTTCTAGTCTGATCAACCACGAAGCATACTTAGTGAGTCTAGACGTATAAGTCAGACTCAACCTAAAATCTTCTGGCCAGACTAACATGACCGACCACGAAGTGTGCTTAAAAGAATCTGGATGAATAAGTCAAACTTATTCGTAAACCTTCTGGCCCGACTAACACGTCGGACCACAAAGTGTGCTTAAAAAATTCTAGACATATAAGTTAGACATACCCGTAAATCTTCTGACACGACTAACATGTTAGACCATGAAGTGTGCTTAAAAAAGCATGAATGTATAAGTCAGATTTACTAGTAAATTTGTTGGTCTGACTAACGTGTCAGACAACAAAGTGTGCTTAAAAAAGTATGGACGTATAAGTTAGACTTAATAAAAAAATCTTCTGTCTCGACTAACATGTTTATGCTTAAAAAAGTATGGACGTATACGTCAAACTTAATAAAAAAATTTTCAAGCCTGATTAACATGTCAGACCACGAAGTATGCTTAAGAAGTCTAGACATATAAGTTAGACTTATTTAAAAATCTCCTGGCCCGACTAACACATCAGACCATGAAGCGTACCTAAATCAAATCACCATGTCGGATAATGGAGTACGTCTAACAGATCAGGACTCAATCAAAAGTTCTGATAGCTATGAAGCAAGTTCGAAAACAGAAATTCAGCCAAGTCTAAATTACCAAGTTAGATAAAGAGATATAAAAAGTAAGAATGATAAAGGCAAACCATACTTATTGTCTAAGATTTGATAATAGGGTTACTCTAGGTGTTAGTAAGGCTACGACTGACAATTTTCAAAACACAATATATAAGCAGAGACATGCAAATTAGAAAACGATTACTACGAAAAAGACAAAGAAACGAAAAACACACAAGTATAAACAAAAATAAATATTTTATTCATCATTTACTTGGTTACATTCGAGGAAGAAGATACAACAATTGGAGAAGAGATAGCGAAAATATTTGAAGCAGAGAGAACAAATGCAGCGATATGATCAGCAGGAAAAGCTTGAGTCTTGTTTTTGGAAGGAGCTGGACTCTTCTCTTCAACAGATAGTGGTGGTTTTTACCTCCATCGATAGGATAGGCCTTGTCCACAACAACAGGATTAGAGGGAAGAGAATACAGTTGTTCCTCATCAACCATATCACTTGGCGGATCTGGAACATATTCCTTATCTACGTCGTCTTCAAAGACTTGGTCAGCCAAGTCATGGTATCTTGGTAGATCTAGACCCTCGTCGAATTCCATAAAGTTGATAAGGTCAATCCGACCATCAACGACCCTCTTCTAGTCCCCTTCTTCTGCAGCTTTCAACCTATACGTAACTGCTGAAAGCTTATTCCTGGTAAAAAAAAGTTCTCCTTCAACAATGGTAAGCCTCGTAGAAGTTTTCAACTTAACAGTATCGAGTTCAACAGTCAACTACACTACTCGCTTCACAACGGTCTTACGACAAGTAGATTGCTCATCAACATAACACATTGCCTCACAACCAGCCTTCTAACTGGACAACTCCTTCTCAACAACGTCCAACCAATCATGAAGCTTGTTCATCTCCTTCTTCGAGGTTTCAAGTTCAACAACAAAATTGTCTTGGATAGGCTCTGATTCCTTCAATGAAGCCCGAGCAGCCTCAACTATCTTCTCCTGCTCCACCTGCTCCACCTTCAGCTCATTAGACTGGTGAAGAATGTGGGAGAACAACAAGACCTGCCCTGCCATCTTCTTCTCTACTACTGCCACATGATCACGTGCAACCTTGTAATCTGGCCCCATCATCCTAGCATAAGTGAAATGATTCATCACCTTCCTGATCTGTTTAAGACCCTAATCGAGGTGATCACTTGGCCGAATCACTGGCATCGACACCCTCTCAATCAAATGCATATGCCAGGTGACAATTAGATTACGCGCACTATATTCAATATTTATCTTAGAGAACTAGTTGAATTTCTCCGAGTTGATACAAATGTATTTGGGGACTAGCTCCTTCCAACCGATCCACAGATGAAAATAGTGAGATCTGGAAGAATAAAAGCCCTGCTTCTGGTAACCGGCTTGAAAGTTGGAATAGTTGTGATGATAGAAGTACCACTCTTACCATTCATCTTCAAGGCAACAGTGGCAGGCGTGGGTCGAGCAGAAGAAGAAGCAGGCAAGTTTGCTACATCAGCAGCACAACTTGGAGAAGGAGCATGAGACTTAGAACTCTGACCATAGTCAACTTCAACCTCGTCAAACATTAGGTTGTTGTCAAAGTCAGCTATGGTCTTCATGCTAGTTGGATCACAAGACACCTCTAGGGTGAGTTGTATCATCCTATTATTGATGACACAAGGATCATCATCCACACTTGGCAAAATCGGGCACGCTGTGAGTAGAGATGAGGCTCCTCTCATGCTCGTCCAACAGGCAAATTACCTCCTTGCTCTTTTCCAAAGTTTAATTTTTTCCTCAGCCTCTTAAGCAACAAGATGAGCCTCATCTTCATCCTTTTTTTTCCAAATGATATAGGATGAGAAACATTTCGAGCAACCCTCTGGGCTGAACCAGGAAGCCGCTTCCTATTTGGTATACGACCAGGACTCATCGCCAGCTGCTTTGTCGGGCTGGCGGGACTAAAGGCCTTCCTCTTCCTAGTGGTCGATCCAACACCATTAGCAATATTAGGAGCATTGAGATTCATAACTTTCTTAACATGGCTCATTTTCCCATCAATGCTAACATGAGCAATTCATCCCTCATCCTCTTCAGAATCGACGACATGGCTAGCACGAGCAATAGTAATTTTAGAGGCTCAAGCCTCAAGAAATGCAGCATGCTTCGCTTAATTCATAGTGTACAAGCCACTACGTTCGACAACATCTAGGGCAAGGAAAGCCTCCACAAGGACTTGAGGAAGTGAGAGAAATCAATCACAGATCGTCTACTCATCTGCAGTCAAATACAACTTAATTACTTCACTTCCTGGGATCTTGGAACAATCACAGAATGGACCGATTGGAAGCTTGAAGTATTCAGAATCCAGGGACGCATGAAACCAAGGCTTCGCCCAAGACCTATAATCGTCCTTAAGCTTCCGAAAGCAAACAAGATAACGAATAAAGCAAATAAGACTATTGCTTACCGAAAGTCTCATAACAGAGTGCAGAGTTTTCTCGTTCAAAGGAATGCTGGATAGAATGGTCTCGCCATGGTTGCAAACATCACCCTCCAGCCATTGGTGCCCATTTGAGTAGGAGCAACGCCCAAATAATTCAAATAAGATCAGAAGATCTCTGGAGCCCCAAAAGTTGAAGACCAGACTTGAACATGCTAGGATACAGTGTAATGTAGCCAAGCCTCGGACGAGCAGGACTGTCATCAATCCTAGGCAAAACAATCTCAACATCAGTCGAAAGAGAAAACTCCCGAGGAACATTGTCCAAAATGCCCTACGTCGCCCGCTTAGGCTTTAAGATCGCCTCATAGGCACTAAGTTCGTCCCCACTCAAAAATTTGTTAGTAGCCATTAGAAAAGAATTGTGCAAAGTAGAGAATTAAGAAGGTGAAAAGAAACAAACTCTGATGATGGAGATAACTTAAAAAAAGAAACACAAATCTCATCAACCTTGTTATAGGGTTGGGCAACGAAAAAACTACTAATGGGAAGATGTGTGAGATATGATGGTTGCACGAAATCCCAAAAATTGTGGTGAAATGAACAGGTGAATGAGACATCAGAATAGCAACCCTATGGATAGCTGTTAACAACATTAAATGCTCTGCATAAAAAACAATGATGAAGTTGAAAAGCCAACCGCCGTAAAGTTAGTGGCCACACAAGCCTGCCCACTAACTAGGGGGAGTAACTGATGATACATAAAATAAGACTCGGATCACGACCGTACATGTGTCAAAGATTATCTATCACGAGGAACATACACTTCAATCTAGGTTTGATCCAAGAGGCCCAAAAATATAGGCCCAATCGTTACAGAGGAAGACCAACGTATGTCTTCCTTTAGAGAAGAGAAACGTTACAGAGGAAACAAGTCATGGCTGAAATCACTCCCCCTCGAACATACCTCAATAAAGGAGAAGGCCGTTGCAAAGAACATCCCCTCTCATCACGCCTTACATGCTTAAGTCATGCAGAGAATTAATGATGAACATTATATAAGGTAAAGGAAACATTCGACAAAATGTATGCAAAATTTAACTGAATTATGCTCTTTCCAGATTTAGTCTTCTCCCACAGATTATCTAACTTAAGTATCGGAATGCCTTCGGCCACCAAAAAAGTGGTCTTTGGCAATCTAACCTTGTTTTGTAGGTCAAATCACTAGGAGATCGGATTTGGGCGCATCAAGACTAATTGTATTTCAAGTCGAGGGTTTGAACTCTACCAAAAGAATTAAAGATTGTTCAGGGTCCATTCACAATCTCGTTTTCCCTAAAAAAAGGTAAAATTTTACATAATAACAATAGGCTTTCTGCGAAACCAATTTACTAAGATCATAAGTGCTCTGAATGGGGCTTTCGCTATTATATTTGTAAAAAAAGTTGAAAATTAAACTTGAACCAACAAAAGTGGTGATGAGGAGTCTTTCTCTCCAACATACTCACAACACTGGGTAAAGCTTCATGAGCTCATGAGAGGGAGTGAAGTCATTACAAGCATTCTCAGCTCTTCCATCTCTATCTCGTCTCAATCTCCTCGCGATAGGGAAAAATGTAACAAGCACCTTTCATAATGCATCCTTCAACACATTTGCATAAAAAAAGTTGGTAGAACCAATGGCTTATAAAAGTATACGCTTGGCATGTGCATTTTGAAGAGCTGATCAACTTTAGATGCCCATAAGATGTGTTTCAGAGTCTCTTACTAATGGTTTGATTATAGTTAACTCTTCCACTGTTTATGAAATTATCAGAGAAAACACAAAAATGACCATTTTGCAATACAACCAAAATTTATTTGTATCATTTTTGGCATGTTACAATATTTGTATTATTTTAGTTAAGTAGCTATTGTTTTTGTATGATACAATCACTAACATCTACCAACCCTCTCAAGCTCTCTCGTGATAATAAGATAATCTCAAATTCTCTCGTGACACAATCACTAACATCTGTTTGTTTGGATAAAAAAAATAAAAAATCTCAAACTCTCCCTCCCTCGACGAGCTCTCAGTCTACAAACTCTCCATTGACGAGCTCTCCCTCTACAAACTATCCCTCCCTCGAAACTTCACTCTTCTTCCCTCCCTCGAACACAATCACCAGGTTAGGGTTTTGATTCACTCTCTTGAATTTGATCGGTGAAGCAGAAACTTTTGACTTCATTTCTTCACTCTCTCGTTTCAACTCATCAGTGATCGCTCCAAGGTTAGGGTTTCAATACACTTTGAGCAGATCTCGGTGCCACTTCTTCCAATTACTGATTTTTCTTCTTCGACCAATTCTTCAAATTTGTGTTATCGATTCTCTCATTTTGTGTGTTTCAACTAATTCAATGTCGCCTTCAGTTTTGCAGGATTTGGTGATTGAACTCAACTTGTTGATCTAATTGTATGTAAGAGGTGAAATTCTAACCATTATTTGGCAATAATGGTTTAATATATGAAGCATTTGTTATGCAATAATTACGAGGATGCATTGTTGGTTCAGTGATGTTTGGTGAATTCATTGGACTAAAATCAGTATGCAATGAATTGTAGGGTTACCATGGCTTCTATCCAAGTTATTGCCATAAAATGCCCAACATATGGTATAGAATTAGAAATATTACATGTTCAGGTCCTATTTTATTAGAAAGCTTTTGTGTTTAAATAAAAACTCCCTTGATTTCACCACTTTGCTCTTTCCTACTGTAAGTCGATCTCGTCAAAGTTAAAAGGAGAAACTCCAGTAATCCAAAATACCATGTGATCTCTTCTTCTTCTTCTTCTTGTTTAAATATATGAAGTATCTGATTAATGTGTCTCCGTTGAAGTTGAATGTTCTTAGTCTCCTGCACACGCTTCCCATTGGTCAGATTGATGGTCAATGCAGGAGAATCTAAGTAACGTTTAGAAGTCTTAAGGATCACTTGGATATCATTATTTAATATGATCAGCATTATGAATTGAATCAGTTTTATTTTTGCACCTGTGAGGATTTAAGATTGAAAGTAAAATTTGCTTTTGGGTTTTAATACTTGGTTGTTACTTACCAGCATAATTGCTAAGAGGTAATCCTTGTTACTTACCAAAATAATTGCTATGAGGCAATCCTTGTTGTTTCAGTTACATAGATGTTTCCAAGGTGCATACACGAACATTGAGTTTTGTCTCATTTATTCTGCCAAGAAAGTGTATAACCCTTTGGGACCATTGTGGTGATTTTGTGTAGTACCACTTTTATATTGCACAGATTTAGCCTACATTTTGCATTGGAGTTCCTTTTTCTGTGTCTGAGAAGATATAAATTTAGAACTAGAATTCTTTATATGAATTGTAATTTGATACTCAATTTTTGTGCTTTACAAAAAGAATATTGAGGTATATTGTTTGAAGTCAATTTTGCTGTTTTAGTTAAGGAGTTGTTTTTGATTAGATAAACCGAGGACTGAAAACATTAATGTCATTTATGTATCACAGCCAAGAAAAATTGCAATTTCACCTTAAACATATACTTCATATATTCGAAAACCCTAGCTCTAAGGTGTGTTCTTAACATTCCACATATTTTGATTCAATAGTTGTTATTTTTGCTTTACTTTTGTTCTAAATTTTATTTTTCTATATGTTTCAGTTGCCGAAATTGTCATATCTATTGGTTCTAAGGCATTTGGATCTCAAATCAGGTGAGTTTTTTTTTAGTTCTCTTCTCGAATTGAATTAGTGTTACTATATCTTTTGGATCTTCAATTTTGTATGACTTTTCAAAATCAATATGCAATGTAATGATTGATAGTCCTATTATTATAAGATTGTTCAAAATCAATAGTGGTTTTAGTTGACAAATTAGGGCAACATATCATTGGTTTCATAAATTGTGGTTTTAGTTGATTAAGCTCAGTTTTTTAGTCTCGATTTTCAATTTTTACTCTTTGTTTGTCTCTGAACATATGGACTTGGAGATGATTGTTTGCCTTGGTGGCGGTAGTAACGATTAATAAGTTTGGTGAAAAGAAAGACATTTTAGCTTAGATGGCATATAGTTTAGCTTACTCTTGGATTATTTTTTTTATTTTTTAATTTTTTGCAAACTGAGATTCTGAATATTTTCTTGAGTTCAAAACATGAAATCAGAGATGATAGGTGTTGCATCAACATATCTCTGTTGTCCAACATTCTTCACCAAGGCTTATTAGTTGGAGACCAAGGTCTTCTCTTCTGAGTAGGAGCATTTGACAATAACCAACCATTAGAGGAGGCCTGTTGTAAACAACTTCGAACGACAAAAAAAGCTCTGAATTTTCATTAAGAATGTGTCATCTGAAATGGAATCGAGTCACATCTTTTGGTGCATACGTTCATCTAGTAATTTTGTTCTTTTTTGGTTGTGATTGATGAAGTTACAATTCTTGGTTTTTCAGAATTATTATAAGTATTGTGTAATGAAATCAGAGAACCAAAGAGAACCCCATTTGGCAATGATGCCAACAATGAGCCAGATACTTGCATCATGTAATGATCTTTTGTGGTGCTTGTATTAGCTCTTGTAGAAACATAAATGTTGAGATTAAGTGAAAAAAAAACTATCCATTTCTTTGCTCTATTTTTTCACTTAAAGTGTAGTGATTTAAGTGAATATAGAAATAGACTATTGAAGATTTTGGATGTGTACTATCCATTTTTTAGATTTTTTTATTTAAAAAATGTTTAAAATTAGCTATAGTTTCTACATGATACAAAGCAAAATTGAGTATCAACTTCATTTGAAATCAGTATTAGCTAGTCTATGTAACTATATAAAATTCAGTATTAATTTTATCATGTTGCAATTATTCCATTAATATGGGTTGGTTGATGATACAAATATTAGCATCACCTCATTTAGTATGAGCACAAAAGTGTTATAAGTAATTTTAGCAACATGTAAGAGCTATAGCAGAAATCCCTTCATGATATAGTGAAAGCTTGGAAAGAAGATGGAGTACAAGTGAGATAGGGTTGCGTAAATGTAAAATTCAATCCACAAGGCTCTCCGAGAGCAAGGAATTCTGCTTCATTTTTGCGGTTGATATCCTTAGAGAATCTCAACACTTAATTTTTGTGGTTGATATCCATAGCTCATACACTTAGGTACACTTCATCAGCTCAAGGTCAGACGTTGCTCTAGGAGTTGACACCAAGGCTCAGTTAAAAATTTTTCTCCACCATGCACATTTAAGGGAAAAGACTTAGTATTTTTTCTTGGTGACTTGTGAATGTTTCGTGAATTTATGAAAGGTTGTTTACAAGTATCGATGATACAACCAAACGGCCTATCTTCTACATCGTACACGTGTCATGATGAGATCGAAAAATAGTAGGCCCAAGTGTCAGCCTAGCACTGATCAGGCTCAAGCGAGTTTAAGCCAACTTAATGCAGTCAGTTAGATGGGCCCAAATCATTACAGCCCGCTAAGCCTACATCTCTCACAGCTATCTCCAATACCCGTAGGCCCTATTAAGGCAAGTATCTCGGGGATCAGCTTCAGACAGGTAAGATAGTAGCACTTTGCTTCCAACTAGGAAGCAAATACCAGAGTATATGTCGCAAAGGGAAACTTATATCTATGGACAACACTATGATTGAAATTATCTCTTGCATATCTATGAGCACAAGTCTAACAAGGAAACTTTCCTTCACAGGACAACACCTAATTAGAAAAAGATTTCCACGAAGATCTTCTTCCCTAAACTACGCCACCGATGGCCCGGTCGAACCAGGATTCCAACACTCTAAATAAGACATGAGGTTGGTAAGTTAAGATACGCTACAAATTCCTTGTTTATAACATTACTCATTCCTCAGATCAATGTCTGACTTTAGTATCAGAGTCTTATCGGCCACCACAACGGTGGTCTATGGCTCATGTGAGTTCCTTGTGCAGGTTAGCAGGTCAAAGTCAAAGTAAGGAGCTAAAATCACTAGCATCATCTCTCTTCGGAATACAGGGAGATGGTGACCACCAAATCACGCAATAATGGAGAACAAGGGGACACGTTAATTGCTCAGACTGGCGCTATACCACTATTCCCAACAGTGCCGGTGACACACGGGCAACATGCTCACACCCTCGTGCCAGCAATAACAACGACAAACCCTATGATAGATGTGTTGTCATCGCAAATACAACAGATCACCAAATCAGTGAAGGCTCTCATATAGCAGAACCCTCCACCTACTAATGGAGATCAGGAGCAGCACGTGCCCCAATTTCTGAAAGACAACATAGAGCAGGCACAAGTGAGTCAAGCCCCTGCTAGTTCTCATTGGACTTGAAGAGGAACTACAGCTAAAGTGAAACTGACCTTCAGGGTTGACAGACTTGTCGCGCCGAAACCCTTTCGCTGAGGAGCTCATGACCCAGACGTGCTATACCGCCTTTCTGTTCCAACGTTCGTAGATCGTATCATGAACGAGGCTCTTCCAAATAAGTTCATGCCTCCAAAGCTCGATTTCTATGACAAGACCACCGACTTGTTCGATCACTTGCGCCATTACCTGCATGTGATGGCACTCAAAGAAGGTTTAGAGTCGGTGATGTGCAAAATGTTCCCTACCAGCCTAAAAAAGTTAGCGCTGACATGGTGCCACAGCCTCCCGCCAAAGTTGATTGCCTCATTCAAGACACTAGCCAAAAAAATCCTGACATGCTTTGTTGGAAGCAAGCGGATCTAGAAAGGCTCACACTACATTCTCTTTCTGAGACAAAAATCTACCGAAGCGCTAAGAGAGTATGTCACGCCCTTCAATGACTAGATGGCGCTCATTGATGGTTGCAGCGATGACACAGCCGCCTAAGAGAGGGAAAAAGGGCGCCCATAGGTACATCACCATAGAAGAGATGAGAACAACAAAGAAGGAAACTGAAGTAGAGAAGAAACCCGACGTTTCTAGGGACATGAAGGAGAAAAAAGGCGAGAAGACGAAGAAAAAAAAAAAAGAAAGCGCAATGATAACAGGTCGGACCCTGGCTGGGCCAGGCCAGAGAAAGCTTCCAACTACGTTGGATCCAGATCCATGACCCCCTTCAAATTTAGCTTATCGGACGTCCTCAATTCCATGAAAAACTGAGAAGCTCTGATCCAAATGTGACAACAACAAGTATTGCTCATATCACAAGGAGGGTGGACACGACACCAACGACTGCAAGAGTCTAAGGTATGCGATCGAATATTGGATTCACAAGGGCAAGCTAAAGGAATTCTTGGGTTCAAAGAAACGAAAAAGCTGATCTAGGGAAAGGGAGAGGCAGTCAATGAGATTTAGAAGGAGACTCTTGGCATAATATATGTTTTTCACAGAGTTGGATCAGATGAAGATCACTCAAACAGGCCCCGCACGAGGACTCTATTAGAGATGAGGACACAACCCACACATGAGTACATACACGTATACTACTCGAGGGTGCAAAGCCCCATCCCCACCTTGACCTTCATAGATAAGGACCTTGAAAGCGCCCGCACACCGCACAATGACGCTATCGTCATTTCGATTTCTATTGCAAGGTGGGAATTGAAGAGGGCACTGGTTGACATAGGAAGTCCCCTCAACGTCCTATTCTACAACGCATTTTGCAGTATGAACCTCAAAAAGAAGAACCTAACATCCTCCGACTATCCGTTGATTAGATTCAGTGGAGAGAAATGTCTCCCGATCGAGAAGATAAGGTTAGCAGTGGTGGCAGGAGAGCCACAACTAAGAAAGGACCCGTTCTTGGATTTCAAGGTGGTGGACGCACCATCTACCTATAACCTCATCCTGGGAAGATCGTGGATTCACCATATGGAAGTAGTAGTCTCCACCCTTTGCCAGTGCGTCAAATATATCGCTAACCACTCGGAAGGAACAATTTGCAGTGACCAACCTATGGCACGAGGCTGCCATTATGTTGCACTGAAGCAGATAGAATGTTCCCAGATCCAACTGGAGCCCATAGGTCAAGTTGAATAGAAGCCACTCCACTCACACGGAGACAAAATCCCAACAATAGTGGCTCAACTTAAGCAGTAGAAAACATTCAAGAATCGCAGAAGCAATCTACTCTTCAGCTCGACAAGGCGGAAAGGTCATTGCAGACGGGAGCGCAACCCCACGACTACCAGTTGATGCAGAAGGAAACTCCAACGCAAGGTTTATTTTTCAGTGACCTCAACGACATCAGTGAAACTTGGTAGTTCGCTATAGGTACTAACGATCCAAGAAGGGCCATGCGTATTCACTTCAGGGCTTGGTTGACCTCTCTCTACCAACATTCAATATATTCAATTGTTCAGTTTCCTTTCCATAGTCAATGTAGAGTTTAATTCTTACGAGCTTATGTGATTTGCAATCATTTAAGAAATAAAAGAGAATTACGCAAACAAAATTTATTGATTACTGGAACGAGGTAACGATTTATCGCCTAGAGGCGGGTACAAAAGACTACAAATTACAAGCATTTGAATCTAATGCGACATACAATAAAGACTCGCTTAAACAGTGTGATTTCAGAAGAAGACTCAGATGCGACAGCAAGGGTACCTAAGGTAGACTCCACGAGCAAAAACAAGATGAAAGAGTGCATTCAATTCAATGTCTTCATGGAAAAACCCTAAAATATTGCTTGAGGTGGTACAAAATCAACAAATGGAGGTACCACAAAACACCAGCCGAAGCTTCGGGTCACTCACACGCTCGATCCGCTCAACCAGACGAACTTGGGACAAGTATCAGGTTGAAATATATTGAGTGCATCATCCCGCTGAAGGGATGAGAGGGGCATCTAGGAGTCAATGGCCCACTCTGATAGGCCATGTCCAACTCAACTCCGTCTCACAATCCTGAATTCGAGTGCAGTGCAGCATGACGAGGTTAACTGAGAACGGGGGGAAACAATAGCTCCAAGGTTGGATGCTGGTATTATCTCTAAAACTAGGCGGCTTGAAGCACCGATAGGGCACCAACACATAAAGGACAGACTCATCCCTTGGAAGGAATTCTATGCTTCTTCTACGCAATACGAGAATAAATTATAAGGTTTCAGCGAACCAATTGGGTGCTCATCTAGAGTAGGTGACCACGCATAACAACGAGTCTTATCATGACTCATCGGAATAGATGTCATAAAATTTGAAGACTCCAGCGTTGGAGATCTCCTTTTTGCCTTTGGAAATCCAAATCATATTGTTTGAGTAAGAACATCTGAAGAGGTGTGCTATGTAGAAGATAATGCCTACAATAATGAATAAACACCATTATAAAGACACAGCGGTTCACTAAACAAGCTCTTCAACATTAAATGTCAGCATTGAATACCATATCGAAAATGAGGAGACATCAGTTCCCAAGGAAACTGCATAGGACCACGTTCATTCAATTAATGATGCTGCACACTACCCCGTTAATTGGGGGGAGTAATCGATACTCAATCGTCTCTCGATCTATGCTGTACGCGTGTCACCATGTAATCTACGTTGTACACGTAAAGTCTTGAGCTTATGACAAGCCCTAGTTCTTATTCTACGGACCCATGGGCTCAGCCCACTACTCAAACGATATTATACCATGTGCATAACACGAGCATTAGAAACCCTAGTCAATTTTGACACACGGATCACACCTGCATATCACTAGCTGATTTAAGGTACTCTTGTCTCTTCAAAAGGAAACTAATCCGCACTATGCACCCTGCCTTCGGATGTAGGCTCACATGCTAGTAACAGATGGAGCCCTTACCGAATTGATGTTGACGGCTCACCATGGGATCATCGCTCTTTAACAGACCATGATCGTCGAATTCTCATATCCCAAACTTGTAATCGGCTCCGTGCAGGTATAGATGGTTCAGATGGTATAACTTACAACTCAAGCAACGTCTTTACGCTCACACAGGCTGACATTCTATCATCCTCAATGCCCACTCAAGCCAACTAAAAAATCAACTTACTGACACTCAAATGAATGCTACATGTTATGTCTGCCCGTGCTCACGAAACCTGACTCGGGACAAGGGTTCTAGCTTAAAGACAACGCATGTGCTTGACTACCACAGTTCACTAATGCTAGCAGTCACATTCGATAGTCAGATATGTAACTTAAGTCTCCAACGGCTTACCTTGAGGATGAACTACGGCCTGGGTAGTTGAGCCCACTGCTAAACCATCCGCAGAACACCCATTATTGGATGTAACAGAGTGATAGTGAGTCTAAGACCTCACATCATAATAGGTCAGAATCATTCGTGGCATAAATAGTCAAACTCTCAACAATAGACAGACCACTCGGCTTTTTTGCTTACCCAACCAGACCTATGTTAAAGTAAAACGACAAGGCAAAATGAAAAGCGTACGACAGGAAGACTGAACACAATGCGTACTCATAATAAACATGTTTTCATTAAAAGTTGAAACAAAAAAGTATAGTTGTACAAAATCTACTCCTCATCAGGTGGGGGTACAGTTACATGAGAACTAAGCTTAACGGGGGAAGGAGCAAGAGTTGTGTTTATATGCGCCTCAATCTAAATGTCATGATCCAGATCAACCTCTTATTTTGATGATGCAAAGACTACTCCGAGGTCTGCATAAGACATCTTATAATAAGCAAAGTCCCATTTTGGATTCTCTCTCTTCATTAGTGCCAGCAACTCTAATATCCCATGCACAATGGAGCAGAATTCTCACTTGCCTTATGCATTGAAAAGGTTTTCCTCGTGCATTTTTGCTTCAGCAAGTTCATGCTCCAACAACTCCAGCTTGCCGGTCAGCGCATCTGCCTAAGACTACTCCATAGCCATGCTACTCTTAACTACGTTGAGCTCATGTTGCTCCAGACGAAGTTGGTCTCCAGTTTTCCTCACTTCCTGAGCATTGAATTCCACGACGGCCTCCAACTGCTATTTCTGGGCAATCTTCTTTCTTGGCATTCTCCTCAGCAATAGACCTCAACTCGGAGCACATCTTAGCCACAACTTCCCGTGCAACCTTCAGATCATGGCAGACCAAATCCAACTCTTGCTTGAATCTGTCTCTCGCTGACACCGCCTCTGCTAAATCAGACTCAAGGGTTTCCAGAAAAATCCTATGAGTCTTGGCGACAACGGCTGACTGTTCCACAATTTGCTTCCTCAGTAGCTAAATTTTGAAAAGTGCATCAGAATACAACTTCTGCATAATCGAGAAGACACGCTCCATGGTGTACATCCTCTCACGAGCCGTCTCAACTTCCGTCCCAACATCGGCCACCTAGCCCTAATGAGACATCCCCATCATAAAGAGCTTTAAACCCTTATCCATATGCCTTTCTTGCGTATCCTCCATGGGCTTCAGAGCGTGGTCCATTAGCAAGTTGTAACGCATGTTTATGTTCTTCCTCAAAGTGTGGTCAAAGTCAACCTTCTGGTGCTAGGCCTGGTTGCGCATCTTCACTACGTCCGGAGCAAACATACTCATCCGAGCATCTAGATGGAACTCTCTCGGATGTGAAAGCATGCCAGCACTGCCATTTGTAGTCTCCACTGGACCTAGGCTCTCATCCACGACCTTTCCTTTGCCACCAGCAGCAGACCCTTTATTGCAACACGACTCAGCGAAATCCAAAGGAAGAAAAGGAAGCTAATTGTCCAGCAAACCCTCCATTACCCTGATATGTTGCCTAGAACGAGATGGAGGACATGCAGACTATAAGAGGGATGGCCCGTACTATCGCAACCACTGTCAGATGATCCACCAGTGGAACGATTGATCTTTGGAACCTCAGGCAAATCCTCATCAGAACCTTACAGTAAAATGGTTCTAGATTCGTTAGCACCAATAGAAGTCGCCATAGTAGCCAACATCAAATTCTCACTCAAAGCTTTAGTCTGCTCGGTACTCAACTTCGACGCATCATCAACCCTTGCTAATCGCAGGTGGTCCTCTTCCCGGCTGGATACTTCGGCCTCTACCTTGGCAGGCTGGTCAGGTTCACGCCCCTCCCTCATTGGAGCGTCTTAGAAAGCCCCTCCGTGTCAGACAAGGCATGAACCTTAACTTTGGAAGCCTTTTCCTTTTGGCAGGGGTTCCACCTTTAGACTTAACTTTAAGAGTTAGGTAAAAAGTGGGGGCCACATGCCAGTTGGCCCATAACAAATTGCGGTTGAAGTTAGAAAGACATATAACGTCTTCCACCCTCATCCGCGACATGTCGCGAAATGCCTTCATAGTGTCTTGCTCCTCTAGAGAAAGCGGAGTTGTGGGGAACCTCCCTACAAAAAAACACATGCAATCATTAGCATACAATGATTCAACTAATGA
The DNA here is from genome assembly GCA_003290165.1 of Berberis thunbergii. NCBI lineage: Eukaryota > Viridiplantae > Streptophyta > Magnoliopsida > Ranunculales > Berberidaceae > Berberis > Berberis thunbergii. Next base: position 956,390 of record QNQO01005053.1, on the reverse strand, counting down.
CGTCAACTTGCAAATGATCTGATCATTCAGCTAAAGAGAAGTCAGCAACTGGATCACTCGCGGAGTCACGAGCGACAACGGCAACAGGCGCCAAGATTAACCTGCCATCATCACATATACAGTAGATCTTGTGAATGATGAAGATACTCAAATCCATGAAACAAAAAATGAATGAAACATTAAGAATATACATCACGTGTTTGAATGATGAGTTGACTTCCATCAACATTTGTAACGACGCAACAGTCGTTGCAGCCTTCATAGGCGGTCTGAGGAACTATAGGTTCTATAACTTCCTAACTTTGGACCCCCGATAAATATGACGGACCTGGTAAGGGAAGCACAATGTTACATCATTCTAGACGAGGAGCAGACAGCCAAAAAAAAGGTAGAATCCGAGGAGAAATCCTCTATCCCTTCCAACAAGAGAGTAAGGGATAAATTGATAAGCACGATACATGTCCTCCATGGGGCACATTTGATATTCACATAATTATTACATAATATATCCCTTAATTTATATATGTTAGTGTTTCGATTATTATATTTTATTCTTATTATTTCATTTTCATGTATTTGTAGGAATTTGAGGGTGAACAATGAAATCGCATTAAGGAGACAATTTAATGAATGTTCAATTGGTTGATTATAGCGGTGGTACAAAATAGATGGTCACATATCTAAACCTAACCCAAATAACCTAGGTCTACCTAATTTAACCTAAGCCCAAACCCAAAATGCTAACCTAAAAACCCAAGCCCAACGCCTTTTGGAGATCCCAAGGCCAAGAAAATAGGATAACCCTATTTAGCTCTCCCAATTTTGGAGAAGAGCTCTCCCTCTCCTTCCACGTTGCTTTTCTATTCCTCTATTTTCCAGCCACCACGCCAATCCACCCTGCCAGCAATCCTCGCTTGATAGGAGAACCGGCAGTGCGATCATTCCGCCATCACGACCTCCCCCTCGTCCTCCACCATCAACCGTCACCTCGCCTTCCTCCCTCACCCTTTCTTCCTCGCTCGCTAGGGAGATGCACCACCTTGTCCATCATAGACATCATCAACTCACTGTTTCGCACAACCACGCACAACCACCGCCCCTATTCCTGTCGCAAACCACCGTAACAACTAGCCCACGACCCCCCTATTCCTATATTTTCCCCTGTTTTCGTGTCTCTCTCTTCACCTCGCCACCGTCCAACATCCACACCGTCGAGCACCACCATCAGACGCCACCACCTCCTCCTTCATGTTTCTCTCTTTCTCAACCACTGCCTTGTTCCACCACACGACAGAGCTCCACCGCCCTGTCTCCCTCCTCCATTCTTGCCATCTTCAGTCTCTCTCTCTGTTAATCCTTCTCCCGACCCTCTCTCTCTTGCAAATATCGGAGCTCGTTGGAGGAACAAAGAGCTCGCGAGGAGTAGCGGAAACAGGGAGCGCCTCCCTGTTTCACCTTCCCTGTTCCTCTTCTTTCTTAGCATATTTTTTTCTCTTGTTGATTCCTCACGCTCTCTCTGTATTCTTGCAGGTACCGAAGTTGTTCGAAGGGTGAAAGAGCTCGCGAGGAGCGAAAACGAAGCTCGCGAGGAGCGCGACTCGCTGGAGACGAAGGCGCAGAGGACTTGTGATTTTTCTAGCGGGAACCAACTATTTTTCAAACAGTTGGTTATTTGCATTTTGGTGTTTTCTCTGAGCTACCACAGCCCATCAGCAGCCTTTTTTCGGGATTCGTGTTGGTGCTGAGATGGATTCCATTGATGCTGTGACCACCACCACCATGATCTTCTAGACCCCGCGCCGAGGCGAAGATGAAACCACAGGGTTTCCTAAAGTTTGTTGTATTTGAATTTATTGTTTTCTTTATACTTCAACGTTAAACACATCTGATTATGAGTTTCAATATTTTTCTTTCACCGATTATATCCGAATTAATTATCTAGATTAGTCGGTATTTAGAAGTACCTTTTATTGATATTCAAAGCCTGCTTTAATCAATTAATCTGAATCTGTGATTGTGTGTGCCGTACGAAGACAGACAATGCTAGGGGTTTAGAATTAGTTAAAATAAATTTGTGATTGTGTGTGCCATAAGAATACACGCAATGCTAGGGTTTATACCTTTGCTGAAATCAATTCCGAACTTAGATTAATCTTTAGGTTAGTCATGTTAATTCTTGAAAACAATAATTTGGATTACACAAATCTCGAAGAACCTGTAGTGGATTCGATGTCTCAGTCCCCTTTCAATCATCTTATCAGTAATATTTAGTTGTCAATTTCATTTTCTGAATTTAGTAATTTTCATCTGCTGTAACCCCCAACTCTAAATTAGTTCAAATAATTCTTAGAATTCGACTGTCTCGTCAATCCTCTTGGGATCGACCCGTAATTTCCACTATCTACCAGTTAGACAACCGTGCACTTGCGATGTTACAAGTAGGTTTATTAGCTTATTAATTTAGATTAATAAAATCTCCATCAACATTCATAATCCGATCAATCAAACAGGTCTAGAAAAAGAGCCCTAAGGGAGAGGATGGTCTGAGCGATATGCGGCGACCTACAGATGTCACACGCTCAAAGACACGATCCTTCTATATCACTAGCTTTTACAGACAAGGACCTCAAGGGCGTCCAACTTCCACATAATGACGCTTATGTAGTCACAATCTCACTAGCAGGCCAGGAAGTAAGGAGATCCTTGGTTGACACGGGGAGCTCATTGAATGCTCTATTCCCCCGCACGTTCCGCAACATGCAGCTAAAAAAAGAGTTCCTAACTCTTGATAGTCGTCTGATGATTGATTTCAGTGGCGAAAAGTGTTTCCCAGTGGGAAGGATACAACTAATAGTAGTCCCGAAAGAGCCACAGTTTCAAAAAATCATGTTTCAAGAGTTTATAGTGATCGACGCACCATTCATTTATAACGCTATTATGGGGAGGCCCTGGCTACATCAAATGGGAGTAGTAGTTTCATTCTGCAACAATGCATCAAGTACCCAATCAATCAAACAATCGGTACCATACGAGTTGACCAAGCAGCGGCCAAAGAATGCACCCCCATACCAAGAAAATACCTCTTTCATAACCGAGAGAAGAATATACTACTACACGGTAATGTCGTTCGGCTTGAAGAACGCGAGTGCAACGTATCAACGACTGGTGAACAAAATGTTCAAAAATCAAATCGGCATGAATATAGAGGTCTACATAGATGATATGATACTCAAGAGCCTCCATAGGCCCGACCATATATCAAACCTTACCGAAGCATTCAGTTAACTACGAAGGTAACAGATGAAACTAAACCCACAAAAGTGTACGTTCGGAGTTGAGTAAGGGAAATTCCTAGGTTACACAGTGAACCAACGGGGAATCAAAGCTGATCCAAAGTAAATTCAGGTTTTTCTCAACATGAAACCTCCAGCCAACATAAAAAATGTTAAGAGCCTGACTGGGAGGGTGGCAACGCTCAACAAGTTTATTTCCAAATCATCTGACTAATGCCTTCCTTTCTTCGAAATACTGAGAGAAAGCAAAAAATTCTCGTGGGATCAAGAGTGTGAACAAGCCTTCCAAAATTTGAAGGTGTACATCGGGAGCCCCGAATTGCTCTCAAAATCGGCAACAGGAGGAACATTTTACTTATACTTGTTCATCTCCAAGCATGCCGTCAGTTCAGCTCTTGTGCATGACAACCAGGGTATCCAAAAACTTGTGTACTACTCTAGCAAGACCTTCATGGAAGCGAAAACACATTACCCAAACCTCGAGAAATTAGCTCTGGCACTGGTCACATCCTCAAGGAAATTGAGGGTTTATTTTAAGGACCACTATGTAATAGTTCTGACCAAACACCCACTCCGCATGGTGCTGCACAAGCCAAAGTTATTTGGTAGAGTGGTGAAATGAATGGTAGAACTTGAGCAATTTTACATAAGTTAAGCCCCAAGAACCACCATCAAAGCCCAAGTGTTGGCATACTTCATCGCCGAATTTACTGGTAGAGAGGAATCGAGGGCAGGCCTTCAAGCCCAAGATTCAGGCAATCAAGGATGGAATTTACGTTGCGATAGGTCATTAACATGGAAGGCAAGCATAACTGAAATCACCCTCCGCTCCCCGAGCGGTTTCACCCTCAAAAGGTAGTAAGGTTCGATTTTCGCGCCTCAAATAATGAAGAGGGATATGAGGCCCTCTTGTCCCACCTAAAGCTATCAAAGGGAATCAGGATAGATCATTTAACAGTGTATAAGGACTCAAGACTGGTAGTAAACAAGGATAAAGGAGAATTCAACAACAAAGATCCCCGCATGATAGCCTGCCGCGAAAAGGTACTCCACGCAATAAATGGGTTCAAGAAATGTCAACTCTTACAATGCCCCCGAGACGACAATAAAAAATTATTTACTGGAAAAGTAAGCCTCAGCTTTCTAGAAGTCTCGGACAGTTTCATCAAATACAAAGAGCACTCAAGCCTTGACATAGAAGAGCCTAGCGATGTTTGCGCCACAAGCTCAGAAGTGAGTTGGATGAATCCGATTCTTTAATACATTGGAAGTGGAGCCCTACCGGCTAAGAAAGCCGAAGACAAAAAACTCAGATGCAGAGCAGTGTGGTACACTATCTTAAACGACAAGTTAAACAGGAGATCAACAAATGGACCCCAGCTCTGATCATATTCCCCTCTAAGGTAGATCAGGTCTTGAGAAAAATCTATGACGGGATATGTGGAAATCATCCAGGTAGGAGAACCCTTTCCCACAAAGCTCTAACCCTCGAGTACTATTAGCCGATGATCCAACGAGATGCCAAATATATCGTCCGTAAGTGCGATAAATGTCAAAAGTTCACACTATACTTGCACATAACTTCCCAACCACTAACAACGATGACTAATTCATGGCCATTCGCGCGATGGGGGATGGACATCGTCAGGCTGCTCCCTGCATCAATTGTCAAAAAGTTCCTTCTTGTGGCGGTCGACCACTTCACCAAATGGGTCAAAGCGGAGCCTCTATTCAAGATAGGGTAAATCCAAATAGATAAGTTAATATGGGCGACCAATGTCAGCAAGTTTGGCATCCCCAGAGTATTGGTCACCGATAACAAAACTCAATTCAAAGGTAGCGAAGTTAATTAAAAAGCTTTGTGAATGTCTGAACATCAGTCACCATTTCTCCTCGCCCGAGAATCCACAGGGCAACGACACAACCGAATGATCTTGGAAGTGATTAAAAGAAAGCTTGACGCAACCAAAGGAAAATGGGTTTCAGAGCTACCAAGAATACTGACAGGAGAAACATCCTTCGCCCTAGCTTATGGGTTAGAAGCCATGGTTCTGGTGGAACTCGAAGTACCTACCTTTCGAACAAAGGAGTTCAGAGTAGATGATAATGACGAAGCCTTGCGCGTCGAACTAGACCTCCTCGAGGAAACACGAGATCAAGCTTCCACAAAAATAGCTACCTACCAGCAGTGAATAGCACAATACTACAACAAGAAGGTTAAGCCATGCGAATTTAGAGTGGAAAACTGAGTATTCAGACAAACCCAGCAAAACACCAAAGAAGCGGATGTAGAAAAGCTTAACCCAAAATGGGAAGGGCTCTACAGGGTGACCAAAGTAAACAGATCGGGTACATATTGGTTGGAATATTTGAATGGTGACGAACTTAAACGTCCGGGGAGTGTAGATCACCACAAAAATATTATCAATAAAAATATTTGCTTTTACTTAACTTCCACTACTATTCGCTACAACCAACGTAGTTTCAAATCATCCCGCCGTGGCTAGATCCAAAAGATCCATCTCGACTCCTAGTCCGCTATGCGCGGATGACGATAGCCTAGGAAGTGGGAGTCTAGTTAGCGCTCTCATGCCTGATGACGACAACTCGCCAAGGGATCATTGTTCTTTTATAGACAATAATTGCCAAACCGAACTAGGTAAACTTAATCAGTTCACGACTGATGATGACGACTTTTGGTGCTCCCGACGCCTTGTCCGCAGCGCGTGGATGATGATGATGGCCTAGGAAGTGGGAGTCTAGTCAACGCTCTCACACCTAATGTCGACAACACACCAAGAGATCATTGATCTTCTACAAACAATGATCGCCGAACTTGAAAATGTAGGCTTAGTCAGTTTGAAACTGATAAAAATGACTTCTGGTGCTCTTGACGCCTAGTCCGTTGCGTGTGGATAACGATAGCCTAGGAAGTGGGAGTCTAGTCAACGCTCTTATGCCTGATTATGACGACTAGCCAAGAGATCATTGCTCTTCTATAGACAATGACCGACGAACCTGATCAGGTAAGCTTAGTCAGTTCGCATTGATGACGACGGCTTCTGGTGCTCCCGACACCTACTCCTTTTCACGTGGATGACAATGTCCTAGGAAGTGGGAGTCTAGTCAAAGCTCTTACGCTTGAGGATGATGTATCGCGAAGTGATCATTGCTCTTCTAAAGACAATGACCGCTGAATATGACCATGTAAGCTTAGTCAGTTCGAAACTGATGATGACTGCTTCCAGTGCTCCCAACACCTAGTCCGCTGCATGCGGATGATGATGCCCTAGGAAGTGGGAATCTATTCAGCGCTCTCACTTCTAATGATGAAGACTTGCCAATGGATCATTTCTCTTCTATAGAAAATGATCACCGAACCCGACCAGGTAAGCTTAGTCAGCTCGCATTGATGACAACGACTTCTGGTGCTCCAGACGCCTAATCCGCTGAATGCGGATGATGATGGCCTAGGAAATGGAAGTCTAGTTAGTACTCTCACACCTGACGATGGCGACTCGCCAAGGGATCATTGTTTTTCTACATACATTGATCGCCGAATCTGACAAAGAAAGCACAGTCAGTTCACAACTAATGACGACGACTTCTGGTGTTCCCGATGCCTATTCTGCTGCTCGCGGATGACGATGGCCTAGGAAGTGGGAGTCTAGTTAGTGCCCTCACGCCTGATGATGATGACTCACAAAAGGATCATTACTCTATTGTAGACAATGATTGCCAAACCTAACAATGTAAGCTTAGTCATTTCACGACTGATGATGATCGCTTCTAGTGCTCCCGACACCTAGTCCACTGCGCGAGGATGACTATGGCCTAGGAATTGGGAATCTAGTTAGTGTTCTCATACCTGATGATGACGATTCGCCAAGGGATCATTTCCTTTTTATAGATAATGATCGCTGAACCTCACTAGGTAAACTTAGTCAGTTCGCAATTGGTGACAACGACTCATAGTGCTCCCGACGCCTAGTCCGATGTGCGCGGATGAATATGGTCTAGGAAGTGGGAATTTAGTCTGTGCTCTCATGCTTGATGACGATGACTCACCAAGGGATCATTGCTCTTCTACAGATAATGATTGCCAAACTTATCGGGTAAGCTTAGTCAGTTCACGATTGATGACAATGGCTTCTTGTGCTGCCAACGCCTAGTCCAGTGTGTGCGGATGACGATGGCCTAGGAAGTGGGAGTCTAGTCAGTGCTATCGCACCTGATGATGATGACTCACCAAGGGATCATTGCTTTTTCGCAGACAATGATCGTCGAACCTGGTCAGGTAAGCCTAGCCAATGACGACTGACGACGACAGCTTCTGGTCAACGCCCAAATCTGTAGCTCGCTCTGTGCGGGTGTAGATGACTTGGAAGGTGGAAGCCTAGCCTGTTCTGACTGATGTCAATGGCTTGCCACAGGACCACTACTCTACTACATACCATGGTCGTTGAATTTTCAACACCCAAATCTGTAGCTTGCTTTCCGTGAGCGTAGGTGATTTGGAAGGTGGAAGCCTAGTCAGTTCCGACTGATATCGACGGCTTGCTACGGGACCACCGCTCTTCTATAGACCATGGTCGCCAAATTTGATTACCGCTTAGTAACCTCTTTTATGCCTGATGACGACTCACCATCTGACAATGATCTCCAAACCTCACCAGGTAAGCCTAGTCAAATTTTACTGATGACGAAGACTTATGGAACATCCCAATGCCTAGTTCATTATGCACGAACAACGGTGGCTTAGGGAGTAAGAGTATATTCGGTGGTTCCACGACTTGTGTGGGTGACTCGCTGGGGGCCATTGCAACTCAACTATAGACAGAGGTTGCCTAACACGATCAATTTCGGTGCAACTCACATGAGAACACATACCATCAGGCAGCATGAAGGGCTCTAAAATATTAATTTCACGACCCGCAACATGGGTCAAAAGCTTCTGTGAAAGACACAATGGCATGACAGTATAAGATAAACAAGCAGAGTTACAAAATGTGAATTTGATTAAAAGTTATGTTTTTCTCCTAAAAAAGACATTAAACCTATTTTGGAACAACAAGGGACAAACAGTGTCCTCAACAACATGTTTCGAGGGCCAAGACTTTCTTCCAACATGATAGTTCTGAAATAAGCCTTTCTATAATAGGCAAAATCGAGGTTAAGACCAGGGCGCTCTTCTCTAACAAGCTCCAGAAGTTCTAGCCTTCCTTGAACGACCTCCGACTACACCTGCAGCTTCTGTCCCAAAGCCCTGAAATCCACTATGCCTACCAATGTGGCATAGTGCGAACGCTCTTCCGTCAATAAGAATTCTGCTTTTTGAACGCGGCGAAGTTCCTCAGCAACTTCAAACTTGAGTTGTCATCGTATAACAGCACATTCGGTTTCAACTCGCTTCCTTGCAGCAATCTGAGCCAGTAGATCAGACGACCACTTGTCCACAACACCTTCTAAGTGCTTCAACTCAGCATGGGCCCGCACCAATTCCTCCCGGGTAGAAGCCAGGTCAACTGCATTTTAGCCTTTACGACTACCAATTTCGCTTTAGACATGGACATGGCGATCCACATGGCCCCCAAGTCCGCGACAACACTGGAATCCTACAGTTGACCGGTCAAAGAATCCACCCGATGGAGAGCATCGGAATATGACGTCCGCAAGTCTGCAAAATCCTTTTCCAACATGAGCACTCTCCTGCCAGGATCGGGATGCAACACAATAGAATCATGTGAATCAGTAATGCGAGCCTCTGCTAGGGACCCATGGCAACTCACGACGTCGACCTTTGATCTAGTGAGCTTCCCCTCTAAGTCAACAGGGGGACAACAAGATCCAGCGTTAGTCTATGATCCCCTAAGATCACCTCCTGAGGAGACGAAGATAACCCATGTATTGCAATAGGTACCTCCTTCTCTAGTAAGGATGGCGGCTCGAAAAAAGAAGCAACGTGATTAGTGGGCCGCTTCCTCTTAGGAAGAACAATAAAAGGCATGCCTGCCCCCAACTCAGCCAGCATCGACGGGATGGATAAAACTAGGCCCCTTTTCTTCGAATGACGACGTCCGACCTCTTTAGTTGGTGAGCTGAGTAAAGCAGAGGCCTCGTGGGAACATCTGAGCGGCTGCTCTGTACGATGTTGCTTGACATTATTACCTCCTCAACGAACATCAATGGGAGTTCATAAATCCCCTTTCTATCGACTCTTCCTCCTCAGTAAGGATCAGGGTCGCAATTTTTTTTAAAAAAAGGAGCAAAACATGGAGTTAGCGCTACATCAGAAATCTGGGATAATAAGACAGCGACACAAAACTTACTAAGATCGAACTGGAAGAATCTAGGACTCGATGTCCTCCCAGCCTGATGTATGGGGAATTCGTTGAAGCTAGAAACTAATACTTCTACCAAGGCTCAATATCATCGGCTACAGGATGTAAGCAATCAGGAGTGCTCAACACACAAACACTTCTAGAATCCAATCGAGTGGCGGTCAGAGGTTGTACTATCCCCGGAATCAAGCAAAGTCCAGCATCATGTGCTCTAATGAGGGTCACAATCAAAATCATAAACATGCTCCGAGCCAGTTGAGCAGGGGGCATACGGAGGGAAAGAAAGAAACGTAAATTGTCGTCTGGCACTGGGAACCGGAGTATGGAGTCAAACATACCAGATGCAATCCTATATACCCCTGCGGGGGTGTCGCTGGTGTTCGAACCATGAACACAGGCAAAAGCTCCAAATCTTCGGGAATATGATACAAACCCTGAAACATAATTAACTTGATTTCATCAATCGAGTCGTCTTTGAAGAGCCTGTGGCAAGTATAATACAACTTTTGTGTGGGAGTAAGTTCGACATTAGCCGCCATTGAACGAATGTGCAAATCAACTTTGCAAAAGGACACTCGCATAAAAGAAAACACAATGCAGAGACAAGACGACGCCTCAGAAAAAGTGAAATAACTTCTCATTGCAGCAATGACTATTTATAAAGAACTTGAAATCATACATCTTTTTCTTGACCAGACACGTATTCATTAATGCTATGTGCTGCTTGAGATGACACTTCGGGTTAAATCATTACGATGGTACAATTAATTTTCAAAGATTTAGTGGATCGACTAGAAGCCCCACTAACTCGGGGGGAGCTGCTGATGATACACCGAAATGTCTTTTCATCGACACCGTACACGTGTCATGATGATACAGGCCCAAGCATCAGTCTAGCGCTGATCCAGCCCAAGCGGCATAAAGCACGCAAAGTGCAATCTGCCAGACATACCCAAATTACATTGTCTTGCTAAGCCCACATGTCTCACAGCCATCTCCAATACCCGTAAGACCTATTAAAGCAAATATCTCAGGGATCAACTTCGGACGGGCAAGGCAACAATACTTGGTTTCCAACTCGGAAGCAAATACCAGAGTATGTGTCGTACGTGGAAACTTTGACCTATGGACAACACTCCAATTGGGAACTATCTCCCGCCTATCTAGGAGCTTAGGTCGAATAGGGAAACTTCCCTTCTCAAGATGACTCCTAATTAGATAAGGATCTCCAAGAAGATCGTTTTCCCTAAACTACACCACCAATGGTCTTGTCAAACTAGGACTCTAACACTATAAATAAGACACGAGGTTGGTGATCAAAGGTACGCTACAAATTCCCTATTTATAGCTTTAAGATTTCCTCGGATCCTCATTTGACTTTAGCATAGGAGTGCCATCGGCCACCACAATAGTGGTCTATGGCTCATGTTCGTTCCTTGTGCAAGCCAGCAGGTTAAGGTGGGAGAAAATATTGACTGCATTTGTATGCAACTTTAACTGATTTTTGTTTAGATTTACTTCTTTCTTCAAGCAAAGTTGCTGACTTAAGCATCAAAGTGCCTTCAGCCACCAAACAGGTGGACTTTGGCGGTCTAACATTTGTGTTGCAGGTCAAACTCACAAGAAGATGAGGTTTGGATGCATCAATTTGGTGTTGTATGTGGGGATGACAAGTCTCCCTTTTGAAAAAAAAGGATACACAGTAACAAAGTTCGCTAAAGTCTGATAGATGACACACTTCACAGATCCTCAACCCAGCGACAATCACCGTAACCCTCCTATTGGTAACACTGTATTGCAAGCAGCCCGCAATCGAGATGCAACTCGGACCATAGGGCCAATTGCACCCAACAATCAAGATCCACAGCATGCAGTAGCTAAGACAACCCAGACATTTGGTGACACTACCATGGATCCTCTGGTAGACCTGCTTATGGTTTAGATGAACCAGATGAAAAAAATGATGGAAAAGCTCAACCAGGAGTGCATTCTGACAGCCGATCCTATCCAAGCACCACCCTTTCACAACTCTACCAACCGTATCCGAGAAAGTGAAGAGGCTCCAGCAAAACCTCAATAGGGAAATCTCTAGCCAAGCCGCCATTCTCCGACGCCCTCATGATAACTCCCGTGCCAAAAAAGTTGACTCCACCAAAATTCGAAGTGTATGATGGCACTACTGCCCAACATATCATTTGAGATATTTTCACCACGTGATGGCATTAAAGAAGACTACGGAGTCAATCTTTTGCAAAACATTTCTGACTAAACTTATCTCCACAGCGACGAACTAGTTCAACAGCTTACCACCGAGGTCAATAGACTCTTTCCAGGCACTAGCCACCGTCTTTATCACAAGATTCATTAAAAGCAACGGATGAGGAAAAAACCACACTATCTCCTCTATATCAAACAAAAGCCTGAAGAGACGATAAGGGAATACGTCACTCGTTTAACTAACGAGCTGATGATGATCGATGGATGCAGTGATGACACAACCACCACTACTTTCGCTGTCGGATTAAAAATAGGCCACTTTTATGCTCTCAACCTGAAACCCCCAAAAAGCATGTCGTTCCTATTGAAAACGACACAAAACACATTTATTTCGAGGAAATGAAAACTGCCAGGAAGAAAAATGACCAAGAAAGTGAGAATCACTCAAAGAAACGTGAAAGGAGGGAGGAGAGAAGACGAGATGACGGACCCCAGGAGGATATTGTTCAGTCAAAGAGACATTGGAATGGCGGAAAGACCGAATCCAACCAGCAAGAATCCAAGAAGCTGCAGTCAGCACGGCCAAGACGCGTGCGGATAACTAGTGTAATGAGAAAGACATACAAACCATACACCGCCCTGAAGACAAGTCGGGCCAATATACTGAAATATATGGCTAGTCGGGAAAACGTCAATTGGCCAATCAGAATGAGAGAAGACCTAAAAGGAAGAGAAAAAAACAAGTATTGTTCCTTCTATAAAGATCACGGGCACGATACTGAGGACTGCTATAAACTATAAAATGAAATTGAGTATTGAGTTCAGATAGGACGACTCGATGAATTCATTGGAATGCCAGACAAACAACTCAAAGGAAAAGAAAGGGAAAATTCAACCACATGAACAAAAATACATCTCAGTGAACTAATATACGCCTTACACTACGTGGCTAGGGGGAACAAAACCATCAACCCGAATGAAGAAACAGCCGAAAACATCTCCCACTCAAGCTGATCTATATCGAAGTAGGAGTACTAATGCCAAACGAAACCAAAAAAACTATTAAAAGAACATGGAAAAGCTAGCATCAATCAACTAACACAATTCAAGGACCCTACGGTTAGATGCAAGCCCAACCCAAATTATCAATGACGAAATTGACTGTGGATATTCTCTTCAACCAAAATCACTCTTCAATCTAGCTTAAATTTTCGAGACGAACAACCGTTAAGGCTGGTCAAAATTACAAGAAAGGAATATCAACTATATTACAAATTCGGAATCCCCATCTTACGCATGGACAATAGAATAAAGGCATCAAAACTCAACCATACAGAGCAATCAACATATCAAGCCGAAAGAAATCAAGACATAAGTCGAATATATATAATAAACTTCTGGTCTGATCAACCATGAAGTAAAAAGTTTGACGAAGGAAAAATTTTGACGAACGAGTCAACTTAATAAAGCATCTTCGAGTTGACTAGTACGTCAAACCAAAAAAAGCAACATCGGGTTGATTATTACATCAAACCAGCAAAGTGAAAGTTGGACGAATTATTCAACTTAATTCAAAAGCTTTGGATCGACTACAACATTGAGCCAATGAAGTGAAAGTCAGACGAATGAGTAAACTTAATAAAAAAAACTTATGTTTGACTAGTACCTCAAACCAACGAAGTGAAGGTTGGACGAACAAGTCAACTTAATAAAAGAAACTTCGGGTCGATTATTACCTCAAACCAATGAAGTAAAAGTTGGACGAACGAGTCAACTAAATTCAAAAGCTTTGGTTCAACTAAAACGTCGAGCCAACGAAGTATGGACAACAAGTGAACTTAATGAAAGTGACTTAGGGTTGACCAATACGTCAAACCAATGAAATGAAAGTTGGACGAATGAGTCAACTTAATAAAAACAACTTTGGGTTGACTAGTACGTCAAACCAACGATGTGAAAGTTGGACGAACGATTCAACTAAATAAAAACAACTTTGGGTTGACTATTACGTCGAATCAACAAAGTGAAAATTGACTAATGAGTCAACTTAATAAAAGCAATTTGGGGTTGATTAGAACATCAAACCAATGAAGTGAAAGTTGGACGAACGAGTCAACTTAATTCAAAAGCTTCGGGCCTACAAGAACATCGAGCCAACGAAGTCAAAGTTGGACGAACGAATCAACTTAATAAAAGCAACTTTGGGTTGACAAGTACGTCAAAACAACCAACTGGAAGTTGAACGAACGAGTGAGCTTAGTTCATAGAGCCTCGGGTCAACTAGTACACTAAATTGATGAGGTAAAAGTTGAACGAACAAACCAACTTTCTCATAAAACTTTGAGACAACCAACACAAGGCCGAGGCGAAAAAAATCAACTTGCTCGAATAAACTTAGACACATTAGGGGAAAGGATAAAGTCAACCCACTTCCAGGCAACCAATGCGTCAGAGTATAGAAGAATTCAGATCAAGAAATTCAAACATGCCCAAGAATGTAGGCATAAATGCTTCTTTGCAAGTCAAAAAAATCAAACTGGAGATACACAGTGCAACTCATTTTGACAACTACGGCTAACCTAAAAAAGGTATAAGCAATATGAACGAGTCAACAAGACGAATTACGACTACGGAGAAAAATAAGAACACCAAGGAAATAATTTTTGTTCCTTGATAAAACTATTCTATTACATTCAAAGAAGAAGATAAAGGAGTAGGAGATAAAGCGGAGGCGACCATAACATCATTGGTGGTATAATTTGACGGACGAGAGATAATCGGATCACTGGAAGAAGCTATCTCTTCAAGAGGAGATGGAAGTAATGGCCCTTCAACCGTTAAATCATCCGAAGAACCAAAAATGTTTTCGTCACCATCTTCATCTTCAAAGGTCTGATCGACCAAGTGACGGTACTGAGACAAATCAACCCCAAGCCCCTTGATATAGTCGAAAAACTCAATCCGTCCATCAATGATTCGCTACCAATCTCCCACCTCCATAATGCAAAGCCTGTCTTTGACGGAGGTATCTGCCTTAACCTTGTCAAGCATAGCCGTTAATTGCTCCACCCTTTTGTCGGCAGCATCGCAGTTGATAGATTGCTCCATCACAACATGTGTAGCCTCATCATGAATCATGATCTCAGTAAACAACTCCTTTTCAACATCATGTATGCATGGACACCGTCTAAATCGGTTCTCAAATATTCTGACCCTTTTTTCCTATTTCGCGCATCACTCTCTTAACATGTCGGATTGGCAAAGGACGTAGAAAAACTTCAACAATAGCACAACAAACTTCCTTTTTCAGAAAAGCAATCTAGTAATGACTAGCTTGGTAATATGAGCCCATCACCCCCGCATAGGTAAGATGATTCATCTCATCCCTTATCTGTCTAAGGCGATCATCAAGATGAAAGCCCGAACCCAACACAGGCATTGAAGGTCTCTCCTGACTTAACGCCTGTGCCATTCAGTTATCAACCTACATGCACCATCCTGCACGTCGAGCTGGGAAAACCAGCAAAACTTCCCTT
The DNA here is from genome assembly GCA_003290165.1 of Berberis thunbergii. Taxonomy (NCBI): domain Eukaryota; kingdom Viridiplantae; phylum Streptophyta; class Magnoliopsida; order Ranunculales; family Berberidaceae; genus Berberis; species Berberis thunbergii. The sequence continues at coordinate 941,003 of QNQO01005053.1, read as the reverse complement.
CTGACTTAACACGAATCCGTTCAGGGATAGGTTCCTTCCAACTAATTCGTGAATGAAGGATGTGGGGATCCAAAGGCACGAAAGAGCCACTACCAATGGCCGGGAGAGAAAACTGAGCGGCGAAAAAACCATCCTTACCCTTTCGCTGCATAGTAATCACAACAGAAATATGAATGAGTAGTAGTACAAACGGGAACAGAAGAACCCAAGCAGGCAGAAGAAGGTAAGACGTCCGCTGCATTATCAACAGGAGCAGAAGGAGAACGAGGAGATTGCACCTCGAGAACTCGACTATGATCACCCATATCATTTGGCCAAACAACCACCAGTTGAAATATCTTATCATCAATGGCTCTAGGATCATCATTAGAGAATTTGTAGCGTCAGGACCACCAAATGCATAAAGGAATCTCTTTTCATTGTCATCCAACGAACGAAATAATCTCTTTTTCACTCTCTTCACACCAACCTTATCTCTTTAGCCTCTTCAAGATATAAGCAATCCTTCCTCAACGGCTCCCTATCAACATAACTCGAATAAGGAAAAGCACGACGAGTAGAATTGAGGAGTCATTTTATCGTCGGAACACGATAAGAACTTATAAACAACCGCCCGCTATGATGGACTACAGGCCTCAGAACCTTTCTCTTCTTAGAGGTTGGACCAACAATGCTAGTACTAATAGGAGCATTGAGATCCGTAATATCCAAGCTCACTTTTCCATTAACGCCAACATTACCAATGCAAACAGGAGTAGCGAGGGAAACAATATCCTCGATCACCAGAGCCCGCTCAGCCTCGTTTATGCTATACAAATCGTTGCGCTCTACCTTGACATTAGAAAAGAAGGTGTCAAGAGGAACCTTGGTCAGTTACAAAAAATACTCGCTGATCATCTGTTCTTCGACAGTCAATTGCAGATCCTTCCGCTTGTTGGGAACCCGGAAGGACCTTAGTATTTGTTATCCAGAAAAAACAAAAGCATAAAACTAGTCTCATGACCAACCCCTGATATCATCGTTTAGATTACCAAAACACGCAGGAGAACGAAAAAAACAAATGCTATTGGTCACCAATAGACCAACCATCGAGTGCAAAGTTTTAACAGTCAAAGAAATACCAGAAAGGATGGCTCTCGCATATGTGGAAACAATAACCCTCCAACCGTTAGGACCCATCTGAGCATGAGGAATGCCCAAAAAAATCTAAATTTGCCTAGAATAACTCTTGAATTGGAAATCGATGGCCGAATTGAAACATGCGTGGGTAAAGCGCAATATACCCCTTTTCTGGGATGACAAAGACTATCACTCTACCAGGGAAAACTGATCTCAAGGTCAGAAGGTAAAGAGTAGTCAGAACAAACGTTATCCAACGTCGCCTGAAAGACCTTCATGGGAAAGAGATGAGCTTCGTAGATAGAAAGCCGCTCATGTCCAGTAAATCACCGACATGCATCATGAACGAACCAGAAATAAGAAAGATGACGAGGTAAAAAAGTAACAACCCTAATTTCAAAGATGGCGTAAAGAGGGAAACAAAATCGTCACGTCCCTCTTTTATAGAGCTGAACAACAAAGAGATTGCTCATGGGATGACATGTGGGATATGATGGCACACGAAACTTCAAAAAATATTCGCGTAAAACAAACGGAGAAGCAAGAGATCGAGACATCAACCCACCAAAAAATGCTAACAACATTAAATACAATGTAATGATAGAATTGAGAGACCAACCATCACGAAGTTAGTGGCCACGTCAGCATTCATACTAACTAAGGGGGAGTAGCTCATGATATATCAAAATAGACCATCATCATATCCATAGTGTGGCAGAAGATATCCATCACAAGGATCTAGTTTCCCACCTGCTAGGCCAACTCGCAAAATCCAAGAAGGCAAAACTGACCATAAAGGTCCAAACAGGGCCCATTATAGGAAGAAATATTTAACGCCCAGAGTCCAGGCCGCACAAGTTCTCTTATAAAGAAAGTGAACATTGAATAAGAGTCATTGAGGGAGTTACAACTCAACGAACACATCTCCATAAAGGAGAAAACTCTTACGAGAAACATCTCTTTCTGTTACGCCTCACATGCTTAAGTAACACAAAGAATTACCGCGACCATTATAAAAGGAAAAAAGAACATTTGACAAAGGTATGTAACTTTAACTGACTTTTGTCCATATTTACTTCCTTCTTCAAACAGAGTTGCTGACTTAAGCATCGGAATGCCTTCAACAACCAAAACGATGGTCTTTGGCAGTCTAACACTGTTTTGCAGGTCCAACTCACAAGAGGACGAGATATTTGAGATTTGGACAAATCGACATTAGTAGAGAGAAGTGTGTGAATGGGTGTTTTGCCTCAAACTTTGAGCTTTACAGATTTGTTGGATTTTAGTTGGATGTATGCAATCGCATCTACCTAAGCCCAGTACTTCAATTTTAGAAGTCTGGCAGTGTGTTGGTTTTACGTAAATCTAGGGTGTAATATAAGGAAACTAGCATCTTCAATTCACATGGTACAATTATAAGGGTATGTTTGGTTGCATGGAATCTTATTTCATGAGAATCCATGATATTTAAGCTATTTTAAAGTAGTATTCACCATCCATAGTTAGATTTTGTGATCCATGGTGAAAATGAAAGTCACTTGAACATAAGAATCACATGCTTTGGGTCTAGAAAAGAGTGGGATTGTGTTAATGAGACTTTTGATTCCCACCATTGATAAAAAATCTAATGGTGGATGATGAAGGTTACCCTCAATCTAGTTTAAATGTAGGTGGTCCAATCATGAATTTTCACAAAATAAGATTCCATGCAACCAAAGATACCCTAAGTGTTGTGTTGCATTTTTCATTTGAGTATTCATGTATATGTTAAAGGAGTGTTGGTATGATTTTAACATCTTGAGGCTTTTTTTGATCTATTCACAATTGCCTATTGGTATTGTTTTAGAGCATAGCCAATGGGAATTTAGCTCTTGACACTAAAAAAATGTAATTTAGTGGTCCCATATAAAGTTGTGGGAAATGAAATGGAGGGCTGCTCAAGGGACTAGTACCAAAATAAAAAAATAAAAAAAAATAAAAAAATAAATAAAAAATAAAAATAAAAATAAAAAATAAAAAATGAAAAATAAAAAATAAAAAATAAAAAATAAAAAATAAAAAATAAAAAATAAAAAATAAAAAATAAAAAATGAAAAATGAAAAAATAGAGAGACTTATTTGAAAACAACTCTTGATATGGGTTTATGTAGTATGTATGTATCTCTATCTAGTATTATCCATATATAGTCTAGAATTGGTATATATTCCTCACTTTCTCAAACTCGTTTATACCGTTGCATTTTGTTGAAAGCATTTTCATCACAATATGATCAAAGTGACAATGCAAGAGCCCACGATGATCCAACCATTGGAAGAGACTCATAAACACATGTTATGGACATCAAACATCGACCAATTATTCAAAATGTATTTGCCATGTCTTTATCTTTATCTGCCAAATGGTTCTTCCTAGTCGCGAACCTAGGATTTTTGTCAAGGTGAGGCAAAATGACAATTAATTATTAGTTGATAATAGTAGTTGATGGTGTCTGATGCAGCTTGCCCGACACAAAGTGTTTTTTTGAGACGCTTGCCTCTTTCATAAGCTCAAAGAGGTCCCACACTGTATATTCTGCTTTTGTGAGGGATGAGCATGATCCTGACCAGTCAGTCGGGGCGGAGGTTGTAGCATTTGACTTGGAGAAAAACCACCTGCGGTTAGCAAGGGTTGATGATTCATCGAAGCTAAGTACTGAACAGATTGAAGCTTTTAGTTAGAAGCTAATGTCGGCTGCTGTGGCGGCTTCTACTAGTGCTGACCAATCCAGACCTGTTTTACTGGAAGGTTCTGATGAAGATTCACCTGTGGTCCCGGAGTTCAACCGTCCTGCTGGTGGATCGTCTGACAGCAACCACTATAGTGTAGACCGTCCCTCTTGTAGTTTGCATTGCCCTCCATCTCGTTCCAGACCGTATATCAAGGTAATGGAGGGTCCGTAAGACAATTCACTTCCTTTGAATTCTGCTAAGCTGACTCGCACGATTTCTGGTGACAAAGGGAAGGCTATGAATGAGAGCATAGGTGCGGTGGAGACTACAATGGCGGCGTCGGCGTGATCTCGCATCTAGGACAGCTTCATCCGGATGCGCGGATGAGTTTGTTTCATCCGGACGTGGTGAAAATGAGCAACCAGGCTTGCACTAGAAGGTTGATGTTGATTATGCTTTGAGGAAGCATCTAAGTAGACATTATAGCTGGTTGGTGAACTGCACTTCGAAGCCTGAGGAGGATGCCCTGAAGAAACACATGGATAAGGGGTTGAAACACCTTATGCTGGAGATGTCCCAATTAAACCAGGTCGTTGTCACCAGGATAGAAGTTGAGGAAGTTTATGAGAGGGTATACACCATGGAACGTGTCTTCTCGACCATGCAGAAGTCGTATTCTAGTGTACTTTTCGAGATTGAATCTCTGAGAAAGCTGATTGAGAAGAGGAGGTTGGAACAGTCAGTCGTTGATGCTGAGACTCAAAGGATCCATTTTGGAAGCCCTTGAGTCTGATTTAGCAGAGGTGATGTCCGCAAGGGACAGATCCAGATAACTGTTGAAACTGGTCCGTCGTGATATGGAAGTTGCACAGGAAGATGTGGCTAAGTTGCTCTATGAATTGCAGGCTCTCATTGAAGAGAATACTATTAAGAAATCTAAGTGGGTTGCCTAGAGACAGCAGTTAAAGGCTGACGTGGAATTCAATGCTCCGGAAGCAAGGAAAGTTGGGGACCAACTTCTCCTACAGCAACACGAACTATGTGCAGTTAAGAGTAGCCATATTACTGAGCAGTCTCAGGTTGATGCGCTGACAAGTAAGCTGGAGTTGTTGGAGTGTGAACTCGCTAAAGCAAAGGCGCGCAAGGAAGAACTTTTCAAAACGCAAGGCAAGTGAAAATCCCGCTGGGTCGTGCATGCGAGGTTAGAATTGTTGGCGCTGATGAAGAAGGAACATCTGGAATGGGACCTTTCTTATTACAAAATATATCTTATGTCGACTTTGGAATGGTCAGTGAGTCGTCAGAGGAAGAGGGCGATTTGGATCATGGTGCTCAGGCTGAGGCACGTCCAGACGCAATTTCTACTTCTTCTCTTGCTAGGCTTAGTTCTCTCGTATTTGTACCTCCTCTTGATGAGGAGTAAATTTTGCACATCTCTACTTTTTTGTTTCAACTGTTAATGAAAACATGTTTATTTCAAGTATTTTTGTACCCGTATTATGTTTGGTCTCCCTGTTACACACTTTCCATTTTGCCTTGTTGTTTTTCTTTGACACGGGTCAAGTTAGGAAGCCGAGTGGTCTGTCTCGAATAATTCTGGCATGTTCTTCTATGAGGTCTCAGAGTTTCTATTGCGTGGTTGCATCTAATAGTGGACGCTCTGCGGATGATTTGGCGGTGGGTTACTCTACCCAGGCCGCAACTCATCCTTAAGATATGTCGTTCGAGTCTCAAGTTATGTATCTGATCATCAGTTGCGGTTGCTGGCATGAGTAAACTGTTGCAGCCGAGCACATGCATTGTAGTTGAGCAAGAGTGCTTGATCCAAGTCATGTTTTGCAAGCTCGGGCTGGTATCCCGTGCAACATTCGTCTTCATATTAGCAGGTTGATCTTTGGGTTTTCTTAAGTGGCCATTGCTGATAACAAAATGTCAGCCTATGTGAGCGTAAAGACAATGCTTAAGGTGTAATCGAATTCAGCGACCATCGTCTTGACAAAGAACAGTGGTCCCGTGGAGAGCAGTTAACATCAATAGGGGCTGACTGGGCTCCCACCTTCTAAACCATCTATACCCAAAGGAGCTATAGGTTTGGGATGAGAGAATTTGGCTATCACAGTTTGTTGGAAAGCAATGATCCCGTGGCGAGCCATCAACATAAGTCGGAGGTGACTGGATTCCCACCTTCCAAACCATCTACACTCGCGCGAGGCGGGCTACAAGTCTGGGAGTTGGTAATTCGGTGACCATGGTCTGTAGAAGAGCAGTGGTCACATGGCAAACCGTCGACATCAGTCAGAACTGACCAGGCTCCTACCTTCAAAACCATATACACCCGTGTGAAGCGGGTTACAGGTCTGGGCTTTCATCAGAAGTTGTCTTTGTCAGTCTTCACTAGCCAGGCTTACCTGATTGGGTTCGGCAGCCGTTGTCCATGGGCGACGGTCCCTGGCGAGTTTTTATCATTAGGCGTAAAAGCGTTGGTTAGACTCCCACTTCCTAAGCCATCGACATTCGTGCACGACAAACTAGGCATCTGGATGAACAAGAAGCCATCGTTATCAACTGAAATTGACTAAGCATGTCTAGTTTGATCGGGGCTCCGCTTGTTACGGGCGTGCGAGCCTACTTTCGCAGACGAATTGCATCGTGTGGATTAGTTTTTTCAAAAAAAAGTACCTTAAATCAGTCGGTGATATGCAAGTGTGTTCCGTGTGTCAAAAGTGACTAGGGTTTTTACTGCTTGCTCGCAAGTGGTAGAATTTTGTTCAAATAGTGGGCCAAGCTGATTACATGGTGCACGCGTACGGCGTAGATTGCAAGACAATTAAGTATCGGTTACTCCCCCAGTTGTGTGCAAGACAATTGAGGCGATGGCGTAGATTGCAAGACAATTGTGTGTAGCTTCATTAATTGGATGAACGTGGTCTTATGCAATTTACTTGGGAACCATCGCCTCCTTGTTTCCCATACGATATTCAGTGCTGATATTTAATGTTGAAGAGCCTGTTTGGTGAACCACTATTTCTATACAATGGCGTTCCTTTATCAATGTCATTATCTTCAACAGAGTGCACTTCTTCGGATGCTCTTACTCAAAGACCCTACTTTGTTTAATCCAGTGTAGCCCAATTTTAAGCCAAAATAAGCGGCGATTCACCAAGTAATTAATATATATATATATATATATATATATATATATATAATATTTAACTAAAATCAAAAAATAATTAAGATAAGTATTTAGTTGAAGCTTAAAAAATCTAAAATTTGTGAACATAAGATCTTAATTCAATTTCATACAAAAAAATGGTTTGTGTGAGCCTCAAATTTTGTATGAGTTGGCTAACGGTATATATTTGCATTGAATTATATAGTTATTATTTAGATATTTGATGTAGTCAATTGTTTTTTTCATTCCTTGCTACTTACCTAGACCAGCACAGGTATCAAACGTGAGCCAATGGCCACCGTGTAGTGGTTGATGACACTCAAATGCTTAAGTTAGATAAGGCTTAGGAGAGGCTTAAAGCTGTAAACTGGGTTATATTGTGTCCCTCTAGTTCATCGACCTTATCTTCCTTTTATAGTGAAGGAGTCCTTATTCGGCTAGGCTTTTTGTGGCGTAGTTTGGATAAAGTGATATTGTTGTAGAGATCCTTTCTTAGTTGGGAGTTGTCCATGTGAGATAGTTTCCTTACACGACTTGTGCTCCTAAATCTACGGAAGAGATTTACCTTCCTGAGTGATGTCCGGGCAAGGAAGTATCCTTGCCCGACTTATACTCTAATATATGTTTCCTAGTTGGATCCAATGTGTTGCTGGCCAGCATGTCTTGGGTAGATATCTCAGATACTTACCTTAGAGGTCTTACGAGTATTGGGCATAATCGCATGGCGTGTGGGCTTACTAGCCCAGTGCAACTCGGATCCGACTGTCTGGGTTCTGCCAATGATGGGCTTGTTGTTGTTTGGGTTTCGTTGGATTGGGCATGCAATCGAGACTACTTCGTTTTGTTGACGAGATTATCATGACACGTGCACGGTGCTAATCAGAAGACGGCTTGTTGTATCATCAGCTACTTCCCCCGAGTTAGTGGGTCGCCTTATCGGTCCACTAGGTCATTTCATGAAACAGCTATGCAGTCATGATGAATTAGTTTGAGAGACTTCCTTGAGCAGTGAATTGCATAAATTAGGCATGCGCGGGAGCCCAACTTTCTATATAGATTTTCTGCCTATGGAATATCTTTTTTACTCTTTTGATCTCAGAGATTCTACTTTGTTGTATTGTCTGTTGTGCTTTTGACTTTGCTCAATCTCTGTGTTCGAAAGCTTATACTTTCTTTCATGACGGGCCTGGATCAACTTTCTGATGAACTGTTCGCCAGGGGCCATAAGTTTTTTTAGGAGAAATTTCTCTCTAAATCTGATCTGGAAGTCCGACATAAGACAATCGAGATTTCTGATGATTAGGTTCTCTTAACTCTGGACATCGATCTGATGCCATTGTACCCTTCTGAGGGTTTATCTGCCTTCATCGAGGTATTTGGCAATTAGGTGTTTGCTTACTTTCCATCAAGGAGATCTGGTAGATTCTGGCGTAACTTAGCATTGAACCCACTCAACTTGTGCTGAACAGGTATTGGACTTTGATCACCATTATGATTCGAGCTAAGGACGGTTGTGTCCGAGTGTCTTTGCGGGCGATGCAATTGCTCACTTATCCTCGGATAAACAAACACGTTGTGTGTGTTGACATCGCAGGACTTATTCGACAAATTGCCTGATGGTTTTAAAATCGTGGCAGAAGTATTGTTTTATGGCTCCTGCCGACTCCACGTACTTTGTGCTTGTTGGTCGTCTGGTCGAGCGTGAATTTAGACCACTGAGTAAGTTGATTTCTTCTCCGATCTTGTTTGTGTCAATTTAATATTAGATTGCCCTGTTGTGATTTTTTATAAAGAGATTTACTACCTCGCATTTCTCTGCTGAAGATAAAGCAATTTTGGATGCGTTCTGCGTCATCCCTCATCTGGAGATAAAGGATGTAGTCAAGCTTTCTTATGTTGAGTGCATCGATCTGTGGTCTATTTCGTAGAAAATGAAGCTTCCTAGCTCAAGGTTCCAAGTCCTTCTAGGAGGGCAGAAATAGATTAGGCGATTCCTTCTCCTGTGCATCAGAAGAGATCTCGTGTTTTGTTTAGGTCCATCTGCATGCATCTAACCTCGTTTGAAGGACGTGATGTTGTTGGGCAAGAGCCTGGTGACACTATTGTTTCTGAGGGGCGGGATGCTAAAGTCGTGGTCCCAATATTTCTCCTTGACTTGGAGAGAGAATATCTGCAAATGGTGGGTGTGGAGGATGTTACCAAGCTAAGCACCAAGACAGAGTTTATGAGTAGGATGTTGCTGTAGGCGGGCATGGAAGCTTCGAACGGTCGTCCTTTTTCAATAAAGAATTTGGAGCTCCGCCTCTTTCTGGATCATGAAATTGTTGAAGAGTCATTTGATCGTCAGCGTTATGGTGAAGGTTCTCCTTCTTGTCGCTGGTATTGTGCTCTATCTCATTCTCGTCCTCATATTCAACTGACGACAGATTCGAGGAATAACTCGCTTCCTTTTTCCCATGAAGCTGGACCGACACGTTAGAGAGAGTCGGCTGTTGCGGGCAAAGGGAAAGTTGTTGATAAGGGCTTTGATGCAATGAATATGGCTAAGGGCAGCACTGGAGTGATTTCAGCTCCAAATGATCTTTATCCGAATGCACGAATCAGTCTGTTTTCTTTAGATGTAATAAGGATGAGCAACCAAGCATGGCATCAAAACGTTGAAATCTTTTATGCAGTGAGGAAGCATATTAGAAAGTGGACTGACTGGCTAGCGAACTGTGCTTCATAACCAATGGGAAATACGCTAGGAGAGTGTTTTGATAATGGTTAAAAACAACTTGCGTTTGGGATGTGATATTTGAATCAAGTGGCCACATATGGAATTGAAATCAATGCCTTTCATGAGAGGGTATTTACCATATAGCGAGTCTTCGCAAACCTGCAAAAGTCATACTCCAATGTTATTCACGAGATGAAGTCATTGAGGAAGCAACTTGAAGCTTTCTCAGATACTGGAGCGGAGTCCGGGTCCATTCGGTCAGAGGCTCAAAAGGCTTGCTTAGAAGCGATTGAGTCTAACTTGGCGGGACAGTGTCCGCGAGGGATTGGTTCAAGAATTAACTGAACCTTGTTTGTCGTGACTTGCGACTTGCACGTGATTCTATGGATGGAATGCAGGCTTAAAGGTAGTCTTTGCATGCTGAGATGATTAAGAAGGAGTCTGAGTGGATTGTCCGATGTCAGTGGTTGGAGGCTAGTGCTGAGTTTCATGTCGGGAGTGCACGGACCGCTAGAGAGTAGTTCCAATTGGCGAAAAGTGAGGTTAATATCGCCTTTGACAAGCTGGATGTTGAGCAGTCTAAGACAGAAATCATGTCGAGCGAGTTGTAGCAATTGAAGCGGAGCTCATTGAGTCAAGAGGGCGTGAAGATAAGTTTTTCAAGGCCCAGGGCACATTTGAGTTGTGCATGGAAAGTTGGAGTTGTTGCACCTAATAAAGGAGGAGCATCCCGACTGGGATCTCTCTTATTATAAAGATTTTGCATATGTAGAGTTTGGAGTGACCTCCGATTCGTCTGAAGAAGAAGGTGACCATGATGAGGGGGGTGAGAGGCAGCACCAACAGATGTGTCCCCTGCTTCTTCCCTGCTAAGTCTAGTTCTGTTGTATCTGACTCTCATCCTGATGAGGGGTGAATCTCGTACTTGAATTTGCAAATGAATAATTTTTTGCACATTTTTTGTCTTCCTTTGCTTTCTTGCAATCTTGTACCTGTTTTGTCTTATTTCGACATTAGTTGTCAGACGAGGAACCTTGCTGGGCTAGGTAGCTCATGTTTGATTCACTGTTGAGAGTTTTGATCTTCTTATGCTGCAGTAGCCAGATTCCATTTAGAGACCGGGGAGTGTAATACTCCCTTTGTCTGGCGGCTTGGCAGTCTATTGGACCAGTAGTTGTTGTCACTGTCATAAGCGTATTCGTCAGACGGTGGTCCTAGCACTGGCACCCTTGTAGATGATTGCACAGTAGTCTTTTCGACCCATCTGTGTCGAGATTTCGGTGACCATGGTTGTCTCTGGCAAGCCGTCTTCACAAGGATACATGAGCACTGACTAAGCTCCTACTTTCCAACCTATCTTGATTCGTTTGTGGCGGACTAGGAATTGGAGTAAGCCAGCAGTTATCATCGTCAATCGTTCTGTCTAAACTTTTGGCGGGGGTTCGGCGATCATTGTCTGTAGTTGGCTAATGATCCCTGGCAAGCTGTCTTCACCATGCTACATGAGCTCTGAGTAAGCTCTCACTTTCAAGGCCATCAAAATCTGTGCATAGCGAACTAGACTTTGAGCAGACCAAAACCATCGTCATCAGCGACCATTGACTAAGTTTTTGTCAAGGTTCAGCGATCACTGTCTGCATAAGTGTAGTGACCCCTGGCAAGCCATCTTAATTAGGTGTCGAGAACAGTGACTAGACTCCCACATTCTAAGCCATCGAAATTTGTTATTTGCGGACTATGCTTCGAGCAGTCCATAAATTATCGTTGTCAGTCGTCACCAACTAAGCTTTGGACGGGTTTGGTTTCTATTGTCTATGTTTGGATAATGATCCCTAGCAAGCTGTCTCAATCAGGCATCAGAATGCTGACTAAGCTGCCACTGTCTAAATCATTGAAACCCGTTTAATTTAACGGATTGGGCGTTAGAGCATACAGGAAGCTATTATCATAGGTCGAAACCGACTAAGCTTTGGTTAGAATAAGATTTTGGGCGTGTAAGTCTGACTAGGGGGTCATGACTTACGAAGCTCACATATAATGTTGCAGGCGTATAAGTCTAACTTTGGGGTCTTTACTTACTTAGCTCGCATATAAAATTGTGGTCGTGTAAGTTTGACTTGGAGGTCCTAACTCACTTAACTCGCCTTTAAGATTTCGGGCGTGTAAGTCTGACTTAGGGGTCCTGACTTATTTAACTTGCTTGTAATGTTTCAGGCGTGAAAGTATGACTTGGGGGTTTTGACTTACTTAACTTGCCTACGATCTGATTCCAGTGCCAGATCTATTGATCGAACTAATAATAGATTGACCGACTTTACAGAGTACTAGCGGAATAATAGTAGAGTTGATGCCCCAATTTTAAAATTAATACCCTGTAGGCCCGCTCCTTATTCTGTGCCCGCTTAGGGCCTTTATTGTTTGTTCTTTTGAGTGTGATGGGCTGAATCTGGAAGGGCATAAGCTTGGGCCCATTAGTTGAGGGGCCTATTTAGAAAAAATATCTTTGTGGAACAGCGTGCCTGGGATACGGCGCATTCTGTGAGATGATTCAGTATTGATTACTCCCCCTATTACCCATATGACATTTATTGCTAAAGTAACTGCTTGTTAACTTCTATTCGTAAACCATTTCGCCTATATATGGGCTTGCTATTATCCATTAAAGCACTGCAATCAAAAGAGTAAAGCATGTTAGTCAAATGCATCTTACTAGAGAGTTTGCTTTGGGTTTTCCAAAGGTTGAAGGAAGATCCCCTCCGCTGGAGTCTTCAAATGTTCTGGCAGTTGTGCCGATGAGTCTTGTTAAGACTTGTTATGCGTACCGCCTGATCTGGGTTGGCACTAGGTTGATCTGATGAGATCTTATAATATCTTCTTACATTGCAAATAAGAATTATGGACTTCCTTTCGAAGGTCAGGTTTGTCTTCCATCTTCTGATGCTCGAGCACTCTCTCGTCAGTTTACTGCTGTCGAGGGATGGCCCTCGTAGCTAGTTTATGGTTGATGGGAGCATCGGAGGTCATGACTCTCATTCCAGGGGTGGCACCTTAGCCTCCCTACAGGCATTACACGTCTGAGAGCCTCCCTCGCTTGGCAGCACTGTGAAACCTCGATGTCTGCTTGTCTGGGGGCATTTTTGCTAGCTTTCTCTCGTTTTCTTCTTTTCTTCTATTCTTTCTCATGAAGCAGATTGAATCGAGGTTTTAATTTTGAATCACCTTTGTTGGTGTGATTAGACGTAGCGATGAATTGAGTGCACTCCTTCGCCTTCTGTTCCGGACGATGTACTTTCACTATGTTCTCTTCTGGTTGCGGAATAGCAGATCAAAGTCTTTACCCTTGTTTTAGCGGATAGATGCTTATAGTGTATAAATTGATGTACTAGTTGGTCGGCAAGCTTTGTAATAACTCTTATTGCAATCAATAAAATCTGTTTTATTTCTGTAATGTGTCTATACAAACAACTCATCCACACTAAAATGAAAAATAGAAAATAAGAAATGAATTCAAAGCAACAAATAATTTAACTCCAAGTGGAGACAAAGCCAATCCGGCCTTGAAGAAGGTGCAAATGGTCCTAGTTCGAATTGCGCGGTCCATCTAGTAAATTAAAAAAAAAGTTACTAAATAGTGGACTTCGTGTTGGCGAACATTTCCTTGCTGATTAACAACTCTTGGAGTTGGTGCCCTTTGCTGAAGTATTGTTACTTAGCTCTTTGTCAGTCTGGATTGCCTCTCTAGTTTTGACTTTTGGATCTCCGCAAAGCAGCTCCTTGGTTATTTGGGTTCCTCCGCCTTCATAAAGTAATCCACTTATTTTGTCTTGGCCCGATGCCTGACATGTGGGTTCTGTGGACTCGAGTTGTAGCTGGCAACAATTCAGCTACTTCAGAGTTACAAAATGGCAGTCTCTTGCTGTCGACTGATCTCCTTTGATAGTCCCTTGAGCATGGTTGGTTGTATATTTTATGCATTGGTGTAGGGTGGATACCACTTCTTCCATATGGTGTAGCCAGGGCCTTCCCATAATGATGTTGTAGGTGGACGGGGCGTCAACTACCATGAACTCTTGCTCAAGGTGTCTCCATAGTTGTGGCTCTCCCGCCATAACCATTAGATTGATCTTATAGATAGGGAAACATTTTTCTTCGCTAGATCCGACCATAGGATGATTGGCAAGCATTAGTTCCTTCTCTTGTAGCTGCATGTTGCGGAATGCACTGAGGAAGAAGGACATTTGATGAGCTTCTAGTGTCCACAAAAGCGCTATTTACCTCCCATTTAGCGATAATGACGGAGATGACTAGGGCGTCATTGTGAGGAGAATGTACCCCCTTGAGATCCCTCTCTGTAAAAGTCAGTGATGAGATTGAGCTATGAACTCGTGCATACTGCACTTGTCGGTACTCATACTACCATGGATCGAGTCTTCACAAACCTGCAAAAGTCATACTCCGATGCTTTTCACAAGATTGAGTTGTTGAGGAAACAACTTGAAGCCTTCTCAGATACTGGAGTGGAGTCTAGGTCCATTGGGTCAGAGGCTCACTTGGAAACACTTGAGTTCGACTTGACGGGGGTTGTGTCCATGAGAGATCGGTTCGAGAATGAATTGAACATTGTCCGTCGTGATTTGCAGCTTCCCCGTGATTTTGTGGATGGAGTGCAAACTTAAATGCAGGCTCTGCATGTTGAGAGGATTAAGGAGTCTGAGTAGACTGTTTGATGTTAGCGATTGGAGGCTAATGCTAAGTTTCATGCCGAGAGTGCGCGGACCACTAGAGAGCAGTTCCAATGGCGCAAAGTGAGCTGAATATAGCAAATGACAAGCTGGATGTTGAGCAGTTCAAGACAAAATTCCTTTAAGTCGAGTTGGAGACACTAAAGCAAACGCTCGTCGAGTTAAGAGGGCGTGAAGAGAAGCTTTTCAAGGATTGGGGCACATTTGAGTTGTGCATGGAAGGATGGAGTTGTTGCACCTGATGAAGAAGGAACATCATGACTGGGATCACTCCTATAATAAAGATATTGCATATGCAGAGTTTGGAACAACCTTCGATTCGTCTGAAGAAGAAGGCAACCTTGATGAGGGGGGTCGAGAGGCAGCACCAATAGGTGTGTCCCCTGTTTCTTCGCTGCTAAGTCTAGTTTTGTTGTATCTGACTCTCCTCTTGATGAGGGGTGAATCCTTTACTCGAGTTTGCAAATGAATAGTACATTGCACTTTTTTTTTATCTTCATTTGCTTTCCTACTAGATTGTACTTGCTTTGTCTTATTTCGACATTAATTGTCAGACGAGAAACTTTATTAAGCTTGGTAGCTCCTATTTGATTTTTTGTTGGGAGCTCCGACTTCTAACGTCGCAGTAGTTAGTGATATTCTGGTCAGATTCCTTTTTAGAAACCGGGGAGTGTATTACACCCTTTGTCTGGCAGATTGGCTGTTTGTTGGACTAGTAGTTGATGTCACTGTTATAAGCGTATTAGTCAGAATGTGGTCCTAGCACTTGTACCCTTGTAGATGATTGGACAGTAGTCTATGCGAGCTGTCCGGGTTAAGATTTTAGAACTCTAACAGGACTTTGACTCGTCACTATTTGCATTCGCAGAATAGGCTTAATTGGACCGGGGTTTGTTATCGCTAATTATGACTGACTAAATCGGGGTCAGGTTTCAAGGACCATGGTGAACCCTGGAAAGCCGTCTTCGCCAGGCTACATGAGCATTGACTAAGCTCCGATTTTCCAACCCATCTTGATCCATCCGTGGCAGACTAGGAATTGCGGTGAGCAAGTAGTTATCATTGTCAGACGTTCAAACTAAACTTTCAACGGGGGTCCAATGATCATTGTTTGTAGTTGGCTAACGGACCCTAGCAAATCATCTTCATCAGGTACATTAGCACTGACTAAGCTCCCACTTTCTAGTCCTTTAGAATCCATAAGCAGTGAACTAGGCTTCGAGCATACCAAAACCTCTGTCACCAGCGGCCAATGACAAAGCTTTGATCGTGGTTCGTCGATCATCGTCTGCGCATGAGTAGTGACCCCTGGCAAACAATCTTAATCAGGCTTCGAGAGCGCTGACTAGACTCCCACTTTATAGGCCATCGAAATCCATTATTGCGGACTATGCTTCGAGCAGTCTAGAAACTATCGTCATCGATCATCACCGACTAAGCTTTGGTTGGGTTTCGTCTCTATTGTCCATGTTTGGATAATGATCCCTGGCAAGCCGTTTCGATTAGGCATCAGAGCATTGACTAAGCTGCCACTCTCTAAATTGTTGACACCCGTTTAATTTAACGGACTATGCGTTAAAGCGTACCAAAAATTGTTGTCATAGGTCGGAACCAGCTAAGCTTTGGTTTGAATAAGATTATGGGCGTGAAAGTCTGACTTGGGGGTCCAGATTTACTTTGCTCGTATATAAAGTTTCGGGCTTATAAGTCTGATTTGGGGGTCATGACTTACTTAGCTCGCATATAAAATTATGGGCGTGTAAGTATGACTTGGGGGTCCTAACTTACTTAACTAGCCTATAAAATTCTGGGCATGTTAGTCTGACCTGGGGGTCCTAACTTACTTAACTCGCCTGTAATATTTTGGGTGTGTGAGTCTGACTTGGGGGTCCTGACTTACTAAACTCGCATGGAAATCTGATCCTAGTGTCGGGTCAATTGATCAGACTAATAATAAATTGACCGGCTTTACTAAAAAACAGTGGAATAATAGTGGAGTTGTTGCCTTGGGTTTAATAGTAATACCTTGTAGGTGCACTCCTTATTTTTTTGACGCTAGGGGCCTTTGTTATTTTTTTTAGTGTGCTGGGCTAGATCTGGTGGGGCATAAGCTTGGGCCCATTAGTTGAGGGGCCTATTTAGAAAAAAATCTTTATGGATCAACATGCTAGGGATACGACACATTCTGCGAGACGGTTTAGTATCGATTACTCCCCCAAGGGGTTGCCTACAGGGTTAATAATTCAAAGTTGTGGACTTGTGCAGTTGCTATTGGAACCATCGTTTTCCTGATTTTCCATAAGAAATTTATTTATGAAGTAAATGCATGTTAACGCTTATTCGTAAACCATTTCGCCTATATATGTGCTGGCTATTTTGCATTCAAGCACTGGAATGAAAATAGTAGAACATGTTAATCAAATGGATATTACCGAAGAGTTTGGGTTGTCCTAAGCTGAAGGAAGATCTCCTACACTGGAGTCTTCAAATGTTCTAACATTCGCGCCGATGAGTCTCGATAAGACTTGTTGTTATGTGGTATTGCCTGATCTGGGTGGGCACTGGGTTAATCTCATGAGATTTTGTAATAACTTCCAACATTGCGAAGAAGAGTTACAGGCTTTCTCTCAGGGTCAGGTTTGTTTTCCATCTTCCGATGCTCGAGCACTCTTTCGTCCGTTTATTGCTATTGAAGGATGGTCCTCACAACTAGTTTATGATTGATGGGAGCATTGGAGGTCGTCACTCTCATTCCTAGGGTGGCACCTTTGCCTCCCCACAAGCATTACACATCTGAGAGCCTCCCTCGCTTGGCAACACTGTGAAACCTCGATCGTCCGCTTGTCTGGAGATGTTTCACCAGCTTTCTGTTGTTTTCTTTTGTTCCTCTTCATGAGACAGATTGAATCGAGGTTTTACTTTTGAATCATCTTTGTGGGGTGATTTGACGGAGCGATGAATTGAGTGTGTTCCTTCACCTTCTGCTCCAGATGCTATACTTTCACTACCTTCTCTTCTGGAGGTGGAATAGCAGATAATAGTCTCTACCCTTGTTTCACCGGATAGATACTTATAGTGTATAAACTAATGTAGTAGTTGGTTAACAAGCTTTGTAATAACTCTCATTGCAATCAATAAAATCTATTTTATTTCTGGAATGTGTCCTGTATGAACCACTCTTCTACACTGAAATGAAAACAAAAAACAAGAAACGAAATCAAAGCAACAAACATATTAACTCTGAGCGGAGACAAAACAAATTCGGCCTTGGAGGAGGCACAAATGGTCCTCGCTCAAATTGTGTGCTCCATCTAGCGAATTGAAAAAAAAAAAACCTAACGAAGTTACTAAATAATGGACTTCGTGCTGGCTGGCAGCTTCCTTCTTATTAACTAATATTCAAGTTGGTGCCATTTTCTGAAGTATTGTTACTTGTCTCTTTGTTAGTATGGTTTTTTGCCTACATAGAGTAATCCACCTCTTTTGTCTTGGCCCGATGCCTTATATGTGGGTTCTATGGACCTGAGCTATAGTTGGCAACAATTCGTCTACTTAAGGGCTGCAAAATGGCAGTATCTTGCTGCCGACTGATCTTTTTGGAGAGTTCTTTGAGCATGGTTGGTTGTATATTTTATGCATTGGTGCAGGGTGGATACCACTGCTTTTATATGGTCTAGCCAAAGCCTTCCCAGAATGATGTTGTAGGTGGACGGGTCCTCAACTACCATGAACTCTTGCAAAAGGTACTTTCATAGTTGTGGTTAGTCTGCGACCGCCTTTAGATTGATCTTCCCAATAGGGAAACATCTTTCTCCGGTGGAACTCTTTGCTCGACTCTACCTCCTGTCCGAGTCTAGGAACTCCTTGAGTTTTCATTTCCTTATTTATTACTTGACTTCTCCTTTAAGGTCTCTACAATCCTCAGTATCATGTCCGCCTTCCTTGTGGTAGGCACAATATTTGTTGTTGCGCACCTAGCAGGGTCTCCTCGCTGCTTAGGCGACCACTTCAGTTCTTCCTAATCTTTGATGGAATCAAGGATGTCGTACAAACTAGTGTTGAAAAGGGGGACAAACCTGGACCCGACGTAATTCGAGGCCTTGTCCTGCCTAGGGTTGCTCGAGTCAGTCTTGCTGTCTGTGCGCTTCTTCTTGTTGTTGTCATCATCTTTTTTTTCTTCCCCTATTTTCTTCCTTTTTTTTTCTATCCTTCTGTCATATTGGCTGGGGGTTCGGAGTGAGAAAGTCATAGAGTTTGCCTCTTCTCAAACCCAAAGTGAAAGCCGTGACGGTGGTGTCATCACTACAGTCGTCGATAAAGGTCAACTCATTATTAACGAGTGAGGTATTCCCTTAACGTCTCATTCTATTTTTTCTTTAGGGCTAACACATAATGTGAGACCCTCTTAAGCCGTTGGCTGCCCATGAAGCGTGTAAGAAACGCCAATGCCAACATTCGGATTGAATCGATGAATTTTGGAGGAAGGATGTGTAACCACGTCAGTAATGACGTCATCAGGCTTGAAGGGAATGACCGGCTCATTATTACATACCCTTCTTTGAGAGCCATAACGTGTTGGAAGTAGCGCAGATGATCAGTCGGGTCTCCTATCCCATCGTAAAATTTCAATTTCGATGGAGTGTATTTCTTGGGCAGTGGTTCATCCATGGTATGGTCTATGAAAAAAGGGACCGTGAGACTGAACATCACATATGGTTTGTGGCCCCGTTGTGGAAGGGGTTGTGCGAGACATGCATGTCAGCTCTGGGCAGTGGGTCTCTATAAGTCCAGCCTCCACCTCTTGTCCATTGAGAAGTTGTTGGGGCCACGTGGCTCTCGTGAACATGTTTTTTGAAACTTTCTAAGGAATGAGCCCTTCGCTGCTCACGATCTCTCTCTACAGGTGGATGATTTTGTTGTTTTAGAGCTTCCAGCGTATATGTGTTCTGGTGTATCTATGTTGAGAGTAGGTCCACCCTCGGGTCTACTGTGATTGTCACCGGCATGGGGGTTTGAGTAGGTTCCTCCCGTGGCGGTGGTGGAACTGGTGGTGCTCTGCCGGTTTAAGCGTTCGAAGGCTCGACAACATCTCCATTGTTGAGAGACCTTGTCATCACCATTTTTTTATTTTTTGGGAAAGGTGGAACTAAAGTTCTTTCTAAATGAACTTTTTCTTTCCCCACGGACGGCGCCAAACTGATGTAGTCATTTTCTACTATCATCCCTTACTGCTTATCTAGACCTGCACATGTAACAAACGTGAGCCAAGTACCACCGTGTGGTAGCCAATGACACTCCAATGTTTAAGTTAGATAAGGCTTAGGAGAGCCTTAAAACTGTAAATTGGGTTATACTACGTCCCTCTTATTCATCGACCTCATCTTCCTTTTATGATGAAGGAGTCCTTGTTCGGTTAGGCTTTTGGTGGCATAGTTTGGGGAAAGATCTTGCTATGGAGATCCTTTATTGATTGAGATATGTCTATGTGGGATAGTTTCCATACACGACTTGTGCTCCTAGATTTGCGTGAGAGATTTATCTTTCTGAGTGTTGTCCATGCAAGGAAGTTTCCTTGCCCAACTTATACACTAATATATGTTTCCTAGTCAGATCCAATGTGTTGCTGACATGCCTATCTTGGGTAGATTCTCAGATACTTGCCTTAGATGTCTTACGAGTATTGGGTTGATCGCTTGACATGTGGGCTTACTAGCTCATTGCAATTCGGACCCGACTGTCTGGATTCTACCAGTGATGGGCATGTTGTTGTTTGGGCCTCGCTCAATTGGGCGTGCAATAGGGCATGCTTCGTTCTGTTGATGAGATTATCATGACATGTGTACGGTGTTAATCAGACAACGGTTTGATGTATCATCAATATTAATTTCAAATATTTTTTTGAGGTTTTATACCACTTGTGAACAAACAATTCATTTTTTAATGTTTGCAATTACATATAAAATTGCATTAAAAACAAAAAAAGTAGGGGCAGGTCACAATGACATAAATTGTAATTGTCAGTTGTCATAAAAAATCATAGGATCCAAGAGGACCAAATAAGTTTTATTAAACTAAACGTTTTTTTTATATTTGCAATTACTAATAAAATTGCATTGAAAAAATAAATAAATAAATTAGGCTAGTACGCGCCAAGAGTATCGAACTAGGGTTGTTTACTAAAAATTTTAAACTTCCAACCACTACACCAACAGAGACATATAAAATAATTTGAATGAACAATTATCATACATCATAACCACTCCTAAGCGATGAGATGGATTAGCTTGGGACCACCAACTTAGCCAATCCAAAAGGAAACCTTGAAACATCAAACTCAACCCAATTCTGACAAGAAACTGTTCCAACTAGAGAATCTTCAGTGAAGCATTAAGTGATCCAGAGTCTTGTCATTCTCATTACAAAGCACATAAAGACTTCTTATGGGGATTTATCTTTCCTTAACCTATCTTTAGTCAAGATCCTCTCATGCAACACCGACCAACAAAGAAATTAATCAAAGAAAAAAAATCAAACCAGATTCTTGTGAGAGAAAATGAATGAGTTGGAGTGAATCTCTGAGGCAGCCAAGATATCAGAAAACTCTTCCACAATTTAGATAACTAAAATCAAATTAAATATTCAAAAATATCCGTATGGTCCATTTTATTATTTTTAGAAAATTCTAAAGCCCACTTTTTGGCAGTCAAATTAATCAGGATCACATGACAAATATGTACTACGATTTCTCAGAACTTACGAGATGGATTTATTTATATATTTCTTTATTAAAAAAAAAAGGAGAATAATGGAATTATATTTGGCCGGTGACCTACTTCAAATGCGGAGGTGTTTATCTTGGTATGACCCTAAGTCATAGGGTAGTTGATGGTGGATCTGTCACACATTTTCGTCAAGTAATGAGCAGATATTGCTTGAGGATTAGATATCAAAATCCCACCGTTCTCCGATCGAACATTTACATGCATGAGACTGAGACCTGCCATCCCCATTGTTTCCCCGCATTGAACGTAAACCATCACCAACCATGAAATCTCCATTTACCCTTGCATTGCTAAAGATCTCAGGTGAACAAATAAACCTCCTAAATTCCCAAATACACAGGAGGGTCCAGCCCAATAACCTATAGTTCATATGAGGCTCTTACAGCCCACATATGGCATTGTGTGTGCAAAGTTTGCGGGTTTGAAGATGATCAAAAGGAGAAATGCACGTTCCTTATTAGCAGTCGTTCCCGCCTACAACAACCGCCACCACCCGCTGGGTACTTTGGCTATGTAGTTTTTCCAGTTGCAACAATTGGGAAATCAGGTGACTTGTTTTCTCAGCCGCTGGCTAACATGGACGAGAAGATCCATGATGATGTCAAACAGGCAGACATGAGTAATTGATTTTTTTGAGGTACAAAAGAATGCTGGGAGTGTTAGTACCTATAGTTGTACAAATTTGCTTGTCAATAGCTGATTTCGGGTGGGGAAGTCTGGTATTTGTTGGGCCTGCTATGTTTCTTACTGATGGTGTGGTGCTAATCATTCCAAGCCCAATAAATGATTGTTCTGTGCATGTGGCCATTTCACCCTTGATGGATCATATGTTAGATTTACATCATAATGCGGAACATTAAACATGATAAATGTATTGCGATTGAAGATATACCCGGATCCATGATACACAATTTCAAGAAGGTAAATCTCAATTGATAGTTTCTCTTCTTGCTTTTCTTTCTATGTTTCTTTGTGATGGAAAAGAACCACTAAAAACTGGCAGAGAGAGGACTGCATTTTTTTGTATTCCTTCAATTAACTGCTTTCATCAAGCAATTAATGTAACCTTATTGGGCCACCTGTTAGGAAGTTAACATTCTCTCACTTGGCCTAATAATGATAATTGAATTATTCATGTCTAATAAGTAATATTTTAAGCGCGCACATAAGTCTCTATGATCGAATGATTACAACAACATCATAAGAAAACAAACTACTAATATGAGTTATGACTGTTTTATGTTACTAATCAACATAATTCCTTCCATATACTACAAATCAGTAATTAACATAATAATAGGGATTCATAAAAATCCAAATGATGTCTCTACAATTATTCAAGAGACTAATCTTGTCCACGTGTATGGCTCCGGGATGTGATTGTTTTTGTGTATCATCTGCTACTTCCTCTGAGTTAGTGGGTTGTCACATATGTTTGGTAAGTCATCTTTTGAAAAGATACACCGCTCATGATGACTGAGTCTTAATCGTTGCTTGAGCCGCGTGCTGCATTAATTGAACGTGCGTCAATTCAACGAAAAAGAGGATGGAACCTAATCCCTATTCAGGTCATCCGTAGTGCGGAGTCTGACTCTTTTATTTTCTTTGCTTTTGAAGATACTGCTATGTTCATCTTTTGATTTGAAAAAATTGTTCGTCTTCTTCACGGCTCAACAAAACCTTCTTGATGACGCATCCTTGGCCAGGGGCCTGGACTTTTTTGAAGACAGGTTGCTTTCTGAGCCCGGCCTCACTGAAATCCATACAAAGTTTGGGGTCCCCGAGAACCTACCGTTGTATGTTCTGAAGGGTGACCAGACGCCAATGTCGCTACTGGCAGAGTTCATTTGCCTGCATTCGTGGGATGCTTTAAACTTGAGTGCATATTCCCTTTCTGGACATGATTTTGGAATTCTTGGACCTTTTTGGGATTCCTTCGGCCCAATTGGGGCCTAATAGATATAGGATTATTCTTCTCATTCTTATCAGGGCAAAGGAGGCTAGCGTTCGCGTGATTTGGTGGATAATCCAGTTGCTGACTTCTCCTCAGTTGAAGGGTAATGTCATCTGTAAGAAGACATTCCCGACTTGCTTCATGAATTTGCCAAACAACTTCAAGTCTTGGCAAAAGTATTGCTTCTTGGCCCCTGCAAATTCAAAGTACTTCTAGTTCAAGGGTCATTCGCTCAAACGAGTGTTCAGGCCACTTTGTAAGTATAGCTTTTTTTTTACTCTACTATGTTTGATTGTAGGTTAGCTAATCATTGTTTGTGTTTCTTCGTGTGAAGGTTTGCCATTACTCTCGTTACCCTATATGAGAAAAATACTAAGGAGACTTTTCGTGGCTTGTTAACGAGGATCATGGTGGATGTCATATGTGTCCCCAACTTCATCTGTACTAGGCTGTGGGATAATTGGCACGTAGCCCCCACTCTGTACCAAACATCATGGGTTAAGCCTGAAGATGGGGCCCCTTCTAGGAAGAGGAAGGTTGTTGGGGCCAAAGCTCCTGTTGTACCTGACGTGGAGGAGCCGTCTGAGAGCTAACCTCTTGAATGAGTTTGAAGAGGTCCCGTGTCTGAACTGGGTTTCCTTCAGCACGACCTGCTCCAGTGAGAGAAAAGTGCATGTCTGATCGACCCATCACGGCGGAGACTGATGTATCGGGCTAGGAGAAAGATTACATGTGGTTTGCATGGGTTGAAGACAGGTCGAATCTTAGTGATGCGCATGTCAAAGATTTGAATAAGCGGCTGGTATGAGTTGCAATGGTGGCTTCTATCGGTGTTGATTGATGCGAAAATCTTCAAATAAAAGGTTCATGTTAAGATCCGCCGGAGGTTGTGGAATCTGATCGTCCCATTGGTGTGCTATCTGATAGTAACCATGCTGGCACATGCCAAGTTTCATGTAGTCTATATTGTTCACCGTCTCATTCCAGGCCACAGCTCGAAGTGTTGGGTGGTCCTTTGGATAATTAACTTTCTCCTCTCCCTCCAGATCCTGTCAAGTCCTCTCGCAGTAAAGGGTCGACTATTCGTGACAAGGAAATGGTCATAGAGGAGAGCCTGGAAATAATGGCAACTTCTAAGGGTGGTGCAGGAGTGATTCCTAATCCGGGAAAACTTTATCCGGATGTGCATATAAGCTTGATTGCACCATACTTGGTAAGGATGAGCATTCAGGTCTGACACCAAGAAGTTGATGTGGAGTATGCTTTGATGAAGCATATAAGCAAGCTTCATAGCTGGGTGATGGATTGCGCTCCAAAATCCGAGGATAAGCTAAAAGGGTGTATGATAAGGGTTTAAAGTACCTTATGGTGTGTATGTCTCACTTGAGCCAAGTGGCCATTGCTGGGACGAAAGTCGAGGCGGCTCGTGAAAGGGTATACACCATGGAGCGTGTCTTCTCGCACATGTAGGTACTGTATTCTAATGTGCTTTATAAAATTTAGCAGCTACAGAAGCAAGCTGAGGAGAAGGGGCTGAAGTAGTCAGCCGTGGTCGTCGAGACTCAGAGGGCTCGTCTGGAGGCCCTTGAGAGTGATTTGGCAGAAGCGGTGTCCAAGAGAGACAGACTCAAGCAGGAGTTGAGCCGGATCTGTCGAGACACAAAAGCTACGCATGAAGTTACCGCTGAGGCACGTTCTGAACTATGATATCTTGCTGAAGAGAATACTTCGAAGTAGGCTGACTGGGCTACTGAGACACAACAATTGGAATCCGATGTGGAGTTCAATGCTCGGGAGGCAAGGAAGGTCGATGACCAGCTCGAATTGGAATGGCATGAGCTCAGCACTGTGAAGAGTAGTCTAGCCACAGAGCGGTCTTAGGTTGACGCGTTGAGAGGCAAGTTAGAGTTGTTGGAATGTGAACTTTCTGACACGAAGGTGCGAGAGGAAAAGCTTTTGCAAGAGCAAGGTAATACGAGTTTCGCTGGGTCGTACATGACAGGCTTGAGCTATTAATGCTAATGAAGGAGGAGCATCCAAAGTGGGATCTCGACCGTTATAAGATGTTGTATGTAGACTTGTCTGTTGCCTTTCCGTCATCGGAAGAGGAAGATTGTTTGGACCCTGATCCCCAGGCCGTAGTGCGTGTGGACGCAACTCCTGCTCTTACCCCCGTTAGGCTTAGCTCTTCTGATAGTTACCTTTTCCTGATAAGGAGTGAACTTTGTATTCTTGTACCATTTTGTTCGACGGTTAATGAAAACAATTTTATCCATTTTGTGTTCGTTGCCTCTATTGTATGTTTTTCGTTTTTTCTTGTCGTCTTGCTTTGGCATAGGATGGTTGAAACATTAGGCTGTCGAGTGGTCTGTCTGCTGCCAGGAGCTTGACCGTTTACGTTGCGAATGACTTAGAGTCACTGTTGAATAGTCATGACTTAGGAGCATGCTGCAGACAGTTTAGCCTGGGATTGGTTTATCCGAGTTGTGTCTAGTCCTCAAGGCAAGCTGTTGGAGGCTTGCCTTGCTTGTCTGATTGGTCGGATATATCTGTTGTTATGGGTGAGTTTCAATAGTCGAGCATATGCATTGAAGCGTTTGTATCGAGTCAGGTGTCGTAAGCTCGAGCTGACACACTATGTAGCATTTATTTGGGCACTGGCCGGATGATCTATGTGTCGGCGCGAGTTGTCTTTGCTGATATTAGGATGTCAGTCCATTTTAGCATGAAGACACTGAATTAGCTAGATTCGGCTTTGTAGGTGTTGTTTTGTAGGAGAGCGGTGGTCGCGTGGCAAGTTGCTTGGGGCTCCCACCTTCTGAACCATATATGACTGAACAATGTGGACTACAGGTTCGAAGAGTAAGGATTTGGCCATTATTTTAAAGAACAGTAGTTCCATGGCAAGCCGTTGACATCAGTCGGGGACTGAATGGTCTCCCACCTTTTGAACCATCTATACCCACACGGTGAGGGCTACAAGTTTGAGCAGTGGTCCCGTGGTGAGCCATTGGAATCAGTTCGCAATTGACTAGGCTCTGACCTTCTAAACTATCTATACCCGCTCAGTGGGGCTACAACTCCAGGGTTGACAATTCAGCGAACACGCTAAAAAATAGTGGTCCCGTGGCGAGCCATCGAAATCAGTTCGTGACTAACTAAGCTTGTACCTTCTAAACTATCTATCTACACCCGCTTAGTGGGGCTACAAGTCCAGGGTTGGTAATTCAGCGACCATGTTGAAAGGCAATGGTCTTTTGGTGAGCTGTCGGAATCATTTCGTGATTGACTAGGCTCCCATCTTCCAAATCATTTACGCTCGCACAGTGGGGCTAAAAGTTCAAGGGGGCTACAGGTTCCCACCTTCATAACCATCTACGCCCATGCAGTGGGGGCTACAGGTCTAGGCTTTGATAAAAAGTTTTCATTGCCAGTCGTCACCAGCTAGGCTTACCTGATCGGGTTCGGTGATCATTGACTATGAAAGGGGACAACGATCCCTGGCGAGTCGTCGTCACCAAGCGTGATAGCACTGATTAGACTCCCACTTCCTATTCCATCGTGATCCGCACTAGATGGACTAGGTATCAGGATGAACAAGAAGCCATCATCATTAGCCTCAATTGACTAAGTTTGCCCGTTGGAGAAAGGTTTCACCCACTAGAAGACGTGCAATGTCCGCTAGCGTCGTGCACTGTGTGGACAAGATTACCTTAAATTAGCTTGCAATCCATAGGTACATTTTATATGTCAAAGTTGAAAAAGATTTCTAATGCATGGCATGTGGTAGAATACTGCTTGAATAGTAGGCCGAGTCCATGGGCCCGTAGAAGAAGAGATAGGGTTTCTTGCACGGTTGCGCTACGTATACGGTGTAGATAGGGCAGTAACACATGTACGTCGAAGGCTGTGAGATGGTGAATTATCGATTACTCCCCTTCAATTGATGGGGTTGCGTGCAGCGCTATTAATTGGGTGAACGTGGTCTGTGCAATTTCTTTGGGAACCATCATTTTCTCGTTTCTCGTACGATTTTCAATACTTGATAGTTAATGCTGGAGGCCCGTTTGGTGAACCATCATGTCTATATAATGATATTATCCAATCGTTGTAGGCACTATCCTTTGCAGAGCGTATCTCTTGTAGTGTTCTTGTTTCAAAAAATGCTTTTAGTTTTTCAAAGGCTGAAAGGAGATCTCCTTTTATGGAGTCTTCAAATGCTTTGACATTTCCACCGATCAGGCACAATCATAATCGTCGTTATGTGTGGTCACCTATCTTAGGTGGGCACATAGTTTATTTGCTGAGATTTTGTAATTTCTTTTTATATCGCGGAGAAGTAGTACGGATTTTCTATTAAGGGAGATGCCCTAGTGTTACTTTGAACTGCTTGTGCCCGTATGTTTGTGGTTCCCACTGCTAACTTTTGGTTGATCGAAGTGTTAGCGGATGCGCGATGCATCCAGGTGCGATATCTCTCAATCACTCCTAGTATCACGCATGGGAAAAGTGGCCTTGCTTGACAACATTGTGAGACCTTGACTGCGTCGTTGCTTGCGGCCATCCTCATCTGCCTTTTTCCATCCCCTTAAGGAGGCCAAAAATGTTTGAGAAAGTCTGCAAGGGCGTGTGATGTCTTTTGAGGAAGTCAGTTGTCCGTTGTAAAGTCTACATCTCTGTTGTAGAGGCGTTTTCCTAGGGTGATTCATCAGAGCAATCGACCGCTCAGTTCTATCAATCCCTTCTGACACCTTGTCCTTGATCTTGGGAAGGGGTTGAATGAAGTCCACTTGAATATCTTTGTTGTCACTTGCAAAGTGCTCGTGTTTGGGAATTTGCACGACCTTCTTTAAATAATTTTGCTTTCTTTCAATCTTCTTACGTAGTTGGATCGTATAAGCAAGTATTTACTTCGTGTTTGGGAATTTGCACGACTTTCTTTGGATAATTTTGTATCTGCTCAGGCGCCTGTTTGACTATGGAAAGGGAACTAAAAATTAAAAAATGGCTAACTGTTAACGGAGAAAATTGACCCTGCCCTGATGTGATTTTGGATGGCCTTTGTAAATCTTAGTTATCCCCAGCGGATTGTCGAGATTTGTTGGAGTTACAGAGGTTACTGAAGAGTAAGCCTTGTAAGGTGTTAATCTCCGCGCCGACAGAAGGTCGAGGGGTTGCGTTCCCGCGTGCCCTGGCATCTATTGTCATTTGACCTAGCATTGGTTCAGGCTGCTCTACAGGATGTAGTTAGATCAATGAGCATTCTATTTGTTTTAGTGTGGCATAATGGAAGTCTTGTGCCATAGAATGGTCTCAACGTATTGTCCTTTCAGAGTGGTTAACGGTGTACTTAACGCATTGGTGAAGGGTGGAGACTACTACTTCCATCTAGTGGAGCCATGATCTTCCCAAGATAAGGTTGTAGATCAATGGCGTGTCTACTACCATGAAGTCCAGAAACAAGACTTTTCTTAGCTACGGCTCTCTTGTCATTATTGCTAACCTTATCTTTCTGATGGGGAATTATTTCTCCATGCTGATGCCAATCTGTGGGTAATTTGAAGATGTCAGGTTTTCCTCCTTGAGGTACATAATGCGGAACGCATTGTAGAATAGAACATTTAACGAGTTTTTCGGTGTCCACTAGAGCTCTTTTTACCTTCCACCTTGTAATGGAGGTCGAGATGACTAGGGCGTCATTGTGCAGTGCTCGAACTCATTCGAGGACTTTGTCTATAATGGTCAAGGTTAAAATTAGGCTCTGAACCCTCAAGTGACAAATGCGTCTGTACTCATCCCCGAGTTGTAAATGCATCTACAGTAGAGTCCATTTGCGGGACTTGTACAACTGGTCTTCACTTTATCTGACTCTATAAAAGACATAGATTATCCCTGGAGTCTCCTTCTCTATTTATTTAACTAAATCACCTTGATCCATGGTTCGTTCTAGTCACTTCTTAGAGTTTTGGATCCAATGTAGTTGGAGGTTGTTTCTGGTCTGGACCGACTAGGGTTTGACCTGTTGTCATTGCTTTTTCTCTAGCTCCTTTCTTCATCCTTGCGACTTTTCCCTCCTTCTTGTCCTTAGGAGTGGAGGGTTTCTTCTCGCTTTCGGTTTTCCTCTTCACGGTCCTCAACTCCTCCAAGGTAATGCGTTTCTGGGCGCTCTTGAGGAGCTCCGTCATGTTCAGAAGGGGCTCCAAGGTGAGGTTTTCGTAGAGCTTTCCCTCCTTGAGGCCCGCGGTGAAGGTTGTCACGATTGTGTCATCGCTGCATCTGTTAATAAGAGTCAGCTAATTGTTGGAGCCCGTGACATACTCTCTGAGTGTCCCATTGGACTTCTATTTCAGATAGTGTATGTAGTGTGGGCCTTTTCGAAAATGTTGGCTCCCAACGAAATGTGTCAAGAACACCTTTGCCAGCGTCTTGAAGAAGTTGATCAACCTCGGCGGAAGTTTGTGAAACCATGTGGGTTATGACATCTTTAGGCTAGTGGGAAAAGTTCTACACATCACCAACTCAGATTTTTATTTGAGAGCCATTACGTGCTAGTAATGGCATAGGTGGTCGAATGGGTCGGTGGTTCCACCGTAGAAGTTGAGCTTCGAAATTGGTCGAAGGGCCTCATTCATAATTCGGTCCACAAATGGTGGGAAAGAGAGACGGTACAACATGTTCGGGTCGTGTGCCCCTCTGTTGACTGAGTTCTGAGGGTCGAGCCTCTCTGCTCTGGAGACAGGCTCAACATTAGCCGTGCAACTTCCTCTAGTCCAATGAGAACTAGCTGGGGCTTGGCTCTCCTATGCTTGCTCTCTGCCATCTTTTGGAAATGGAGACCCGTGTTGCTCCTGGTCTCCATTAGCAGGTGGTGGATTTTGTCACGTGAGAGCCTCCACCGCTTTGGCGATCTGCTGTATTTGAGATGACAACATATTTATTATGGGGTCCGTTGTGGTTGTTGTCAGCACGTGGGCATGAGTTTGTTTTCTGTGTATGATTGGAACAACTGAAAGCGGCGATACAGCGCTAGCCTGAGCGTTTGACGTGTCCCCTTGTTCTCCATTGTTGTGTGATTTAGTGGTCACCATCTCTCTAGGTTTTGAAGGGAGATGGTGTTAGTGAAAATTTAGGAACTTTGTCGTCCCTATGGATGGTGCCAAACTGATGTAGTCATTTTTCGCTTCCTGCTTTGACCTAGTCCCGCTGACCCGCTGACATGCACAAGTAACATACGTGAACTATGGACCACCATTGTGGTGGCTGATGGCACTCCGAAGCTAATGTTAGACAAAAATTTGAGGAAGGTGTAATGCAGTAAACATGGAATTCGTAGCATAACTTAGCTTACCAACTTCATGTCTTATTTATAGTGCAAAAGTCTTGGTTCAACCAAGCCATCGAGAGCGTAGTTTAGCAAGGAGATCCTTCTCTAATTATGAGTCGATGGATTTTTTATTAACCTAAATTAATAAGTTAATAAACCCTACTTGTAATACCGCAAGTGCACGGTTGTCTAACTAGTAGACAGTGGCAAATACGGGTCGATCCCACGAAGATTGACAGACAATCAAATTCTAAGGCTTATTTGAACTAATTTAGAGTTGGGGGTTACAACAAATGTAGAGTACTAAAATTAAGAGACTAAAGTGACAACTAAAATTAAACTGATAGGATGATAAGAGAGGGGACTGAGACATCGAATCCACCACAGATTTTTCGAGATTTGTGTAATCCAAATTATTGTTTTCAAGAATTAACATGACTAACCTAAAGATTAATCTAAGCTCTCAATTGACTTTAGCAAAGGTGTAACCCCCTAGCATTGCGTGTCTTCATACGGCTCACACAATCACAGGTTTATTTTAACTAATTCTAAACCCCTAGCATTGCATGTCTTCTTACGACACACACAATCACAAATTCAGATTAATTGATTAAAGCAGACTTTGAATATCAATAAAGGGTACTTCTAACTACCGACTAGTCTTGATAATTAATTCGGATATAATCGGTGAAAGCAAATTATTGAAATTCAGAAATCAAATGTGTTTAACGTCAAGTATAAAGAAAACAATAAATTCAAATACAACAAACTCTAGGAAACCCTACGGTTTCATCTTCGCCTCGGCGCAAGGTCTAGAAGATCATGGTAGTAGTGGTCACAGCAACAGTGGAATCCATTTCAGCACTAACACGAATCCCGAGAAAAGGTTGCTGATGGACTGTGGTAGCTCAGAGAAAAAACAGAATGCAAATAACCAACTATTTTTCAAACAGTTGGTTCTCGTTAGAAAAATCACACGTCCTCTACGCCTTCGTATCAAGCGAGTCGCGCTCCTCGCGAGCTCTTTCTCCCTCCGAACGGCTTCGGTACTTGCAAGAAGAGAGAGAGGGTGAGGAATCAACAAGAGAGAGAAATGCGTGAAGGAGGAAGAGGAACAGGGACGGTGAAACAGGGAGGCGCTATCTGTTTCCACTACTCCTCGCGAGCTCTTTGTTCCTCTGACGAGCTCCGATATTTGCAAGAGAGAGAGAGAGAGATGGGAGAAGGATTAACAAATAGAGAGACCGAAGAGGGCGATAATGGAGGAGGGAGACAGGGCGGTGGAGCTCTGTCGCGCGGTGGAACAGGGCGGTGGCTGAGAAAGAGAGAAACACGAAGGAGGAGGTGGTGGCGTTTGATGGTGGTGCTCTGCGGTGTGGATGTTGGACGGTGGTGGGGTGAAGAGAGAGACACGAAAAAAGGGGAAGAAGAGAGGAACGGGGGGGGGGGGGGGGGGGGGGGGGTCGTGGGCGGTGCTGTTACGGTGGTTTGCGACAAGGACAGAGGCGGTGTTTATAAGTGGTTGGGAGAAATAGTGAGTTGATGATGTTTGCGATGGACAGGGTGGTGCGTCTCCCTAGCAAGCGAGGAAGAGCGGGTGAGGGAGGAAGGCGAGGTGACGGCTGATGGTAGAGGACGAGGGGGAGGTTGTGATGGCGGAATGATCGCACTGCCGATTCTCCTATCGAGATAGGATTGTCGGCAGGGTGGATTGGCCTGGTGGCTGGAAAATAGAGGAAGAAAAAAGAAACGTGGAAGGAGAGGGAGAGTTCTTCTCCAAAATGGGGACAGCTAAATAGGGTTCTCCTATTTTCTTGGGCTTGGGTTCTCCAAAAGGCGTTGGGCTTGGATTTTAAGTTAGCATTTTGGGTTTGGGCTTAGGTTAAATTATGTAGACCTAGGTTTATTTGGGTTAGGTTTAGATATGTGACTATCTACTTTGTACCGCTTCTAGAATCGACCAATTGATCATTCCTTAAATTGTCGCCTTAATACGATTTCATCGTTCACGCTCAAACTCCTGTAAAGACATGAAAATGAAATAATTATTATAAAATATAATAATCGAAACACTAACATATATAAATTAAGGGATATATTATGTAATAATTACGTGAATATCAAATACCCCCAAACCTATATTTTGCTAGTCCCGGAGCAAAACAATAAAAATAAAATTTTAACTCACTTTCGCAGGAATCATCGGTTGCACTTACCTTAAACGTGCAACAAAGCTTTAAACCCCTAGATTACCTCTAGTGGATGAGTTATAGTCTCGTGAGGGCTTCCAGAAATGTTACCCACAAACATTATGACTCAATAAATTTTCAAAACATGGTAATTTAGTCACTCTATCTATTATCCTCCGAGTAATCATCTAATTGCTAAAATTTTCAGAAAAGAACTAACAATGTCAGAAAAATATATCAACGAGTCTAACAACGGTTTAATAGTATCCAAAGGTTAAATAAATTTCATCAATCATTCCCAACTCGAAGTGTGTGTGTGGATGGCCTTATCAACAAAACTTTATTTTTCTAAGCAAAGATACAACTAGATAACCTTTGAATGGTATTCTTCGACTACAAATCTATCTTGTCACTCAGAAATGAATCACTCAGAGATTGGTTAATTATCACTCAGTTTATATGTGAGAAAGAGAATAAATTATGGAAAGACAAACATCTCACATATAATAATCATGAAAAAAATGGACTTTTCAAATAATGAAATGAATATGATCTCATGGACAGAAATATCAATTACTTTGAGAATGTTGAATCACACGCCATAGTTCTTGTTTATTTAATCTCCACGTCTATGAACCAAACTTTTGCTTAAGATCAATTAGGTCTTAATTAGGTTGTAATGAGGCTAAGATTTTGGCTAACAAGAATGGAAAAGGATACAAGAAACTTCTTT
Organism: Berberis thunbergii; assembly: GCA_003290165.1. Classification (NCBI taxonomy): domain Eukaryota; kingdom Viridiplantae; phylum Streptophyta; class Magnoliopsida; order Ranunculales; family Berberidaceae; genus Berberis; species Berberis thunbergii. The sequence continues at coordinate 907,560 of QNQO01005053.1, read as the reverse complement.
GAGAAATGATACACCCTTTAATAAACACGTGGGGCTCTGAAGAATAAACCAATGTTGTACACCATCAATTTTTCTTCTTTCGAAATTCTTCTTCATATATATATATATTTTTTTTTCTTTGAAGCATCAACCCCTTTTCTTTATCATTTTTTTTCAAAGCATCAATATATATAAATTTTTTTGACATGCTTTCCCTTTCTGCACAATAAAACATTTCAGTTCCGAGGATTCATGGAATATTTAGTTTCAGCTCTTTTTATTCGCCCATTCCAAATATATATCAACCATACACATTTTTAGAGACATTGGGTAATGATAAAAAAAGAGTGGGATCTTACTCCCTAACTGGAGTAGGTAATGGAGATGGGGTTAGCAAAGAAAATGTCTATTTAAAGGCTCAACGGGCTGCAAACGGATATTTATCATTAGGTAGGATAAAAGGCTAAAGAATGGTTCAAAGAAAAAAATGCCTATATCACTTCTTAAGCTCTAGTTGGTATTATGACATCTAAACTAAATAAAACAAGAAGTTCTAGTATAATAATTCAATTTTAACGACATTCTTAAAACAATCAATAAAAGAAACAAGAACAATGAGATCATCATTGGGAAAATGCGGACTCGAGAAAAGTCAGACTTTATTTAATAACCCTCAAGAAAAATAGAATATTTCAAAACTCATAAGGGTTAATTCTCCATTATTATTCTAAGGTTTTCTAGTTAATATCTTACTGATTAACTTCAAATCATGCTAACTCGGCTTATAGTGCAAGAATGGTCGAGTCGAAAAAACATCATGAAATATATTTAACTTAAAAATAATATCAAACCTTATGTTTTCCTATTGATATATAAAAGTGACAAGTGAAAGCTTGTATTCCTCAAATTTAAAGGCATACTTGAAAGCACATCCTCTTCATTGGAAAGAAACTTAGATTTTGAATGCATTTTCAAATCGAAAAATTTCACACGGTCATAATTAACTATGTATTCAATGAAGATTGAGTAGAATACAATAGTCAATTGTGAAATACATTTCATTTCAAAAATTTCGAAGAATGCAGAAAAAACTCTTAAACCTCACCCACAAACCTAAACTAAACATTGTCCTCAATGTATAAAATGATGATCATGACAAATGCAGGAAAAAGAAAATATGAGAATTAGAGTGATATTACCATGGAAAAGTTTTTACCAATGTCAACGTAATCGTCCACCAATGAACGCTCAGAGAAATAAGAACTGTGGACTCATCATGATAAATTGATAAACACAATACAGGACACCAATGAACAAAATAAAAAATAAAAATATTACATGTATCAGTTGTAAGTCAAAATTGTTACAGAGCTAAAAAGTATGAGTGAAATGCAATTAGAAAGAACTCGAAAATCAATCCAGACTAACCATAATGACACAACTTAAGCTAGGCTGCCTCCTAGGAACGCTTGGTTTAACGTCGTCAACCCAACATATATTCTTCCTCACAAATGATGTACCATAAAGTGAAGAGGAAGAACATTGCAAACACTCTCCTAAAAAAATGGGCAAGGAATAATATAGCAACAACCTAAAAAGTTGAGGATCCGTCCAACAAATAGTAGCAACCACATGCGACACAACGTATACTAACACATCCCAAAAGCTACGAAGGCGCCATGCAGAATCATAGAGCAAATGCAAATAAACTCGCATTCTTAGAAAATCTGTGGGAACCTTGAGCAGAAAGGAGTCAGAAACAATGATATCCAACAAATGACTCGTACCTACTCCTAAAAAAGGACATCCTAAGTCAAGTTGCAAATCAGAAGATTGAATATGTATCACAATAGGGTGGTCAAAACTGAAATCGTCTCTTACAAACAATGGATCCACATAGGTAGCATCAGTAAATATGAAAGGGATGGAAAGATGTATGTCTATAGATTTATCGGGTGGTACAGGTTCATCATAACAAAATGAACTACACCAAGATGATGAGTTAGACAACGCAACAACACCCCCAAACCTAGAATTAGCACTACCTATTGCTTGTAGTCTCTCATTAGATGCATCTTCCGGTAACGACTTGACTATTTCTTGAACTATGGTGTCATTCGTATCATGAAAATAGTCGATGCTTGACTCCATAGAACATTGAGAATTAGACTTCATGCAAGAGTCACTAGGAAGACATTGAGAACTAAGTGCATCTAATTTTCGAGTCATCGTCATAATAACTGTTTCGAGCTTTGAGGTAGGAGAGAAGTAATCCTTATCTTTATCCTCAGCCATCTCCTTGGTCTCATGAATTTTTAATTCTTTATTAAAAAAATTATAATTTTTTTAAATGCAAGCCTAATTGCTATATGAAGATGACCTAACTAAAAATAAAATAAAAACAATGAAACCCTAAATGATGCACAAACAAAATGAATGGCAGAGCTTTTCTTTAATAATGTAGGGCATAAATTCAATTCAATTTACCTAACTGTGGGAGAGGCACGGTGATTTCCTATCAATCCGCCACGAGAGAACTGCTCTTATTATTTTTTCCACTCTCTAGCTCAAAGTGAAATGTCAGTTCAAGAACTCTTCCCAGATGGGATATGTTCCTTCACTCGATCACTTTAAGCTATCAAACGTCCAAAGAGGGTTCCTATGAGTGTCACACCAGTTCTAAATAATTATCTTGCTACAAATTTTAACCTATCCGAGGAAGAGGGCACAGAAGTTTCAACTCAATCCTAGCATTATTCAAATTTGCGTGCAATACTACCTAGAACAAGCTAAACACAAGTGATCACATAGAAACCGCGTGCAGATGCAGTGGGTATAAGTTACCTCCAGCGTGAACCTATTTCGGGTTACTTGCGACACCGGGTAGAAGTCAATTTTTGAGAGTTTCTTCGCGAATCGCAATATTTCACTTCGTTCCCACTTGAGCTCCTATGTGTGACCGCTGCAAAATAAATGCCAAAAAAATAATTCAAACTCAAGCAAATAAAACAAATAAGAAAATGACTCCTAACACTGTTCCTAAAAAGAAAATTAAACCTAATTTACAAACTAGCAAAAACAACCCTAGATTTCGATTGTACCGTTACAATCCACGACAACGGCGCCAAAAACATGATGGAGTTTTATTAACCTAAATTAATATGTTAATATACCCTAGTTGTAATACCCCAAGTGCACGATTGTCTAAGTAGTAGACAGTGGCAAATACGGGTCGATCCCACGAGGATTGACAGACAATCAAATTCTAAGACTTATTTGAACTAATTTATATTTGGGGGTTACAGCAGATGTAGAGTACTAAAATTAAGAGACTAAATTGACAACTAAAATTAAACTGATAGGATGATAAGAGAGGGGACCAAGACATCGAATCGACCATAGGTTCTTCGAGATTTGTGTAATCCAAATTATTGTTTTCAAGAATTAACAAGACTAACCTATAGATTAATCTAAGTTCGCAATTGACTTCAGCAAAGGTTTAAACCCCTAGCATTGCGTGTCTTCTTACGACACACACAATCACAGGTTTATTTTAACTAATTTTAAACCGCTAGCATTGCATGTCTTCTTACAGCACACACAATCACAGATTCAGATTAATTGATTAAAGCAGACTTTGAATATCAATAAAGGGTACTTTTAACTATCGACTAGTCTAGATAATTAATCCGGATATAATCAGTGAAAATAAATTATTGAAATTCAGAAATTAAATGTGTTTAAAGTTCAAGTATAAAGAAAACAATAAATTTAAATACAACAAACTCTAGGAAACCCTGTGGTTTCATCTTCGCCTCGGCGCGAGGTCTAGAAGATAATGGTGGTGGTGGTCACAACATTAGTGGAATCCATCTCAGCACGAACACGAATCCCGAGAAAAGGCTGTTGATGGACTGTGGTAGCTCAGAAAAAACACTAGAATGCAAATAACCAACTGTTTAAAAAATAGTGGTTCCCACCAGAAAAATTGTGTGTCCTCTGCGCTTTCGTCTCCAGCGAGCCGTGATCCTCCCGAGCTCTTTCTCCCTTCGAACGACTCCGTTACCTGCAAGAAGACAGAGAGAGGGTGAGGAATCAACAAGAGAGAAAAATACGTGAAGGAGGAAGAGGAACAGGGACGGTGAAACAGGTAGGCGCTCCCTGTTTCCACGACTCCTTGTGAGCTCTTGTTACTTCCGACGAGCTCCGATTTTTGCAAGAGAGAGAGAGGGCTGGGAGAAGGATTATTAGAGAGAGAGACCGAAGAGGGAGAGAATGGAGGAGGGAGACAGGGCGTTGGCTATGAAAGAGAGAAACAGGAAGGAAGAGGTGGTGGCGTCTAATGGTGGTGCTCGGCGGTGTGGATGCTGGATGGTGGCGAGGTGAAGAGAGAGACACGAAAACAGGGGAAGAAGAGAGGAACAAGGGGGTCGTGGGTGGTGTTGTTACGGTGGTTTGTGACAGGGACAGGGGCGGTTGTTGTGCGTGGTTGTGTGAACAGTGAATTGATGATGTCGACGCTGGACAGGGTGGTGCGTCTCCCTAGTGAGCGAGGAAGAGTGGGTGATGGAGGAAGGCGAGGTGACGGCTGATGGTGGAGGACAAGGGGGAGGTTGTGATGGAGGAATGATCGCATTGGCAGTTCTCCTGTCGAGTGAGGATTGCCGGCAGGGTGGATTGGCGTGGTGGCTGGAAAATAAAAAAGAGAAAAGCAATGTGGAAAGAGAGGGTGAGCTCTTCTCCAAAATGGGGAGAGCTAAATAGGGTTCTCCTATTTTCTTGGGTTTGGGTTCTCCAAAAGGCGTTGGGCTTCGGGTTTTAGGTTAGCATTTTGGGTTTGGGCTTAGGTTAAATTATGTAGACCTAAGTTTATTTGGGTTAGGTTTAGATATGTGACCATCTACTTTGTACCACTGCTAGAATCGACCAATTGATCATTCCTTAAATTGTTGCCTTAATACGATTTCATCGTTCATGCTCAAATTCCTGCAAATACATGAAAACAAAATAATTATTTTAAAATATAATAATCGAAACACTAACATATATAAATTAAGGGATATATTATGTAATAATTACGTGAATATCAGTCGTGTTGTAGGAGGGAAGTTCCTTGTCAGCCTCGTGCTCCTAGATTCACAGGAGATAGTTCCCAATCTAAGAGTAATCCATAGAAGGAAGTTTCCCTGCATGGAATGTACTCTAGTATATGCTTCTTGGAAGCAAAAAGCTGCTCTAATTGCCTGTCTTAAGCTAATCCTCGAGATACTTGCCTTAGTAGGACTTACGTGTATTGAAGATAGCTGTGAGACGTATTGGCCAAGCATGTTGTAAGACTTCGGGTCCATCTGTTAGACTGAATTAGGCGTGCTTGGAACCGTTTGGGTCGGATCACTTTTGAGCAGACATTGGGGCCCGTAATTCCTAGAAATCATCATGACACATGTATGGCTCAGGGATGTGACGTTTTTTTGTATCAACATTACAAATAATTTCTAGCCTTGAAATAAAATTTCGTAGCCTTAAAGCTTGAACGGTAGCTTCATAGCATGCAAAATATTTAGCTTCCATAGTTGATGCAGCTATGATGGATTCTTTTCCACATTTCCACGATATGGCTCCTCCAGCAAGAAAGAATAAGTAACCAAAAGTGCACTTATGATCATCCACACATCTAGCAAAATCAGAATCAGAATCTGAATCTGAGAAGTCAATGACCTCAAGACTCTATGATCTCTTATATGTGAGCAAGTAATCCTTTGTATCTCAAAGATATCTCATCACTTTCTTTGCAACTTTCCAATAATCAAAACTTGGATTTTCTTGATATGTGCCTAGTACACCAGTAGCAAAACTGATACCTTGTATAGGTTTGAGCATACAATAAGCTCCCAACTGCAGATGAATAAAGAACTTTTTCCATCACGTTTTGTTCCCATTTATTTTTTGAACATTGCATGAGTCTGAACTTATCCCCTTTCTGAAGTGGAACTGGGCTCGGTGAGCAATTGCTACTCCAAATCTCTCTAGAATTCTTTCTATATAGGCTTTTTGAGACAAACCTAACAATCCACATGAACGGTCCCAATGATCAAGTTCTGAGAGAGAGTTTTTGAATTTATACAATGATCAAGGTCACTATTTGTTAGTAATATATCTTTAACATACAAAGTCAAAAACATGAATTTACTCATGCTAACCTTTAGATAAATACATCGGTCAACGAAGTTTTTGTGAAATCCAAAAGAGGTGATGGTATCATTAAACTTAAGGTGCCACTGTCGAAACCTTGCTTAAGTCCATCGATTGACTTTTAAGCTTGCAAGCCAAATATTTTTCGTTCAATGGATAATCCTTCAGGTTGAGCCATATATATATCTTCATCTAAACTTCCATTTAAGAACATTGTTTACACATCCATTTGGTGTAGCTGTAAATCAAATGAGCAACTAATGCCATGATAATTCTGAGTGAGTCCTTCATGGATACCGGAGATAAAGTCTCTTTATAATCAAAGCCTTCTATTTGAGTTAACCCTTTGGTCACAAGTCTAGCTTTATATCATTCTATTTGGTCCATTAAGAAAGGATCTCCAGTAAGATCTATTTTTCTAAGCTACGCCACCAAAGGCTAAGCAAAATAAGGACTCTCACACTATAAAAGGGAGATAAGGTCGATGAACAAAGGTACACTACAAAAACCCAATTTACAGCTTTAAGCCTCTCCTAAGCCTTATCTAACTTAAGCATTGGAGTTCCATCAGCCACCACACGGTGGTCCTTGGCCCACGTGCATTCCCTGTGTTGGTTTAGGTAAAAGGCAAAGCAGGTAAGCAGAAATTGACTACATCAGTTTGGCACAATCCATGGGGAATGACAGAGTTCCTCAGAAGAAACAATAGTGTCACTTTTCCCATAGAACCAGAAATATTGTGACAACAAGGTCTCACAATAATAGAGACGTTGTTGAACCCTTGAATGCTCGGACTACCAGAGCGTCGCTAGCTCCGGTGCCACCACCACCGCGGGAGGAACCCTCTCAGCCCCCTGCGTAGGTGGCGGGCCCAAGGGTTGATCTATTGTTAACCCAGATGCAAAATCGCACGAGTGGTAGAGATACTAAATTAGTAGAATCATCCACCCGTAGGAAGAGACTATGAGCAGTGAAGAACCCAGTCCCCAGAAGGTTCCATAGAACAAGTTCAAGAGAGTCGTGTTGCCCCTGCAACTTCCCAGTGGACCAAATGCGGAGGAGCAACCAACACGGACCCAGCCGCCAAGAGGGACACAACGTCCAAAGCCGATAGACACGTTTTGCACAACCCCATCCGGCAAGGGGCCACAAATCTAAACGTATTGTTCAACCTCACTGTCCCACCGTTCATGGATCATATCATGGAAGAACCGCTATCGAAGAAGTACACCACGCCAAAGCTTGAATTTTAAGGTGGGACGGGAGACCCGTCCGATCACTTGTGCCACTTCCAGCATGTAATGACACTCAAGGAAGGGTCTGATGCAATAATGTGGCATTCATTCCCCACTAGCCTGAAGAAGTCAGTGCTAACCTGGTTCCACAGCCTCCCTCCGAGGTCCATCGACTCATTCCAAATATTGGCGATGAACATTCCTCACGCGCTTTGTGGGCAGCCAACAAATCTGGAAGGGCCCACACAATCCACTGACCCTAAAACAGAAGCAGATAGAGACATTGAAGGAATATGTCATGCACTTCAATTATGAGTTGACTCTTATCGATGGTTGTAGTGATGACACAACCGTCGTTGCCTTCACCTCATGTCTAAGGCAAGGAATGTTTTATAATTTTTTAACCTTAGACCCCCCCAACCGATATGGATGACCTGCTGAAGGATGCCCAAAAATATATCAATCTAGACGAGATGTTGACTGCCCAAGAATGATGCGGAATTCGAGACTTATGTCCCCAAGGACAAGAAAAAGGGAAAGAATAAGGAGGACGACGATGGGTACAAGAGGAAGCACAACGACAGTAAATTCGACTACGATCGCACCAGGCAAGACAAGGCCTCCATTTATGTCGGGTTCAAATTTGTCACCCTTCTCAACACTAGTTTGTCTGACATCTTCGATTCTATGAAGAATTGGGAAGAACTAAAGCGATTCACCCAAGGTGGTGAAAGTAAAGTACTTGAAGAAGGCTGCAAGCACATGCTCGACTCTCTGCTTCGTCGAATCACCTCGCAAGGATGATCTAAAAATGGCAGCATGAGCCTCAAAATGAAATATACAAACTCCTTTGCGCTGTCAATATGTCCTGCAAATAGAATATATAATAGAAGAAAAGAAGGCAGAGGAGGATGACCCTTAAGAAGGGAGTGCCTGGGATGCTACTGAGTTAACATCCCTAGAGAAAATGTAGCATTCATCAGAGTTCTGCTTCGCCAACCTGCATTTTGGCTATGGCGTCACGTGTGAAGCCCAGTAGATATAGTGGGAATGACCACCCCAAAATAGTTGCGAACATAATCTCCCAAATTATATGGTGCGAGGAGCCGTGGGGGCACCGGAATAAGGAAGACAGGCCTGACCCCTGAAGGAAAGTACGTAACTCTTCTTCGCAATGTAAGAAAATATTACAAGATCTCATGGAATCAATTGGATGCTCACCCAGATCAGGTTGCATCACATAATAGCAAGTCTTACCTGGACTCCTCGTTGCAAATATCAGAACATTCGGAAACTACAGTAACATTGATCTTCCTTCAACCTTTGGAAAACCAAAAGCATATTATCTGATAATATACATTTGATTAACATACACTACAATTCTCATTGCAATGCTTGAGATAGAGAACGACTAGCCTATATATATAGGCGGGGCAATTTATGAAGCAGCGTCAGCCAACCATTGCATCAGCATTAAATGCCGTATGGGAAATAGGGAAGCGACAGTTCCAATTACAACTGCATGACTCTACATTCATCGAATTAATGACCCTACACGCAGGCCCATTAATTGGGAGAGTAACCGATACTGAACCGTCTTGCAACCTGCGTTGTACACATGGCATGTTGATCTATAAAGATAATCTTTGATTACGCCCAAACAATACACCCCTTCAATTGCAGTAAAGATTGGGGTGTCGATCCCACGAGGAAAAGCGATCTACAAAACAAGGTCAAGGAAGAAAAACTACGCGAAACTAAATGTAAGAAATTCTAGCAATTTTAAAATATGAAATTGAATTTAGTTTAATAAAAATCAAGTTTGGGAAAATCACAAGGTACCAAGAATCCCTCCTAGATTTCATGCGCCAACTAGTATTGATTCGCTATGATGACTCGATTATGTGTTTCACATCCCAAACAACATAATCGGAAAAATAGTCTTTAAAGCATAAATATATTTTAATGTAAATGGATTTTGGATTTTACTTTTTTTAGAAAGCACAAAGGTTGGTCATATGTGATATCCTAAATTTACGATATATCAGGAGACAATAACATAATAAAAGACGATCACATATAACTAACCTGCTGGAATCAATTGATCCTTTAAAAATTCCACGGTGGATGGTTGTGGTTTCTGTCTTTCCTTTGGCAACTCCTCAAAGCATGGTTGCCATTGTAGTCCTTTTTTACCCTTTAACCCTGAAACAACAAAAATATCAAAAGCATTGTAAAGATAAAGTGAATTCTCAGAATAAAAAATAGTAAGGAGGTACTCTAAGGTTTTAGAATCTGCGCTCAGGAGCGCTTCCTCTAATATCAGTGTGTCTATCATGTAGGTATGATGACACTCATCATCATTACGTGGTTGCTTGCTAATATTGAATATGTTGACCTCCAGAGTCATATTCCCAAAAGACAGCTTCATTAGATTGTTCCTGCAATTGATAAGTGCGTTAGCTGTAGCAAGAAAAGATCTACATAAAATAATCGGAACTATAGACTCCATATTAACCGCAAAATGAGTATCTAAAATAAGAAAGTTGATGGGATAGTAAAACTTATCAATCTGCAGTAAGACATCCTCAACTATTTTTCTTAGCTTCTTAACCGATCTATCGGCCAATTGTAGTACCACGGATGTGAGTTTAATCTCTCCTAGACCTAGTCGCAAGTAAATAGAACATGGCATCAGATTTACACTTGCTCCTAAATCCAACAAGGCTTGGCTGAAATGATGAATCCCAATCTGGTAAGTGACTGTAGGACACCCTGGATCTTTGTACTTAGGTGGTGTCCTCTGCTCAATCACCGCACTTACCTGTTCTGTCAAGAAGGCAGTCTTCTTGACATGATGTTTCCTCTTGATAGTGAATAAATCCTTGATGACCCTTGCATAAGTTGGTACCTGTTTAATCACATGTAGCAAAAGTAAGTTAATTTTAACTTGTTTCAAGTGTTCTAGAATCTCGCCATGCATTTTCGATATCTTTCCAGTAGGTCGTAATGCTTGAGGAAAAGGAACTAGAACTGGAATGTTCCTATTGGGCCGATCCTCAGATATGCTCTCCCTTGCACTTGGGGAGGTGCCTATAGTCGTGGACGAGCTTGACCCGTCTAAAATCTTACCACTCCGAGTAGTGATGGCATTAACCTCTTTGACATTCTGAGAGTCTGAAGTAGAGGTTTGTGCCATAAGTTGGCTCTTCGAATTTGCTTGAGGCTGTGACGAAAATTGGCCCCGCTCTTGTACTTTTAATGAACTTGTCAGCTTGGTTATCTATCTTTTGATCTCCTTGTTCTCTTCTGCCAACTGTGTCAATGCAACCTCAAATTTTTTTATTAGTTTTACCTTGTGCCTCTATAAATGCATGTAATGTGTCTGATAAGGAACTTCTGTTAGATTGCGCATTGTATGAAGGTGCAGGGTATGACCTAGGTGGTTGTGCCTGTGAGTGTGTATGTTGGTCTGCCTCGGGCCTCCAGCCAAAGTTAGGGTGATCTCTCCAACAAAAATTGTAAGTGTCAAAGAATGGTGAGTAAGGCTTATTGTATATCCCTAAGGCGTTACATTGTTTCTCATAAACCCCTTTCATCTCAGTCAAGGTTGGCCAATCCTGTGCGAAGTGTTCAACTCCCCCACATATAAAACAGACATCCTGTAGCTCAACTCTGGCAACAGTAAGTATGGGCCTACCATCCTTGGTCTTAAGTGCCTCTAACTCCCTAGTTACTCTATCCAATTGGGCTCTAAGACTGTCCTCTTCCTTAAGTTGGTGGACTCTAGTTGGGCGTGTTCTATCCGTGCTCTCAGTAGCACTTGGACCAGTCAAAGTATGAGCCTTTTTAGCAAGGTCATTCAGGTACTCAATGGCCTCGTCAGGGTCCTTATGGAAAAACTCCCCATGCACATCATCTCAACAAACTGACGCTCTCTACTTGTGAACCCCTCATAAATATAACTGACTAAGTGCTAACTCTCATACCTATGGTGTGGACATGTATTCAAGAAATCCTTGAGCCTCTCCCATGCTTGATATAATGTCTAGCTATTCTTTTGGGTGAAGGTAGAAATCTGTCTCTTTAGACCGTTGGTTTTGTGGTGAGGAAAGTATTTATTAAAAAATACTTGGGTCATCTCCTCCCACGAACCTATAGACCTTGGTCTCAAACAGTATAGCCAACTCATTGCTTTTTCCTTAATGGGAAAAGGAAAGAAACCTTAGTCTTACCGAGTCTATAGCCTCAACTTTGTTGTGGAAAGTGGCCACAACTTCCTCGAATTCCCTAATGTGAACATAAAGATTCTCACTCTCTAGGCCATGAAAAGTGGGTAATAATTGTATCATACCCGGCTTAAAATCTAGCTTTGGTGTACTTGGTGCAAACATGATACATGATGGAGCAGCAATGCGCGTGGGGTGGATATACTCCTTTAGAGACCGAACATGGTCATCTTCGCGATTACTCGTGGTGTTAGAATTAGAAGTATGACTTAATTTGGTATCAATGTGAATTTGTGGGTGTTCTAAACTTGGTAACCTAATTAGTCTCCCTAAGTGGTCTCTATTCCAACTCACACTCCCCAATATTTTTTTGCAATTTTGTTTTTTTTAAGAAATAAAATAAAATAAAACAATGAGCAAGAAAGATAATACCTGAAACCTCCCTTGTAGAATGACGCTTGTCCCCGACAACGACGCCAAAATTTGATTACTCCCAAACAATACACGTAATCAATTGCAGTAAAGATTGGGGTGTCGATCCCAAGAGAAAAATTGATTTACAAAACAAGATCAAGGAAGAAAAACTACGCGAAACTAAATGTAAGAAATTCTAGCAATTTTAAAATAAAAAATTGAATTTAGTTTAATAAAATCAAGTTCGGGAAAATCATAAGGTTCCAAGAATCCCTCCTAGATTTCACACGCCAACTAGTATTGATTCGCTATGATGACTCGATTACGTGTTTCACATCCCAAACAACATAATCAAAAAAATAGTCTTTAAAGCTAAATATATTTTAATGTAAATGGTTGGTCATATGTGATATCCTAAATTTACGATATATCCAGAGACAATAACGTAATAAAAGACGATCACATATAACTAACGTACCGGAATCAATTGATCCTTTAAAAATTTCACACATAAGTATAATGTTACTAAGCTTATATGGAAAAAAAAAAGACAACCACCGGAATAATAATAATCTACGAAGAAATTGATGAAATCTTTGTCACTAAAATAACATAAATTCCTATATTAAATAAAAGTAAAAATCATAAACACCATTATTCATCATGAAAGCATACAGCGAATCAAATACCAATTAAATGCATTACATATAGGAGTTCACCTCTTTGCCTTGCGTGGGGTTTAGTGACGCATGGTGAAGGTGATGACAGCAACAACGGTGTAGAGCTTCATCGGCATGGCAGCACGAGGTGAATCAGCGACGCACTCTGCTGTTGTTCTGCGATGCGTTCCCTGAGGTTCTGCGTGTCCACTGCTGCTACGTCGTCGCTGTTGTACTGTTGCGTTTCGGCTGCTGTCCTAGACAACTTCTTTTCTTTCTTTAGTTTAATAAAAATCAAGTTCGGGAAAATCATAAGGTTCCAAGAATCCCTCCTAGATTTCACACGCCAACTAGTATTGATTCGCTATGATGACTCGATTACGTGTTTCACATCCCAAACAACATAATCAAAAAAATAGTCTTTAAAGCTAAATATATTTTAATGTAAATGGTTGGTCATATGTGATATCCTAAATTTACGATATATCCAGAGACAATAACGTAATAAAAGACGATCACATATAACTAACGTACCGGAATCAATTGATCCTTTAAAAATTTCACACATAAGTATAATGTTACTAAGCTTATATGGAAAAAAAAAAGACAACCACCGGAATAATAATAATCTACGAAGAAATTGATGAAATCTTTGTCACTAAAATAACATAAATTCCTATATTAAATAAAAGTAAAAATCATAAACACCATTATTCATCATGAAAGCATACAGCGAATCAAATACCAATTAAATGCATTACATATAGGAGTTCACCTCTTTGCCTTGCGTGGGGTTTAGTGACGCATGGTGAAGGTGATGACAGCAACAACGGTGTAGAGCTTCATCGGCATGGCAGCACGAGGTGAATCAGCGACGCACTCTGCTGTTGTTCTGCGATGCGTTCCCTGAGGTTCTGCGTGTCCACTGCTGCTACGTCGTCGCTGTTGTACTGTTGCGTTTCGGCTGCTGTCCTAGACAACTTCTTTTTCTTTCTTTCTTTGCTGCGTTCTGCTTCCTTTTCTCAGCCCAAAAAAAAACTCTTTTTTTTTGCTGTTGCGTGCTGTTCCAGAGCCAAAAAACACCCTGTTGGTGCCGTATTTACTTGTGTTAAAAGGAAACAAAGCTTCTCCTATTGGCCACCTCAATCGGAAATCAAATCTCAATTGGTCCCAATTTGAAAACCCAAAGAAATGTGTTCCTTCCTGTTGCTAATTAGACTAAGTCTCCTTTTGTTTGGGCTTCTCATATCCTTGACACTTTTAGCTGTAGGTATTTTAGAAATCAATTCAATTTTTGCTTTATCAACCTCGATTCCTTTATCATAAACTATGTGTCCCAGAACCATTCCATAAGAAACCATGAAATGACATTTTTCCCTAATTAAGCTCCAGACCCTTCTCTTCACATCTACTTCTCTTCACATCTACTTAAAACCGCCTTCAAGTGAAGTAAACATGAATCAAAGGAATTACCAAAAACAGTCAAATCATCCATGAATACTTCCATATATTTTTCAACCATGTCACTAAAAATACTGATCATGCATCTCTGAAAAGTAGCTGGTGCATTACACAAACCAAATGGCATACGCCGAAAAGCATAAGTACCAAAAGGACATGTGAAAGTAGTCTTATCCTGATCCTCTAATGCAATCTCAATATGATAATATCCTGAATACCCATCTAGAAAGCAATAGAAATAATGACCAGCTATTCGCTCAAAGATTTGGTATATGAATGGAAGTGGGAAGTGATCCTTGCGGGTAGCAGAATTAAGTTACCTATAATCAATGCACATGCGCCATCCTATCACTACCTCAGTAGGAACAGGCTCCCCTTCAACATTTAAACTCCAAATCCTACAAAAATGCAAAAATAGAATAATTAAACTAAAATACACTATTTGTAACACTAACAAATATATATTGGGAGGTATATTATGTAATAATTATGTGAATATCAAATACCCCCAAACCTACATTTTGCTAGTCCTCGAGCAAAACAAAATTAAGAATAAAATCCTAACTCACTTTCGTACGAATCACGGTTGCACTTACCTTAATGTGCAACAAGACTTTAAACCTCTATATTACCTCTAGAGGACGAGTTATAGTCTCGTGAGGGTTTCCAGAAATGTTACCGCCAAACATTACTGACTCAATAAAATAAAATCTATTTTCTGAAAACATAATGCAAAAACATGAGTATTCCCCTTTATTTTCCTTAGAGTAATTTTCTAAATGCTTAAAATTCAAGAAAAACAACAAACTAAAAATGTCACAATAGTATATCAATAGAGTGCAATAATTTTATAGTATCTAAAGGTTAAATAAATTTCATAATCATTCTCAACTCGAAGTGTGTGTGTGAGGAGACTTATCAACATAACTCTTCATCTCATAGTAATGATGTGACGAGATGACCTTTAGAAAGGACGCTTCGACTACAATTCTCTCATGTCACTCATAAATAAAACACTCAGAGATTTGGCACCCAGTTTATATGTGAGGAAAAAATTATACTATGAAAAATGCAAATGTATCACATATAATTATCATAAAAAACAAAATTTTTCAAAGAGTGAAATGAATATGACCTCATGGACAGGAATATTGTTTACTTTGAGAATGTTGAATCAAACACCATAGTTCTTGCATATTCAATCTCGACATCTACTGAACCAACTTTCTCTTAAGATCAATTATGCCTTTACTAGGTTGTAATGAGGTTTGGATTATGGCAAACAATAATGGACAAAAAGGATACAAAAATTTTCTGAAAATGGCTACACCCTTGAATAAACACATAGGGCATTGAAGAACAAATCAATGTTGTACACCATTAACTTTTTCTTCATTATTTTCTTCTTCAACCATTTTTTTTCTCTTTTTTTTACATGTTTTTCCCCGTTTATACAATCAAACACTTTTACTTTGAGGGCGCATGAAATATCTATTTTCAAATCTTTCTATTTGCCCATTCCATAAATATATCTTACCGTATACATGCTAAAAAACTTGGGTAAGGATAAAATAATATAGGTATTACTCCTTGATTGTAGTAGGTAATGGGAATGGGGTTAACAAAGAGAAGGCTATTTAAAGGCTCAAAAGGGTTGCAAATGGATATTTATTATTGGGTAGGCTAAAAGGCTAAATAAATGATTTAAAGAAAGAAATGCCTATATCACTTCATAAGTTCTAGTTAGTACTAGGACATGTCAACTAAATAAAGCAAGAAGTTTTAGTGTAAAAATTTAATTATTATGTCATTCTTAAAGAAATCAATAAGAAAATCAAGGATAATGAGATCATCAACGAAATAATGCGGACTTAGGAAAAATCAGAGTGTATTTAATAACCCTCAAAAAATAAAGAATGTCCCAAAACTCAAAAGGGTTAAGTCTCCACTATTATTCTAAGGTTTTCTAGTTCAATATCTCACTAATCAACTTCAAATCATGTTGACTTGGCTTATAATGCACGAATAGTTGAGTTGGAAAGTCTCACGAAATACATCTAACATAAGGATAATATCAAATATCATGTTTTCTACTAATATAAATATGTGACATGTGTTAATATGTGTTTTCTCAAAATAAAAGGCAACAAAAAATATTCTCTAAAATTAAAAAGACTCAAAATCCCTTTTTTATTAATTATTTTTTTTAAATACACCAAGAGTTCAGATTTCGAATGCATTTTCATAAAGATTTTGCACAATTACCGTAATCATCTAAGTATTCAATGGAGATTGAGTAGAACACAAAAAAATGACTCGGTTTAATTATAAAATGTGTTTTAAGCTCATAGATTTTTTAAAATTGCACAAAAAATCTAATAAACCACCATCACCCCCAAACCTAAACCAAACATTGTCCTCAATATATAAAATAATAATCATGACAAATGGAGGAAAAAGAGAAGAGGAGGGCTAGAATGATATTACTATGGTGAAGCTTTACCAAATTCAAGTAGACAATGTCCTCACAGTCACCAAAATATAAGAAAATCATACCGACGGGAGAAAGGAACACATAGGATGAGGGACTTCGAGTGACTCCAGTAGCAACACTTTAAATAACCTGAAACACTAAAAGAAAAACATAAAAGCAAAAACCTAAACTAAACTAAAAAAATGAAAAATAATAAATGGAAAAAATAAAAAAATAAAAACCTAAACTAAAGATAGGGTGGAGAACATCAAATCAAGTAGACAGGGGTAACCAGAGAGATCTCCTCTGGCACCTCTACCGGCTCCACATAGTGCTTCAAGCGTTGCCCATTTACTCTAAATACTCTCCCATATTGTGGATCTTCAATTTCTATGGAACCATTGGGAAAGACTTGTTTTTACCATGAATGGGCCCGTCAATCTCGATCTTAGCTTGTCTGGATGAAGATGAAGTCGTGAGTCATAGAGATAGACTCGTTGATTAGGCTCGAAATGTTTCCTTAAAATTTGCTTATCATGAGCCACTTTCATCTTTGCCTTGTATAATCGGGAATTGTCATAGGCATCATTCCGCAACTCCTCAATTTCAGCTAACTGAAGTTTTCGCTGAATACCTGCATCATTGAGATCAAAGTTAGTGCTAGTTACGACCTGATAAGCGCGATGTTCTAACTCAACAGGTAAATGACAGGGTTTTCCATATATAAGTCGATACGGAGACATCCCGAGAATTGTCTTATAAGTGGTACGATAAGCCCAAAGTGCATCACGAAGGGGCAAGGACTAATCCTTCCTATCCGGATTCACCATCTTTTCCAAGATTTGTTTCACTTCTCGGTTTACCAGCTCGGCCTAGCCATTTTTCTGCGGATGAAAGGCATTGGCGACCTTGTGATGAACTCCATACTTGCTCATCAAAGCCTCAAAAGAGCGATTACAGAAATGAGTCCCTTGATCACTACTAATGGCTCGTGGTGTATCGAAATGGGATAAAATGTTTTCTTTGATGAACCTGACAACAGTGTTGTTGTCATTCTTTCGGCACGCCACAGCCTCTACCCATTTGGACACATAGTCCACTGTAAGCAAAATATACAAATATCCAAAAGAAGGTGAAAAATGTCCCATAAAATCAATTCCCCAACAATCAAATATCTCAATGACTAAGATGGGGTTAAGGGGCATCATGTGTCTCCGGGACAATGCACCTAACTTCAGGCATCTATCACAAGAACGACAATAATTGTTAGTGTCCTTAAAAATGTAGGCTAATATAATCCAAACTGTAAAAACTTTGCAGCGGTCTTTTTCATAGAAAAATGACTTCCACAAGCTGCACTATGACAAAAATGCAAGACACAATCAATCTCACCTTCAGGGATACAACGCCTCATGATTTGGTCGAGGCATTACTTATATAGATAAGGATCATCCCAATAAAAATTTCTTACCTCAACCAAAAATTTGCGCTTATCTTGAGCACTCCATGATGATGGAACTTTGCCGGAAACCAAGTAATTAACAATGTGTGCATACCATGGTACTTGAGTGACGGCGAATAGATGTTCATCCTGAAAGTCATCACGGATGGGTGGGCCATTGTTAGAGTCACTGAACTCCACACGAGACAAGTGATCCGCAGAAATAAAATCCACCTAATCAATCATACGTTAGCATCCTTTTTAGAAATAAGAAACTTAAGAGCGGCGTGGTCAGTAAAAACAGTGATAGGTGTACCAATCAAATAAGCACAAAATTTATCTAAAGCAAAAACTACAGCTAGCAACTCTTTTTCAATAGTCGAATAATTCTTTTGAACATCATTAAGTGTTCAACTAGCATAGTAAACAACAAAGGGCTTCCCTTCCCTTCGTTGTCCCAAGACTGCCCCCACAACATAGTTGTTTGCATCACACATTATCTCAAATGGTAAATTCCAATTTTGTGGCTGCATGATGGGGGCAGAGGTGAGCCTATCAATGGGTGTTCGAAAAGCGTCCTCACACTCTTACATCCATTGGAACACGACATATTTGACCAGGAGGCTACTTAATGGTCTAGAGATGGCAGAAAAATTCTATATGAACCTCCTATAAAAACTCGTGTGCCTGAGAAATGATCTCACATCCTTGACACTTTTAGTTGTAGGTAATTTAGAAATCAATTCAATTTTTCTTTATCAACCTCGATTCCTCTATCATAAACTATGTGTCCCAGAACTATTCCATAAGAAACCATGAAATGACATTTTTCCCTAATTAAGCTCCAGACCCTTCTCTTCACATCTACTTAAAACAACCTTCAAGTGAAGTAAACATGAAGGAAATAAATTACCAAAAACAATCAAATCATCCATGAATACTTCCATATATTTTTCAACCATGCCACTAAAAATACTCATCATGCATCTCTGAAAAGTAGCCGGTGCATTACACAAACCAAATGGCATACGCCGAAAACCATAAATACCAAAAGGACATATGAAAGTAGTCTTATCCTGATCCTCTAATGCAATCTAAATCTGATAATATCCTGAATACCCATCTAGAAAGCAATAGAAAGAATGATCAGTTATTCGCTCTAAGATTTGGTCTATGAATGGAAGTGGGAAGTGATCCTTGTGGGTGGCAATATTAAGTTTCCTATAATCAATGCACATGCGCCATCCTGTCACTACCTTAGTAGGAACAGACACCCCTTCATCATTAGTGTGAGACCCTAAGTGAGCGGACCAGAGGTAAGGGTTGGAGCCCAACAGACCCAATAGGCCCAAAAGGCCGGGAGAGGTTGGATGAGCTACAAGGGGAATTATAGTCCCATATCGTCTGGGTGGGGGAAGAGGATGGTCCTTATATGTGCGGGGTCAGATCCCCATTGAATTGAAGCCTTTTAAAGCCGTGAGGGCCAGATGGTAGCCCAAAGCGGATAGTATCGATACAGTGCGAGAGGGAGTTGTCACAGTTACTGTGAGACCCTTGTGTGGGCGGACCTGAGGGGGAGGGTGAGGGCGAGGGTTGGAGCCCAATAGGCCCAACAGGCCAATGGATCCCAAGAGGGGTTGGACTAGCTACCTAGGGGATATCATAGTCCCACATCGCCTGGGTGCGGGATGGTGATGTGCTATATATGTGCGAGGTTGGATCTCCATTGTAAGAGGCATTTTAAAGTGGTGCAGACCAGTTGGGCCCAAAGCGGACAATATCTTACTGTGCGGATCGGGTTGTTACAGAATGATATCAGAGCCTGACCCAGCCGAAAGTGTGCCACGTGGAGGTGGGCGCTCGGGCAACGTGGACGTTGTGTCTGTGTGGCAAACGAGGACGTTGGGCCTTAAGGGGGGTGGACTGTGAGACCCTTGTGTGGGCAGACCTGAGGGGTAGGGTGAGGGTGAGGGTTGGAGCCCAATAGGCCCAACAGGCCTGTGGATCCCAAAAGGGGTTGGACTAGCTACCAAGGGGAGATCATAGTCCCACATCGCCTGGGTGCGGGATGGTGATGTGCTATATATATGTGAGGTTGGATCCCCATAGTAAGAGGCTTTTTAAAGCCGTGTGGACCGGTTAGGCCCAAAGCGGACAATATCTTACTGTGCAGATCGGGTCGTTACAATTAGTCACCACTGTTATTCTTAGTTGGACTAACCCACTTGCTATCAGAGATGGGATAAATGATGCCTGCATGTAACAGTTTTAAGACTTCTTTTTTCACCACCTCTTTCATAGTAGGGTTAAGTCGTCTTTGAGGGTCTCTACGGGGGTTAGCTCCTTCTTCTAAGTGAATCCTATGGGAACATATTAAGGGGCTAATACCTTTGTTGTCAGCTATAGTCCAACCGAATGCAGATTTATGCTCACATAACATATTAATCAATTCTTCTTCTGGTGAGCTATCAAGCACAAAAGAAATAATAACAGGAAAGGTATCACCTGGTCTTAGGAATGTATGTTTAAGTCCCTCAGGCAGTGGAGCTAGGTCAGCTTTCGGAGTTTCCACGGTGGATGGTTGTGGTTTTTGTCTTTCCTTTGGAAATTCCTCAAAGCACGGTTGCCATTGTCATCCTTTTTTTATCCTTTAACCTTGAAACAGCAGAAATATAAAAAGCATTCACTACAAAAAAAGGCCTTTAGGGACGTAGTCAAAATTGTCGCTATAGACAACATTTTGTCGCCATAAATATTGGGCGACAAAATATTAATCGCGCAAAGGTTGTCACCACAGCTCTGTCTCGCAAGCCTTTGAGCAACGAAAATAAATCTTCGTCGCTACAAAATCTTTTTTGCGTGATGACACCACAGCTCTGTCTCGCAACCCTTTGCGCGACGACAATAAATCTTCATCGCTACAAAATCTTTTTTGCGGGATGACATCACAACTTTGTCTCTTAAGCCTTTTTGCGACGAAAATAAATCTTTGTCGCTACAAAATCCTTTTGCGCGATGACACCAAAGATCGTTGCAAAAGGGTGCGTCACATAATATTGTTTTTTGTCGCATTAAACTTTGTCGGCATAAATCAATCGTCACGATCCCTTTCGTCGCATTAGACTTTGTCGGCTTAACTCAATGGTGACGAAACTTTCATCGCGCAAAATATTCTTTACGTGACAACAATATTCATCACTGTAATGTTGCCACACAGGTTTTGTCGATCCAAACACGCTTGATCTATTCATATGCGACGAAAATTTTTGTCGCTTAAAGTTCTGTTTAATAATTTTGAAATCTTTTAATTCAAATATTTATTTTAATTAAATTTGAAATATTTATTAATTGAATCGTCTCACGCATAGAAAGGTTTTGCTAATTTATTTAAATACTATTAACTTTACAAATTAATAATGTAAAATCATAATGTATCCATTACAAATTAAAATTTTTAAACCGTACTGTATAGTTACAAATTAAAAAAAAATCTGTACATTTTTTAGGGATGTGGTGGCTGATGATGGTTTGTCAACAGTAGCGGTAGGGCTCGACAAATTAATCCCCGACTGCTGGAGAGCCCCTAATAACATACTCCACCTAGTTGCCTCTTGTGCTTGTCGTTCCCCCTCCCGGGCCTCCGTCTCCGCCTCACGCGCTTTGGTAGCTTTTAACTCATTCTGTAATTCCTCCAGTTTTGACTGTAATGATGAAATGATTCCGACTGACCGCTACGAAGCCGAAGATGAGGTGTTGACCTCATGAACTTAGCTTTTCCCATCCCCCGAACAATCTTTTCGAGTCTTGGACCTAGCGATTCCAATGTCTCCGTCAAAATATGTAATCCTGTATCAGGATCGTCCATTGTGAGTTGTTCCAACAAAGTTTCCGGAGGATGCTGCGAGGCCACTTTCTCCATGTAGGCATCCCATCTCTCCACCATCGTTTCCTTGATTAAAAAAATATTAAAATTAATAACTTTTAAAACAACAGAAGTGACAACATGCAATAAATGCAAAGAATAAAACTTACATGCAACTTCACAGCCACCTCATTGCCAGGTAGTGCATAAACATCCTTGAACATGTCGATTTCTGGAAATTTTGAACCCTCCTACAAAACATTGTTAAAATAATAAACCAACTAATATAAACATTTAATTGAATGTATTGACTCAAAATAAAATAATGAAATGAAACATATGACTTCACTTACTAGTCGTCGTTCCTCCACCCTGTAAGAGAAGGGCAATGAACCAGAGTGATGTAAAATTTTCTTTTGATGTCGGTTCGCCTTGTTCGCCTCAGATCTTTTCTGTATAATTATTCAAAATATATATTAAACATATGCATTATTACATATATAAAAATAAATATGTTTATTTTAATTAAATAAAACGTTAATGCTTACCAGAAATGTAGGAGTTCAAAAATGATCGCACAACCACACCCACTCATCAGGCCTATGCTCCAATTTGATTGGGGTTGTGCCTTAGCACTATCCACATCAGAAAACGTTTGAAAGTATCGGTGGAAATCATGCATCCAATTCCTGTATCGATCCACGCACGTACCGGTGATATATTCATGAATGTTTGGATCATTCATGTCAAACTCAAAGTTAACCTAAAATTTTAAATAATATTTATTAGAGAATATTAATGCCCAAAGAGACAAGTTATACCAAATCATGTAAAAATACAAGCATAAACATGCAAAACCTTCAAAACTTTCTGCATTATAAAGATTTTAATTATTAAAATTTGAGATGAATGGCTAAAACTTACTGTGAGCACGTCCAACACCTCGGCCTGCGTCTCGGGCTTGACCTCACTCTAAAATGAGGATGTCATCGATCAATGGTTGCCAATGATTGCACCGATGTCATGCACCAACAACCTATTAATCTTCGCCGATTTCGAGCGACGATGACTAGGATCCCACAATACGGGAATGCGTGTGTTAGTGGTTCGTGTGATCCTTTGGGATTTTAGTTGTCTACAGGGCCTCTCATTTTCTTTGCTGTTGTAAAAAAAAAAATCAATTTGTCGAGTATATGAGGAAAACTTAAGTTTATTACCTCTAGGGAGCTCTCCATCTACTTGGGGGGAGGGGTTTACATCCCCGATCATGGTTACAGTCTCGAGTGCAATCTCAAGAGTCGTTGATGGACGGTTTGTTTATCTGGCGCTTCGTCGAGTGTGAACTTGAGGAACTAATCCAGACGATGAAGATTGATCAACTACCGGAAAATTTGATCCATGTGCTGGTGGAGTACTGATAGAAGCATCCCTTGTAGCTGGAGCATTAATGGCGGAATGAGCTATGTTGGGCGGAGGAGCGGCGACCGAACTACTATCAGCAACAATTACGGACCTACATTTTCTTGTAATCAAAGAAGCCATCTGAACCGAAATAATAAAAACACAACACAACAATTACAAAGTAACATGAAGACAAAGTAAATAGATGCAATCAGTGGAAGATCGTATAAAACAATACATTAACTATACAATGTATAATGAAGGAGAAAACATAAATTTTATAAGGTTCGGGGAAAAATGTATAATGAAGGAGAAACCTTGTCTTTGATAGCATGAGTCATAATTGTTAGAAAGAGTTAACAAATTATAGTTTATTTCATGATAAATACATGAATTTTAGTTTTCGTTTAACAAGTAGTGAGAAACTCACAGATAGAAGCAGGGACAAAGCATAAAACAAATTATACAGCTAATAAGTTGTCCCAACAGAACATGAAAGCATCAAAGGACACATGATGGATTTGTGAGCTAACACCTCAGTGCTATATATCCCCTTTAATTGCTAAAAGATTAAAAGCACTCTTCAGAAGAGTGACCAATGTCTCAAATGGGATTCCCTTGGTCCAGACCACTTACCCACAGTAGATAGATTGCTATGCTTCCACCCCAACAGCCAGTCATGAATAGATACTTGGATGGGTTCGGTGATTTTGAATTCCTTAAGGAAAGCCCTAAACACTTCCTTGGCAATGGTGCAATTGATCAGAACATGGTCAGTGGTCTCTTCTAGGTTATTGCATAACACAATGGTTAAGGATTGTCATGCCTCTTCTCTGAAGGGTTGTCAATTGTAGGAGCTCTTCATTGCTGCAATCCAGTCCAATAGAAGAAATTAGGCTTATGCGGCAAGTGTTTAATCCATACTTTGTTGATGTTATTAGTGATGAACACGCTACCAGTTAGAGCTACTGTTTCACCATTAAGAATTCAAATATTCTACCCACCGAAAATCCTTCCTTCTTCCCTTTCCACAAAGTTTTCTACATCTGAAATTACTTCTGAGTTACTAGTGTTAAGGAGCTTACCCACATCTTCCATCTCGCATTCATTGTAGGTTCTTCTAGCCACATTGAGGACGAGAGTTATCCTAAACATCTGCCACAACTCCATTCTTATTTCTGCAATGTTCAGAAAGGGAAGGAAGACCTCTTTGAGCTTATTCTGAATCACACCATTTATGATACCAATAATTGATGGTGTTGCCTCTATCAAGGACTGAAGATGTGAAGGGGTAGTACTGTAGAAGTCATTGGTCAAAGGGAGGATCCTTTTCCACACCCCACATCCATAGGAAGAGTAGTTAGTTCTTTGCCTCCAACTGTCAATATAACACACATAATTATGAGCAATGAGGGACCTCAATAGAGCTTGCTTCTCTTCTTCAAATCTCTAAAGCCATTGGCTTAGCAGAGCTGGACTGAAAGTATTGATTTTTCTGATCTCAAGGCCTTTCTTCTCTTTGGGGATGCATACTTTATCCTAAGAGAGAAGGTGGATAGCCTTTTTATCAATGGAAGATCCCCATAAGAAGTCTCTCATGATTAGCCTCTCAAAAAAAAACTAATTCTATGTTACCTGTGATTTCATGAACACAGAGGATACTTCAATTAGCCTCTCAAAATTGACTTCATATTACATATCCTTACTCTATGGTATCGAGCTCAAGAAGTGCTTCTAGGAGCCACCCACTACTCAATCTGCATTGGATAACTTAATTTTTGTGAATTGCTGCTGAACTTGTCACTACTAAAGCACTTTTCCAAGGAGACTCTGAACTGCAACAACTACTTCATATCTTCAGGTTTGCATACAGTTTCTTAAAGTTAGTCAGTTTTATGATATTTCTTGATCTCATGTGGTTATGGCTTGTGCATCTGGTGCAGGTTATTGGGAATTACATTTTACTCAGAATCTAAATTACTAGCATTTTCTCCTCCATTACTTTTTCGATGAACACTTGTTTGGATTAGACTGCCTTGATGTTGTGTGTCTTGAATCATATAGGACTTTTCTTGATTGTTTTGACCAACCAATCCAAATCAAGCAAAGAAAATAGGGATGGAGGGAGGGCCATATGAATGATCACTCTCACACACCCCAATTCATATATCTGTAGATTGTTGTTGTTAGCTTTAGACACCTCACTTGATCAAATTAAAAGAGATTCCAACCTAGAGAAGGAAAATAAAGTATGGCATGCACCACCAAGGCACCAACTAAACACACACATACTTGTAATTACGTTAAACCCCTGGCTTAACAATATAATTGTAAAAATATTTTTGGATCTGAATGACTCTAGGAGTAGAGTTTGAAACAGAGAAGCTTTCCCAAGTTTTAAAAGAACAATTGATGACTCCGAGGACTAAAGAGAAACATGAAACATATTAAGTCACCTACAACCTAAATTCTCCAGCAAGAATTGAACTTTGTATTGTTAAACAAGAAAAAGAAACAGAAAGAACAAACAAAAGTGCATATATCGAAACGATAAAAAATTTTCCAAGCAAGAGTTCATATATTAAAACAATCAATAGAAGACCGATTAAGACGAATTAGATACCTGATTGTGTCGTTCTCCAGCAAGATCGGGCATCAACCGCACCTTTATTCTTCTCCGAAGTTCTTCCTCTAATTAATTCCAGATTCTTTCAATGGTTCATCCTTTTGAACTTAGATGAACTTACGAAGCCAGATGAACTCACGAACCCAGATGAACTTAGATGAACCCAGATGAACTCAAATGAACCCAGATGAACTCAAATGAACTCACGAACCCATATGAACTCACGAACCCATATGAACTCACGAACTTAGAGATCTGAGTTCAAAGAAGGAATCACGAACCCAGATGAACTCAGATGAACCCAGATGAACCCAGATGAATACAGATTAACCTAAATGAACTCAGATGAACTCAGAGGAGACGTGGGTGTGAGTTTTTGATAAAATGGGTTTGAGTTTGCGCGATGAAGCCTTCGTCGCTATATATCATTGAATTCGTCGCGCCAGTATTCAAAATTTCACCCAAATTTTTTTCCCGCCAGAAGCACGCGTCAGGTTTTTAAGGGGGAACATTTTGTGAGACAAAATATTCTAATTTCGTCGCACAAACATCACATTTGTTTGTTTTAGAGAAATTTTTTTATATCATTATTTAATTAATTAATTGAACTTCGATATTCATTTAATAAAATATTTTAAAATTTCGTCGCACAAACATCACATTTGTTTATTTTAGAGAAATTTTTTTATATCATTATTTAATTAATTAATTGAACTTCGACATTCATTTAATAAATTTATGGTAAAAAATTCATAGTACATTAACAAATTTAATTAAATGAACTAACAAAATACATAATATTATTAACATCTTGTAAACGACCTAACAAATTATATTCCTTCAAATGTATTTAATATGAATCAGTGCTAGAGTAATCACTTTTGATTTCTTCTTCAAATTCATCTGACATGGTTGCCTCAGATTCTCCTAAAACTCCATCTTTTGCAGGTGATACCTCAACATCATATTCGTCATCAATCGGAGGAAGTTCGACAAATAACTCAAATGGCTATTTGATAATGGGAATACTTGAAGATGAATTCTCTTGATCAGTAGTGTCGTCATCACTGTGGTCATCTGAAGCCTTTTCAGGAATGTCCCATATACTTATGTGTTGGATCGTTTGGACTACTTTCCATCCACCACCGGCTTTAGAATCATCCAGATAAAAAATTTGTTTTGCCGTAGTTGCCAAAATAAACGGATCATGCTCGTACCAAAATGTGTTTGTGTTCACACTTATTAGACCATATTCTCGTTTAATACTCCCGACTTTATGTGGATTTGTATCAAACCAACGACACTTGAATAAAATCACCTAGCAACGGTCTTTGTACAGTAATTGAATTACATATGTCAGTTTACCATAGAAATCAACATCGGCGGTGTCGTCGTCTCCGCCAGGTATTGATACGCCGCTATTTTGAGTGTTCAAATTGTTGTCTCGCTCAATAACCAGGAACTTAACACCATTCACATAACAACCAGAAAATGTTTCAGATCGAATAGGACCTCTCGCCAGTTTTGATAATTCATCATCGTAAAGAGCCGAATTTACTTCCTTCAATTGTAACATCTATTAAAAGAAAAATTATATATATTCAGAATATGTTGAATACCAATTATAAAAAAATGCAATATTATCAAATTTTCTTATAGTTATCAACTTACGTGTTTGCGAAACCATTCAGGAAACAATTGACGGTGCTTCTCAACCCGTAAATGTGGAGGATACTTACGCCTAATTAGTTCTTCATGCTCATCCAAAAATGGTGGCTCGCCAAATGGTCGTGCGAGTTGCGCAAAAACAGAAAGTGTCTCATTTCTAGTACCACCGTCATTATTTCGTTGAGTTCGGTTGAAGGACGTCTCAACATTATGGAGATACATTGCACAATAAGTAAGTGATTCATTTGCAATATATGCCTGCACTATGGATCCTTCGGGTCTTGCCGTGTTCCGTACGTACATTTTGTATGTGCCTAGTATTCTACAAAATATAAAAGATGTTAGACTCGTTACAATAAATGAAGAATAGTTAGAAAACAAGCATATGAGTTACCTTTCTATTGGGTACATCCACCGATAATTGACCATTCCACCAAGCTTTGCCTCACCCGGTAAATGTATCATCAAGTGAATCATGCAAGTAAAAAATGTCGGAGGAAATATCTATTTGAATTTGCATAAGATGTTAATAATATCGTCTTGCAACCTTTCTATATCCGATTTGCGCAGAGACTTTGAGCGTAGCTGCTGGAAGAATCTTGACAATTCTATAATAGGGCCAACAACACCCGATGGCAAAAATCGTCGAATAGCGACCGGAAGAAGACGTTGCAGTAGTACATGACAGTCATGGCTCTTCAATCCCGACATTTTTCCATCACTCATTTTCATACAACGGGCAATATTAGATGCGTACCCATCTGGAAACTTCACTGAAGAAAAAAACTTAAAATTTTTTATTTTTACTGGCGGTTTAACTGCAAAATATGGATGTCCCTTTACCCATTTGACACCGACTTTCTTAAGCAATAACCGTTTCTTTATACCCATGTTCATACAATATTCCCTCACTTTCAAAGTGTCCTTCGATTTTCCTTCGATGCCAAGAATTGTCCCAACCACACTATCACACACATTCTTTTCAATATGCATCACATCTAGGTTGTGCCTGATCTTTAATTTCGACCAGTACGGAAACTCGAAGAATATACTCTTGTTCGTCCAGTTCAGATGTGTAGCAGACCTATGCAAATTAGTATCACGACTATCGCGATGTTTGCCAATCTGACCAAATTTCAAGCTATTCAACTTAGCCAAAATTTCATCCCCTGACCATTCTCTAGGTCTAGTGTCATTCTCCATTTTTCCATTAAAGTCCACCTTATTTGTTCGCCACTTGTGATCTTGGGGCAACCATCTACGGTGACCCGTATAACAAACCTTTCCCACGTGCCAATCGGACGTTACATCATTGTTGCATATCGGACATGCCTTATAGCTCTGAGTACTCCAACCTAAAATATTTCCATAAGCGGGAAAATCATGTATAATCCACATCACTGCTGGTCTCAACATAAACATTGTGTTGGTAGACTTATCAACTGTACGTACATCATTTTCCCATAAGTTTTTAACTCATCAACCAACGGCCGCAAATAAACATCAATGTCCTTTCAAGGATGACCGGTAATTAATAAAGTCATCATTGTAAATTCTTTTTTCATACTCATCCAAGGGGGCAAGTTATAAGGAACAACAACGACAGGCCAGGTGCTGTGAGTAAAGCTCATATTCCCGAACGGATTAAATCCATCAGTTGCAAGCCCCAATCTAAAATTGCGCAGGTCCTTCTATAAAATCGGGATACATAGTATCGAATGCTTTCCAAGCCTCTCCATCAGCAGGATGTCTCAAAAAATCATTATCAACCCTTCATTCCTTGTGCCATCTCATACGACTCGCAGTGTGCGTCGACATGTACAGTCGCTGCAATCTGGGCTTCAGTGGAAGATAACGCAAAACCTTTTGTGGAATTTTCTTCATTTTATTACAAGAAGTAGGCTTATATCTTGGCTCATTGCACACAGGGCATGCATCCATCCCTTCAATTTCCTTATAAAATAATGCACAGTTGTATTTGCTAGCATGAATCTTTTGATACCCCAAACCAAGACCATTCAACAATTTCTGCGCGTTACGATAATCCTCGGGCAAAACGTTTTCCTTCGGAAGCATCCACTTCATAATTCCCCTTAAATGAGAAAAACACTTATTCGACATATGATGTTTCACTTTGCAATGCATCAACTACTCAATGACAGTAAGCAGGGTGAACTTTGTGCAACCTGGGTATAATGCTTGTTGGGCTTGTTTCAACAGTCTTTCATAGTTTTCTAACTCTTCACTTTGCAGCATGTTGGGAGGTACGGTATCTCCTACCATATCATCAATGCCATCTTCGTTCATTGATGCATATGGATAAACGTCATTTATTATACCCATAACTTGGTCATTATTATTCATGGACATTTCTTCAATGTGCGGCACAAATGGCTGGGAATCCGATGAAGTCGAACCAAATTCTCGTTGCTCCCCATGATAAATCCACCTCGCATAATTTTGAATCATTCCATACCTCGCCAAATGATACCAAACCATATTGAATGTCTGCCACAAACAATTGTTACAACATTGACATGGACACTTGATATGATTGGTCGTACCAGTGACATGTGCCCTTGCAAACTCAATGAAGCTCTCGATCCCATTTAAATATTCATCACAGCATTTGTCGTGATTTTGTATCCACTGTCTTTCCATTACGCCTGTTTTCAGTTTATAAACAAAACATGAGAATTCAAGAGAGTTAACGACATTAATGCGATTAGGTTTCAATGTGGAAAAATTTCATCAGCATCTCAATTACAATTCTTCAAGTGGACGATGTAGATATTATTAATTAATAAATATCTAGTATGCACTCATAAAACAATGTGAGACACTCCAAAAAATCCATATGATAGCAACCTAATTTGCTTGGAATATATAGTGAGAGAAATCAATCGAGCAGAGAAAAAGAATAAAATGAGAGGAGAAAATAGTGAAAAACGCAGATTTAATTATTCTGATTCATGGAGAAGATGAACAGGTCAGAGTTTGTGCGACGACACCGTTCGTCGCCTTGGGATGTTTTAGGTGATGAACCTGGTCGCTTTACGCGACGAATCTTGGTTGTCAATACTTATGCGACGAAGGTTTCCAGGTCGTCGCATAAGATATTTTATGCGACCAAACAGTGTGTCACCTGAGGATATTCAAGTTGGTCGTTCAAAGTGGTCGTCATGTAGCCCTAGCTATTTTAGGGTGACAAAATATGTGGTTTTAAGCGACAACACGTTGTCGCATATTAGGTATGCGACGAAGGCTTTAACTTCGTCGCGCAAGAGGTTTTGACAAAATTAAGCCCTAGGTTATTTTTGTAATTGCGTGACAAAATTAAATATGTCGTCGCGCCAGGATAATGTTGAGCGACAAAACTTCCCTCGTCGCGCTAAGAGTTGTGGCAAAAGGGGATTTTTTTAGTAGTGATTGTCAGCATAAAGTGAATTTAGTTTAATAAAAATCAAGTTTGGGAAAATCACAAGGTTCCAATAATCCCTCCTAAATTTCACGCGCCAACTAGTATTGATTCGCTATGATGACTCGATTACGTGTTTCACATCCCAAACAACATAATCGGAAAAAATAGTCTTTAAAGCATAAATATATTTTAATGTAAATGGATTTTAGATATACTTTTTTTAGAGAGCACAAAGGTTGGTCATATGTGATATTCTAAATTTATGATATATCCAGAGACAATAACGTAATAAAAGACGATCACATATAACTAACCTACCGGAATCAATTGATCATTTAAAAATTCCACACATAAGAAAAGCGTGACTACGCTTATATGGAGAAGAAAAAGATAACTACCGGAATAATAATAATCTACGAAGAAATTGATGAAATATTTGTCATTAAAATAACATAAATTCCTATATTAAATAAAAGTAAAAATCATAAACACCATTATTCATCGTGAAAGCATACAGCGAATCAAATACCAATTAAATGCGTTACAACTTGGAGTTAACCTCTTCGCCTTGCATGGAGTTTAGTGACGCATGGTGAAGGTGATGACAGCAACAACGGTGTGGAGTTTCATCTGCATGGCAGCCCATGGTGAATCAGCGACGTACTCTGCTGCTATCCTGCGATGCGTTCCTTGTTGTTCTCGGTGTCCACCTCTACTGCGCTGCTGCGTTTCGGCTGCTGTCCTGGACAACTTCATGTTTTTTCTTTCTCTGTTGCTTTCTGCTTCATTTTCTCAGCGCACAATATTTTTTTTTTTTTTTTGCTGTTGCGTGCTGTTCCAGAGCCAAAAAACACCCTGTTGCTACCGTATTTCCTTGTGTTAAAAGGAAACAAAGCTCCTCCTATTGGGCCACCCCAATTGGAAATCAAATCTCCATTGGTCCCAATTTGGAAACCCAAAGAAACGTGTTCCTTCCTGTTGCTAATTAGACTAAGACCCCTTTTGTTTGGGCTTCATATAGAATTCTAATAGTAATTGTTGATTCAAGCTTTATTTCTAAGCCCAATTAAATTCAGCTATGATGTGAAAAGGTTTTGCTCTCCATTCTTCTTTTGTGCCCAAATCTGTCCAGATTTTGCAGTTTTCAAGTATATCCAAAATCGAGCATGATAACTCCAGAATATGAAATGTATGAATTTTAGCCTTTTGAGTCTTCTTTCCAACTCTTTAAGAATCATCCAATTCCGAGGTCTACAGCTCAAGTTATCATAAAATTACTGAAGCGTGTTCAAGAACTTGCAAATTGCACTCAAATCTTCTTGTTTTTATTCAAAACTTTTTTTCTTTGGTTCTCTTAATCTTTGGCTTGAGTGTCTCCCGCTCCACTTCGTTAATTTGTCTATGAATTTCCAAATTCGCCACGCTAACTCACTTTTGTCATTTAAACTCCAAATCCTACAAAAATGTAAAAATAGAATAATTAAACTAAAATACATTATTTCGAACACTAACAAATATATATTAGGAGGTATATTATGTAATAATTATGTGAACATCAATCTTTTTTCTCTCTCACATGCAAAGACACATACAGCGAAGACCTTGAGTGCTTTTGGAATAAGGAGTGTGCCTACAAAAAATCCAAGGCATTCGCCCTACTCTTATTTGTTTTTGTCCAGTAAAGCTGGTCAAGCTATTATTAGGTTGATCAATCGATCTGGATCCAAAATCAGACTGCTAGGCGAATTTAGTAAGTCAAGACACCCAAGTCAGACTTGCACGCCCGAAATCTTTTTCTTACCAAAGCTTAGTCTGCTCCAACCGAATAAGATAGCTTTTGGTCCGCTCTAACGCCTAGCTCACCAAATGCGAATGACGATGGGTTAGAAAGTCAAAGCTTAGTCAGCATTTTTAATACCCCAACCATGATGGCTTGCTAGGGACCATTGTCCAATTATAGATAACAGTGGTCAAGTTAACCAAAGCTTATTCGATTTTGACCTATGACAACAACTTTTGGTTTGCTCTATTGCCTAGTCTGTTAAATGGGTGCCAACGATTTAGAGAGTGGGATCTTAGTTAGCACCTTGATGCCTGATCGAGACTGCTTGCCAGGGATCATTGTCCAAACATGGGTAATAGTGACCAAACCCGACCAAAGCTTAGTCGGTGACGACTGATTACGATAACTTCTGATATGCTTGAAGCCTAGTCCGCCAATACCGAATTCTGATGGCTTAGTCTAATTACCGCTCTCGCCGCCTGATTAAGATGGCTTGCTAGGGATCACCGCTCTTACGTAAACAATGATTGTCGAACATGACCAAAGCTTAGCAAGTGACCATTGATGACGATGGCTTCTGGTCTGCTCTAAGCCTGCTTTATTGCACATGGATTTCGATGGCTTAGAAAGTGGGAGCTTAGTCAGTGCTATGAGGCTTGACCATAACGGCTTGCCAAAGATTGTTGGCCAACTACAAACAATGATTGCCGAACCCTGCCGAAGTTTAGTTAGAATGATCGACGATGATAACTTCTAGCTCACTCCAATTCCTAGTCAGCCAAAAGCAGATGAAGATGGGTTGGAAAGTGGCAGCCTAGTCAGTGCCCTTGATGCCTGATTAAGATGGCTCGCCAAGGACTACTATTTAATCACAAACGATGGTTGCCAAACTAAACCCCGGTTTAGTTAGTTATAACTGGTGATAACAACCTTTGGTCTAACTAAGCATATTCCACCAAACAACACAAGACTAAACAATTTGTTAAATACTATTATATTTACTTTGGGTATTTTTTTGTTTAAAGTATTTAACAAAGTAATTACTATTATATTTACTATTATAATAAGAAAATACCCAAAGTAAATACTATTATCTGGTCTACACAGATTCTGAACACCTTGACTCAAGTTCAGAAGGATAAGCTTAAGAAAGTGGATAAACAGTTTGTATGGGATGATCCCTATCTATGTAAGCATTGTGTCGATCAATTTATTAGAAGGTGCGTGCCCAAATCTGAATTTTATTCGATACTAGCATATTGTCATTTTTATGCTTGTGGGGGACACTTTAGAACTCAAAAAACAACCCGTAAGGTTTTAGTGTGTGGATTCTATTGGCCTACTTTATTTAAGGATGCTAGATTATTTTGTTTGACTTGTGACCGATGTCAAAGGACATCTAACTTAGGCCCTAGAGATCAAATGCCGCAACATCCTATATATAATGTGAAAATTTTTGATGTATGGGGCATTGATTTCATGAGTCTTTTTCCTTCTTCTAATGGTTTCATTTATATATTGCTCGCCGTTGACTATGTTTCGAAGTGGGCGGAAGCAAAATCCACCCATACTGATGATTCCAAAGTTTTTACTGAGTTTATTCGATCTAACATTTTTGTAAGGTTTGGACTGCTGTGAGTGATTATTAATGATGGAGGTTCACACTTTTGCAACCATAAAATTGAAGTTAGCTTAAGAAGTACAATGTCACACATGGGTTTCGACACCTTATCATCTCTAGACAAGCCAAAGTTTCAAAACATGAAATCAAAGGAATCCTTGAGAAGACAGTAAAGCCCACTTGCAAAGAATGGAGCATGCAACTTGATTGTATTTTATGGGCGTATAGGACAACATATAAGACATCTATAGGGATGTCTCCCTTTTGGATTGTATTTGGGAAGCCATGTCATCTAGCTATTGATTTAGAACATAGGGCACATTGGGCAATCAAGACTTTCATTATGAACATTGATAATGTTGGCTTTCATCGAAAAGTGCAGCTGAACGACCTTGAAGAAATTTAGAATGAAGCATATGAGAGTGTCGGGATTTATAAGGAGAAAGCTCAAGCTTTTCATGATCGCATGATCCGTGGAAAGAATTTTATTGTGGGCCAAAAAGTTTTACTTTTTCAGTCATACCTTAAACTTTCCTAGTAAGTTACGTTCTAGATTGGTTGGTCCTTTCATTGTTAGTAATATTTTCCCCATGGTGTTATACAGGTGAAGAATGTCACAACTGGTAAGGAGTTCAAGGTGAATGGGCATCAACTTAAGTCTTATTATGAGTCATTTGTGGAGCATGACGTGGAGGACGTATCCCTCCACCGCTTATTTTGAGGATTAGTTGAAGATACCACTAGGCTGCACGATGTTAAAACAAACACTTATTGGGAGGCAACCAAATCATATTTACTTTCTCTATCCCCTTATTTCATTTTCGTTATTTTTTGTTTTGTTTGTTAATTGTTTGTTTTTCCTCTTGTAAATCTTTCAATGGATGTGTTGTAATCTGTCAACATTGAGGATAATGTTAGGTTTTAAGTGTAGGGGGAACAATGTTGTTTTTGTTTGGAAAAAAATTACAAAAAATATCAGTCTATTTAAAATATTATATATATATATAAATGTTGGTTTTTGTTTTCTTTATTGGTATTAGTGCCAGTTAAAAAAATTCATACTTGTTTTGAGTCTTAGGATACTTTCAATTACAATGATAAGATTTGGTTTTTAATTGCACGAGTCTAATGTGATTTATAAGCATGATTTAAGGTCTAACATTATTCTATGGTTAATGCGTAGTCATGGTTATTGATGCAGTATTTTTCCGCTCTTTGCTTTGACCTAGTCCCGCTGACCTATACAAGTAATGCATGTGAGCCACAGACCACCGTAGGGTGGCCGATGGCACTCCGATGCTAAAGTCAGACAAGGCTATGAGGAAAGTGTAATGCTGTAATAGGGAATTTGTAGCGTACCTTAGCTTACCAACCTCATGTCTTATTTATAGTGCAAGGAGTACTGATTCTACCAGGCCATCGTAGGCGTAGTTTTGGAAGGAGATCTTTGTGGTGACCCTCCCTAATTAGGAGTTGTGCTGTAGGAGGGAAGTTCTTTGTTAGCTTTGTGAAGACAGTATCCCGTGCTTCACCGAGTAGTTGTGGTCAGGTTAACCTCTATTCTTCATTTTGGCTTGAATGGGGGGATTTGGAATAACCTATACCTTTCCCATCTGTCTCATCACTCGATCTAGGTGATAGGGGTTCTTCAACATCAGGGCATAATAAGCAGCCTTAGAACCATGTAATGCTATGAAATGGAGTTATTCACTTGGATTCGACATAAGGGTCCCAAATAATCTAACAATAAAAACATGAACTTATTAAATTACCAGAGATGAAACATGAACTTGACTAACTTTTATCTCTTCAGGAGACATGTCATCAAGATTCTTCCTAAAAGTCAAAATTTCTTCACTCACGACCCTGCTATGTTGGGGGCAATCCCACTTAATCATGGTGGAGAGATGATCCTCCACGAGGCTCGGGCCGTACCTTAAAGCCTAAAGTGATCGTTTATCCAACACTACAAAAAATAAACATATCAATATCTGAAACACTAAAAAGATAATTAACTAAACAGTTAACCCGAAAATTGTACCTCCAAAAGCGGTAGATATCCAGATATTGTAACTCCCCATGCAAACTTCCCAACATCATCTACCTTCATCAGCAACTTCAAATATTCAATACACACCTTGGTTCTACTCTTATCAGCAAAGATAGGCATGTCCAGAAGAAATAACAAGTAGCCCCATGCAACTTATTATTTCTTTTAAAGAAAATCACTTGTGCTCACTTTCCCACAACAATGTTCCTTAATAAATTTCATCTCCACGAAACTTTGATACTTCTGGACATGCTTTGTACTTTTCTCTTTTGAATCCCCAAACCATTCACCATAGGTTGAACACACTCCTCTTCCTTCATTTGAGTTTTTTTCACCATAACCGGCTTAACAACAATCGATAAATGAGTGATACGATAGGCATCATCGATGGTGATGGTCATTTCTCCAAGAGGAAGGTGAAAAGTGTTGGTCTTAGGTTGCCAACGCTTGATGAAAACACAAATTGTGACCCTATCGATATGATCCTTACAATAGTTTATCAACGGTCGGAGACCACTTTATAGATTATTGAAATTACTTCTTTGGGCTCGTCACTTAACCTCCAAACTATAAAATTTCTTGTACTGATGCTGACATCTC
This sequence comes from Berberis thunbergii, assembly GCA_003290165.1. Classification (NCBI taxonomy): domain Eukaryota; kingdom Viridiplantae; phylum Streptophyta; class Magnoliopsida; order Ranunculales; family Berberidaceae; genus Berberis; species Berberis thunbergii. Next base: position 870,445 of record QNQO01005053.1, on the reverse strand, counting down.
AACTCGCCTCGTTCCTACACAATAAGAAAAACTAGTCAGTGTCCAAATAATTTAAAAACAATAAGTATTGCATATTTTAAAAAAATTGAAAATATTATAAATACCTCCTTACCAAATCAATTGGACTGAGAAACATAGCCATCATAATCCTCTAATATGGATGCATCTTTGGGACCACCAGGATAAGAAACTTTGCCAGGTTCTAAGTCTTTATCGGGACTAGGTTCAACAGAAATAACTAGTGAATCTTGACAATTTTCATCACCCTGAGTCTCCACATCCTTTTGAGCCTCCACATGCCATTGAGCCTTTGCATCCCCCGTCCCCGCTCACCCTTCTCATCCCCCTGACCCTTCGCATCCCCCGACCTTGCTCACCCTCCTCATCCCCCTCACCCTTATCTGTTTCCTCAACCTCACGAACCACCGTACGTTGGCTTTGCTATAGCAATAGGAGTGCCACCGCTTCATCTGCGTCAATCAAATCATTCCTTATTTTATCTTTCCTCATCTTCATTTCCTATTCTTTCATTTTCACCTCCTCTTCTTTCTTCCTCCGTTGTTGCATTTTTTATTTTTTTCTCCTCCATCATTTCTTTATTTTTTATGGCTATGGTCTTTCTCAAAGACGGTGTCATTGGTCATCTTTGACCTGGATGATCCTCACTACTAATACCAACACCACCACCACCAATACTATCACCTACACCATCACCAACGCCACTACCAAAACCACCACCACCAACATTACCACCAACCTTCAACACAACATCTTTGTTTGTCTTTGCCATACTAAACACTTAAAATAAGAATGAAATAATTAAAACAAAACAATCAAGCACAACAAAGTGAGAAATATGTTTACTCGAATTCGTGGGTTTGGTTGAATGAAAAGATGAAGTCCCACAACAACAATCGAACACAATGAAGCAAGGAACAAACCACATACCAAATCGACACTAACTAAGCCCTAGAATCGCACGAAAACCTCCAACCTTTGTATCACACAATGATGTTAAAAGGAAAAAGCAAAGAGTAGAAAGAAAATAAGGGCAGGAAGAGAGTGCAAAGTTCAAACTTTGGGAGAGGGCAAAGACCGTTTCATTTAGAAGAGAAAGGGGAATTTTTTGAGTTTGGAAAGTTAAGGGCTTATATTGGTGGCGCTCTTCAGTATATAATGGTGTCGTTCAGAAAGGTGGTGAGCAGGGGGTTAAAGATAATAACTTTCTCTTCATAACACAACTATTGGTTCAACAATGTGAGGCATTGCATGGTAATTTACCTCAATACTACAATGAATGACAAATGTCTTGAGTGCTCTTTCTAGGGTATGTAGTGAAGATCTAAAGGAACTAAAATTCTTGAATGAAGTTGTTTTAGCTTTTTCAGTTGTTCACCTATAGAAGGTATCATCGATAGTTCACATTACAAAATCATGCCAAAAGTAATTAATAATAAAAAAATTTATTAAAAAAATCTAGCATTAGTTTTTAACCAAAACCATGCAAATTTGATTTTGGAAGACAATGATAGCCAAATAGACATAAATTAAAATTAGCTTCGCAAATTTAATGCACCCAAATAGCCGAACAATCAAAGTAACTGAAGTAAAAAAAAAAATCTCCTCCCTATTCCCACGTAGAAATCAAAAAATGAAGTTGAAGCTTAAAATATAAGAATTGGATGAAACTAAAAATAAATAAAAAAATATAAAAAAACCAATATAAATCATGGGGAAGTAGAATTGCAAAAATTAATCTGAAAAGGCATGTGCTTTGGGGTTTTCTATAGAAACAAAAGGTTGATAAGAAGTAACTGTAGAGAGGGTTGAATGTTACCTTCAAGAAGAGATTCTCTCTAAGATCTGGTGCAAAATTGTTGAATCAACTTTGTTGATGTTCAATCTAACTTACAAAACTAAATATATTTTATTCACAGAAGCTTAGTTTGCTAGTTTTTGTGTTCAACGAAGAAGAAGAAAGAGATGATTAAGAAGAAGTGAATAACTCACTTGAAGAAGAAGACGCACGCAGGAGATGCCCGTGGCGGGAGCGGGCGGAGGCGACTAGCAAGCAGAAGCACGCAAAAAATGTTGAAATGGGGGGTTTTATTGATTAACTGACGAGTGACGAAGGATTGTTTCAATCGCTCGATTGTGTTGATGGATCAATCAATCACTCAATAAAGTGTGGCATGGAGTGCGATTGATTAGGAAAGGAAGGGCTGGAGACGATCGAACAAAAAAGTGGTTGGGGACGATCGAACTGTTGATTTCTTCATTCTCTCTTCTTTTCTGAGACTAAAATTTGTTTTGGGGTTGGTGGTGGTGGGTTAGATTCTGATCGTGGTGGTATTTTCGATCATAGAAGCTGATAATAGTGATGAGAGGTTGTGATAGTAGTGGTGGTGGATGAGAAGAGGATTAGGGGAGGAGCACTACACCAAAAATGGCCATTAGCAACAGTTTTAAACCGTGGGGGTAACCCATTGGCACGGCTTAGAACCGTGGGCTGTAGGGGCGTCGCTAAATCCTTAGTAACGGTTAAAAACCATGGCAAGTCCTTGCCACGGTTATTAGCCGTTGCAAAGGTTTTAGCCACGGTTTTAAGCCGTGGCAAGTCCTAGCCACGGTCATAAGCCGTGGCAACTCATGGCCATGGCTCTGAGCCGCTGCAATAGTTAGCCACGGTTTTAAGCCGTGGCAATTTTTTTTTTCTAGCAAATGACTAAAAGCATAAGCATCCAAATTTTAGTAAAATCAATACCTAATCAAATAGACAATGGGATTATTGAATTGTGACTCTTCTCAAATGGGTTTTAATTCCTCGATAACTAAGAAAGAGCATAGTTTCCATTTGGTTATATATACAACCTAAAAATGAGTCTATACAAGAATGCCAATCCAAATTTCTATAAACAAACTCCTAAGCAAACAAAGAATAAAATTTCAGTCTCCCCATTTTTTTGCAGCTTGGGCGTGTCTCTTGACATAACGAGGTGGCTTGTCTATCATTTGATTGGCTAAGAACCCTGACATCCTTTAATCTATGGCTCTGGCATTCAGTAAGTGGAACATGATTCCATGCTCAAGGGAGAAGCTCTCGTGAGTCTGAGCAAAGCTTGATTCTAACTGGTGCCTCAAATTGGCAGACTTAAGGAAATAGCCATACATTACGGATGCAACATAAATTCGGCCAAGCTGGAGCCTTTGGATTTTAATTGTGCTTGTCTTATTCATTTGATTTCCCCCTCTTGAAAAAATGATTCTGGCAAGATGTTCCATTATCATCTCCCGGGCTTCGAATGAATCAACAGACTCAAGCTCCTTGCAATTTTAGAGTGATAGCGCTAACTTCTTGTTACTCATGCATTCAGATAACCTAGGGACCATAGGGACATCCATTTCTGAGAACTTGTGAACAATCAACATGTACATGTCATCTTCAACAGCCATTTGACTTTCGAACTCCTTCATTTCTACAATCCTCCTGCATTCAGAAAACTCAAAATTATCAGGCACAATCAATTTTATTTATTTATTCAAAATGATGTATTACATTCGTGTAGATAAACTTCAGTGTCAAATTCAACATTTATATCAATCAAGTTTTTCTTGAAACTCAAAAATCACAAATCTAACGAAATACATCAAACAAAGCGTACATGGTCTTTTATGCAAAGGTAATACCAGTACCCTTGAATGAACTATGAATTCAACTAATGAGTTTTTATTTATTTGTAAAACTAACAGAAATCAATCAACATTTGTATGTTAACGAAAATAAAATCAATTGATAATGTTTAATGTAAAGTGAATACAAAGAACATAACAAAACCTTCAATGCAGACCTAGTTCCAACTGATCAACATGACCCTCGAAAACACATGATCCCTGATCTAGATGAGGATGCATATTTTCTTTCATTTAAACGCGCTGCAAAATCGAAGCAGGATATGGAGCTCCATTTGCATCTCCCAGTGAATTGCAAGGTATATCAGTAGACCACAACTTAAACGCACTCCACCAGAAGATAGAAAAAACGTTAAGATGCCTTTACCAAATAAACACCCCTTTATTATAACTATTGTTCATAATTCCTGAATCACAATTGTAATTTTGATTGCTCAAACTGACAACTACTCTATGATGACAGAACTACCAGATGAAACCACAGGTAGAGTTGACAATTAAAATGTAGTAGATCAATCTTTTACTTACAATCAAACTCAACAAGTTAACTAATAACTCTTGGCGTGATTGAAAAAGGGAAGGATCAATTACCTCTGAAGAAATGATTCGGTCAAAGAAGAATTGCGTTGTATTGAGGCAACTGCTTCATCCCTATTAGAAGCCAATTGGTCTAGTTGCTTCGCCACCGCGAAATGGAAGAGATGGCGATGTTTCTGCAATACAACACTCAAAAATTCCCTGCACAAGTTCTAGGCTCAAGAGGTGTCTCCACACTTTCTTCTTTACACAAGCCTGTGTCCCCAACCATAGCAAACAATGGCTTCCCTCTCCTCCTAGTAGTCTGCTCAATAGGAAACCTAAACTCAGACTTACTAGAGACCTTAATGATGCTCTACATTATTCAATACACAAAAACCCAATTAGAAATCAAACAAAACAATCCAATACCCATCATAAGATTCAATCTAGAATCATTAAATCACATACCCAAAGTGTCAAAACAATCATTCTAATCAAATCAAACCAAATGAAATCATAAAAGTGTGTTGTAGTACCTGAGAAGGAGATACTGTCTTTGTGAATCCAAACTTATTGAAGACTTTATGATCCCTTCTTCCACTTTGGGACTTTACCACAATGAGTAAAGTTTGTGGGATGTTTTTGTATGAAACACAACAGTCCATCCAACAATACACCAATTTACAGGCCAAAAAGCTAAGAAGTCTAACAAGTGGTATTTTTTTTGTTCAAAGAATGAAATGAAAATGGGATTCCTATAGAATGGATGGAAGATTGGTAGTACTATATAAAGAGTTGTTCTTGCAATATGTAATAAATATTAGTAAGTGGGGTCTGTTGGTGATATAAATAATTTTTAGTAAATGGGATTCCTATAGAATGGATGAAAATGGGATTCCAAAATAAGAGGCAAAATGCAACATGAATAAGTTTAGGGTGGAAACTAAAGCATAACGAAACTGGATGTAAGCACCACAGCATTCCCCAAGCAAACAGAAATTCTGGGCAGAGAGCAACAAAAAAATTGATGGACTAAAGTAGATATTTGGTGGATGCTATTTTTCATGGTAACATCATGAACTAACAAAAAACAAACAGTGTAATTTAAGGATTGATGTGCACCTTGATTGCTGGAACTGGCAAGTTTGAATAGGTTCAAAGACAGGTATCAAATCATTTGACCTTGCTTCAATCATGTGTGTTTGAGTTCTTTCAATTTCCAGCTCCCCTCCTGAAGCACTTCCATTTTTAGTGTGAATCTCATCTATCAACCTTACATGGAAGTAAACCTAAGAAAATATTGATGGAAGGAGGGAAACACACATCAAAAAGAGGAATCCGAGTATTCTATGAGAAAAAAATTCAAATGTTCTGCATGTAGAGGTACCTGAGACTTTACCCATAATGGGGACCTTGCTTGGTGCATCTGAAGTTTAGCTTCAGAAATATAAAAGTTATGTCTTTCCTGGGAACTGATCTTTACTTTTGTGAAGCATTGCTGTCAAGTCGATAAGAACCTCTTCTTGTATTGATCTCTTCAGGAAAGATCTTACAACTATCTCTGTGCATGTGCTCACCATAGATGTCTACATTATCCATTCGTTCGCGTCAATTCTGTATCTGGCAAATATCCCACTTCTGGAGTGCTTCAACAACTAACCTTGCACCAAAATCTGGATTCTTTTCATTAGGATGAACTGGTGCCCCTGACACAGTTGTTCCACAATGTGAACCCTTAGAAAGACGTAATACATATTGTACAAGACATCCAGTAGGAGAGAACACCAACAGATTATATTTTTTCTTCAATGAGCTAAAATTTGTTTCTACATCACTGCTTTTGCAGTTATTAAAGGAGGAAGCAATAGCCCCAGATAGAAATCCAGATTTGCCGGTTGCTGCTGCTGCAGCACCAGTTACCGTACCTCTCCAACCATTATTCCCATTCTTTATTCTACTAACAACAGAAAGTGTAACAAAATATGCAGCAAACAAAATATGGCAGCAATCAAAACAAAACAAATTATGTGCTCATACTTTTAACCTTGTATAACATTCAAGATTGCACATATCCAAATAACAGATATGGAAAACGAGGAACGTTATAGGATCAGGGCACCCCTCAAAAACACTGTTCCATCTATTCATAAAGTGGATGGCAGAGGGGGAGCTCATAAACTGGATTCAAGCGACTACTATACAAATAAGATTGTGAAACCAGAATTCAAAACAGAATCCACAACAACCTACATGCATTTGGGTACGATAGAAACAAGTAACAAAGAAAAGAAGCTTACTTTACAGATTTAATAAAGGAACAGTCAACTGCATAGACATACTATTCTAGTTTCTCTGCTGATTTACATAATACATCACATAAATTCAGAGCAAGGGAAATTAAAAAAAGCAAGCAGGAAAAACAAAATAAATCATGTTTGATTTTGGCTTTAATGAGTAAAACTACAGTACCAATATTTGTTTTCTATTATTGGAATGAAAACTACAGTAAAATCATTCACAAATTCACAGTATATTTGTAGTCATGGTTAATAATTGGGTTTGATTGGTTTGGAATCATTGTTAGTGGGTTTGACTGCAATAGATCACACTGCTCATATTATTATAGTTTTGAAGTTCTGATTTAAACACGCGTTTCCATGTTTCTAGATAACAAGGTCTCTGAATTTGATCGAAGAATAGTTGAATAAACTTTTAAAAATCATGGTACTATATAAAAAAGGAGAAATTTAATAGAAATGTGAAATGTTCATCCTTTATCTATATGGATTCTCGCATGGAATGGAAATCAATATGGGAAGAACTCAATATTGCAAAAACAAAGGTTACTAACGAAATGCAATGTCTATAAAACTTTCATTTTGCTAACTTCCCAGTGATTCACCAGTAATTCCAAGCAAGTACATTACTTTAACTTGTATTTGCTATTGCTATTGCTATTGTTATTGCTACTGCATGTGGTACCAGCTTAATTCATGCATATTGGACAATTACAAACCCACTGACTTCTCTAATTCATGCATATTGGCAACCGGGTTGGCTCTGAGATTTTAGAGGCCTATTTTGGCTGGGCTATAGGGGACCTGGTATCAAAGAAAAAGAAAATAAATAAATAAGTAAAATCAAACAAAATCCTTCTGTAGGACTTGAACATTAGAAATGTGTCACAAGTTATCACCATACCAACTGTAGAAGTATGTGAGAAGTTGGCTATCACATTTGGAATTATTAATACTACACCGGGGACAGCGGTTCACGTCATTTAGAACCTTAAGTATGTGAAGATTTCCATACCATGACAAAACTCAATTAAAAATTTTATTCTTGAGTCGTGAGATTGTAGTGCGAGATAGGGCACCACCTTTTCAAAGATGGGAAGTGTTCATGTGGGGATTATTGGTAGAGAGGGAGAAGAATAGCCGTCAACATTTTGCTATTCACACATAACAACGTGTATTGGATCTTACAGATAACTACTCTCAATCTCAAGCTAGAAAGTCGTGGATGTAGCAATACAAAATATAAATAGAAAAGATCTCATTTTACAAACTTAAAAAGGTGCATACCAGCTTCCCTTCAACCAATGCTCATTTGCTACTCCGCAACCCATGATTGCTTAGGCTCTAATTTCACTTCTTCAATCTTAAGTGATATCAAAAAAGAAAAATAAAATTGCATTAACATCTGGGAGAATTTGGTAGAGTAACTTGTATAAAAAATATCTTCAAAACAAGCATGTCTTGCATATGCCCCAAGTAATTATCAAGCTATACTGTTTGGTTGGCAGACACTTTTTTTTATCAAATCCCAAATGGAAGAACAAGCTCAGTCTTTGAAGTGTTCAAGATTTTCTCAGAAACATCAATAAGTAATTCATCTGTGTTTTAGAATTCACAACAAAACATATAGTTAAAACTGAGATTTAAAGAGCCATGTATATAACATCCTGCCAAGGGTGCCTAGGCGTTTCCCAGCGTAACAGGTCCTCAGGTTTTTTCAGATTTTGTTGAATTTTGAATATTGAGTCTCATACATATAGAAGTATTTGACTACATTCACAACTTTATTTGGAAGAGGAGAAGTTCAATTACTACATAGTAAAGCACAGATAGGATTAATCAGAAATTAACGAAAGAGATTGAATGAATGATGCATTAAAGAGTTTTGGATGAGTCCGAATGCCATAAAACAATGTAAAACAGTTGTTGAGTTATTGAGGTTTAGAGTGCAAACATGGAGATTTGAGTGAGTTTAAGATTTATAGAAGGGGGGCATGTTTGGTGCCTGACAGACTAGGTTACTCACGGAGACCTTGGCATATGCCCCTAGGCAAGAACCAAGGAAACCTCGGGAGTATGGCCATACAAGAGGGCTACCAAATGTAGAGTTCAGCTAGTCAAGCAAAAATAAACAGTATCTGGGCATTTTCCACACAGACAAACTCTTTGTAGCAGGCTTCCATGGTCAGGTGTGGGTTCCATAAAACAGCATCTGACCAACTGCATGAGCAAGGAGGCTACTATCTAGAGCATACCAAAATATCATAAATTAAAGAAAAATCAAATTTGAAGTTGAGGATCTAGTTCACGCACTTTGTATTCTTGATGGATATTATATCACCCAACCCATTGTCTAGGTGTATTTCATTGGGGGCGTTGAGATAAATGCAGTCCATAAATCCAGGAAAAGAGACGTTGTCCCTGAATTCCAAATATCCAGTTAGAGTGTATATATGACACTAATGTTTTAGTGTGTTTGAGATTAATCTTGAATAGTGTGAACAAGGATCCGTTATTTGTAAGATATATTGGAGAAAGGAAGCCCCTTGAACGTGAAACTGTTCTTATGAAAGAAATGTCATCATTGATGTGGAAATTCAAAGGCGATATATTGAGACAAATTATAATAAAGATGGAACAGACCTCTCCTCTTTACCTTCCAATGGATTAACAGGGTCTGGATCCTTGTTCAGTGTTTTGCATCGTTTCAAACCTTTCACCAATGCCCCTGCACTAGAAGCCTGTATAATAACAACTAAGATAAGCTTCATACACAGTATCTAATGTATCAAAATACCACAAATCAAATGGGTCAGATTCAGGGGATTAACGGGACTAAATACAATGAAATTAGGATTCTTACAAGAAAGTAAGTATGCAATGCACTATTAAAAGAGAAGGGTTTGTTGTCAGTATTGAATATTGTTAAGACAGTCGAAAGGCTCTTTGACTTCAGAGTAATCTGCAAGGAGTAACAGAAAATAAACAGAAGGTTTGGATTCAGAATATTAATAATGACAAAAATAATGAGAGACAGTAAATTACATCTAAAATATTAAATACCTGACCTTGAATAAAGCTTGGAAGTTGAAGTCCCACATAGCACGGTTGTAAGGACTGTCTGTCAGCTCTAGAGTTATAGTAGGATCTCCTTTCACATTTTCAGAATCAGCAACAGACCAGTTCGAGTTCCTAGCAAATCCATGCTGCAAAAGAGGGTGAATTTGACGAAGATAAATTTAGGAACAAGAAACAAGGCTGTTTTTTGAAAAAAAATTTGTAAGCATAAACTGTAGAGTTTGTAAAGTAGATCGGCAAGAAGATCCATCAATGCACATACATATTCAAAATGTAAAATATCTATAAACCGAAGGCCATTAAGTGTTAATTAACTAGGTTATAGTGTTGGTTATGCGCTAGTCAGTAATCATGCATCTATTAACTAGCGAGAATAGAAGTACAATGATACTTCAAAAGCAAGGTCATATAAAGATTAGTAGAAACATTACAAGAGACTGGAAAAAAAATACAAAACCAACCATACTGTGGGAAACAATGTGGGATTCCTCCACTAATTCACAATTAGAAATGAAGTTAGTATCATTCGTAACCATCTAGGGGCTTAAGAAATAATATTAGCAAAACTCAAAGAAAATAAGTTGAGGTCATGCGAGGGCTAAAGCAAATAACCTGATGGGTTTCTGCCCATTAAATACGGCGTTCGGACAAACATAAAGCAAGTCCTTCCCACTTGGAACTTTCCATGATGTAATGCACCCTCCAAATAAGTAAATCTCCGCCTCAATGGACACAAATGATGTGATCAACACTCCAAGTTTTTAGCATTATCACTATTAATTGTGTGAAGGAAACAAATGTATGAAAAGTATGAAACTATTTCATTCGAATTGAAAGGTAAGAATCCAATGTGGTTGATCAATAAATTCACAAAACCCATCATTACTTGAACAAATTGAAGGTAAAGAATGTAAATTCAATACCTTCCACCAGCAGAATTCAAAACTAATTTGGGAAAGCTCCCAAGCCCTTCAGTGAGTTTGATTCCTTGAGCAGTCTTGGTGTTCGAACTCAAACTGGCAAATGTCACCACATTTTTTCTGAATTACAAAACCAATAGATCATTTAGCCAAACCCCATTATAGTAAACAGATCAAACAGACAAAAATTAAAACTTTTCATCGAAATCGCATTGAATTACTCTAGATTAAAGAAATGCCAATAGTAACTTGATTGAATTTAAATAGAGAGAAGAGGGTTTGGTCACCTTGTGCATCGTGGACGATTGAAGGATGAGAGGTTTAGAGTCAAAGTAAAACCTTCAATGGGGGTGTAAAACCAGGCTTCATCATCAACAATCTTCTTCGGGAACAAAAAAATTGATCCATTCGGAGAAATCTTCTTATTCTCCTCTTCAGAAATCGAGCTGGAGAAAATAGGAAAGTGAGTTCTAGGGTTTGCTTTGCTGAAAGAAGAAAAAAAATAAGAAGAAGAGATCTAAAGAATAAGGAGCTCTAAAGAAGAAGGAGATCCTACCATCTCTTCTTCTTCTTCTATCATCCTGTCCTTCATTCATCCTTCTTCTTCCCTGCTTTGAGAGTCTGTTTCGTCTCAGCTTCTTCTTCTGTCGTCCTCTCCTTCTTTCGTCCTTCTTCTTCCCTGTTTCATCCTTCTTCTTCTTCCCTGTTTCGTCCTTCTTCTTCTTCTTCCTTGCTTTTCCTTCTTTCGTCCTTCTTCTTTCGAGAATCTATTTTTCATCAAATTTTTTTGCCAAAGCGCGAAAATCTCCCTCCAAAGCGCGAAACCATTTTGGCCAAAGCGTGAAAATAAATAAAATTTAGCTACGGTTTCAAACCATTGGCAGGTTTAGCCACGGTTATAAACTGTTGGCAGTTATAGCCACGGTTTAAAACCACAGTTTATAACCGTAGCAACCCTTTTGGTGTAGTGTTTTTTTCCCACGGTTTTATTTTTTAGCCACGGTTTTAAACCGTTGGCCGTGATAGCCACGGTTTTTAGCCGTGGCAAATAAACCAAATGCTTAGAGCCGTGGCCACCTCCCCGTAGCTAAACAAGGCTTTTGGTGTAGTGGAGCTAAAGGAGGAGGGGACGATGGAGAGTAGATATCGTGAAAATAAGGGATAGGGTTTTAAGGTCCAGTCTGTCTCATTTTTCACATTTGGCTAAAAAATTGATTTTTATTTATAACGATGGTTAAAACCATCGCAATTAACTATAACCATTGTTAAATAATATTATTATGTGATAGTTGAACAACCGTCATTGAATAAAGTATTTAGCAGTAGTTTTTCCAAAATGTCACTAAATGACCACCGCTAAATTGGCAATTTCTTTTAGTATTTTAGTATGTTCTTTTTACGTCCCAGTACTATAATGGTGATGAGTCCTTAAGCTCCAATGCAACATCTATAATAAGAGATTTAGACCAACAATTTTGCATGATAGGCTAGAGTTTAATAACTTTGATTTCTTTAATTATTATGTTAACTACTTATTTTAAGCTTTTTGATTTTGTGTAATTCTATTTATTATCAAAGAAATTGGTTTCTTGAGAAAAAATTTGTTTTTATATGATAGAGACTGCAATTTCTATGCAACATTTTCCTGTCTATGCTTTGATCATCATGGAGCTTAACAAGACTTAAAAAAGGAATTCTATTAGCCAATTGCAAAGCTCACTTAGCTATAGTGGCGGCTCGCAAATGCTAGTTCAAATCAGCGTGAGGATTATGCATATAGTCTTCTTGCAATAGTGAAGATTCTTAAATTAATTTTGCACTATTGCTTGCTGCATTACTACCATTTTTATTCATTCATATATGCAACCATTAGATTTGATGGTTCCATAACTCATGAAATGTAAGTACCATGCACTGTGCGTTGTTGATTCCAAGAAAGAACCAGAATTAGACCAGATTCACTACAGCAAGAATTGTTTAATTTTTACCTGTAGAGTTGAAACAAACTTTGGAACAAAACGAAAAAAGTTATGACAAACTTTTGATTGAAACAAAAAAAGTTACGACAAACTTTGAAAAAACCAAACAAGAAAACTGTGAGGAGATTCCACGTCAAATTTATTATGACAAAAGGCAATTAGTAAAACACAAGAATATTTGAATAGGTTAATTGGTATAGTTATTATCAAAGACAATTAGTAGAATACATGAATGCTTTTAATTTATTGAACACTACTAATGATTTGAGAGTAACTTACTAACCTAATTTGGGACGGGACAGGATGGGCGGGATTGAAAATCTCCAACCTGATCCCGTCCCACTCTAGATCGGGATGGATTTGATCAATCCCAAAAGGACCTGAAGAATCCAGACTGGATCGGGTTCGCGGCATAGGATGCCTACCCTTAGGTTGGAATGTTTGAATCATTTTTTTCTTATCTAAATTTAAAAAAGTCGGCTCTTAATTTAAATTATTTATATATAGGGTAGAGATGCACATAGGGATGCACACAAACTTCTCCTAGTATGACTCGGATAATACACCTATTTATCGACCCTGCACCACCCACCGCCCCCAAAAAAAATATGGAGCTCATAATGTGTGAGTCGACAATGATCCAACTCCTGGTAGGTACTCCCAAATGCATTTTGTGGACATCTAACATTGATCAATTATTCAAATTTATGTACACGAATAGGGTATACTTTTACAAACATAATGATTCTTCCAACTTCTTTGATGTGAAAGTGTTGAAGGATGCATTAAGAAAGGCACTCGTTACGTTCTATCCACTTGTGGAAGGAGAAGAATGATAAAAAAAAATGGAGATGATGGAAGAGTAGAGATTGATTGTATTGGTGAAGTTGTTGTCTTCGTTGAGACTCATACAGACTCTGTGCTTGAAGATCTTGGTGACTTCACTCCCTCTCCTAACCTCATGAAGCTTGTACCTGATATTGAAGGCGAAACCTCGCCACCTATTTTGCAAGTTCAGGTACAAATGATTTACAATTTCTTCTAAATAAAATCCAACAATTTTATAATTGTTTTTGTGAGTACATAGGAAATTAATGGAATTATACTGGGCATGCATGCAGGTGACCTATTTCAAATGCGGAAGTCTTTAGCTTGGTGTGGCTGAAGACCATGCAGTTGTAGATGGTGCATCTGATTTCCATTTCATCAACTCATGGGCAGGCATTGCAAGAGGACTCAATATCTAAATTCCACCGTTGTTTGATCGAACATTATAATGTCCACGCGATCCACCAACCCCAGTGTTTCCCCATAATTTGGGTTTTAAGCCATCACCAACCATTGAAACTCCTGTTAAATTACAATCACCAAACGTCATGTCCATTGAAATGTTACACATATTTGGTGAACAAATCAACCTCCTAAGGGCCCAATGCAAGCAAGGATCCAACCCAATCATGATAGGAACGTATTTATGCAACTTTATTGAATTGTTTCTATATATATATATATATATTTGGCTATTTCTTGTTAAATTATGGTAGTAATTACTATTTTCGTATCTGTGTGGGTTGCAATAGCATGATTCTAAAATAGATACGAAACGGTGCAAATTAGTTTGAATTAGGAAGACTTGTTGCAAAAGGAAACTATGCAAAGAAGGAAACCTAGATAAAATTGTTATAAGGGGAACAATACCGACACTCAAGAGATCACCCCTTGTAACCTCACAACCGCCATCACCCTGAATCCATTGCAACACTTCTCTCCATAGAACCCATCACAACACAATCATTATCTTCCCCCATCTCTGCCTCTGTTCGTACCCACACTTCATAATCACCACTGTCATCCTCTTTGCCTCCTTGCAACCACAACAACTCTTCTATGCAATAACAAAACTCCATTGCCATCATCCATCTCTTTGCCATTTTGCCACTATCTGTCTGTCTCTCACCACTGTCCGTCCGTCTCAACCGTTCAGACATCTTTTCTGTCGCACAACCACTGGACACACCACCATTTGATCGTCGTCAGTATCTCATTCCTTGTCTGATTTCTTCTTCTCACAGCAGTTCTAAACCTAAGTAGCATATCCAAGAAGAAGATGAAGAGATTTATTTATCTCTTTCTCTCCGCTCTTCGCACCCTATCAGTCCACTCATTACCACCACATGCAGGCGACAACAACGTTTCATCTCTAAACCCTTTTTTTATTTGTTTGATATTTGATTATGAAATATTGTTTGAACATGATTAATGTCTATCTAAACCTATTTTTAGCTACGGGTAGATTTGTAGCCTCGAACATGTGTTTTGTGAATTAAGTGAATTCAATTTTTCCTTGCTGACTTGTGATTGTGTTTTGTTTAATTTCTTTATAGAAAACTTATCTTTGTGTGTTTGTTAAGGTGGCCAACTTAGTAAGCGTGTTAGGATTTAATGCTAGAGTATAGGAGAGTTTCACCTAAATACCAAGGAACTTTAGTAAAGTTAAGTAAAAAACTAGGTTTAGAACAAGATGTTGATCATACTTGTAATTGCCTAGTCAATGTCTATATTTTCCATAGAAATTAATGATCTTAAATTTTTATCTAACTTGCAATTCCTGATTAGATAGAATGAAAATAATAGTTGAAAAGAATACTACGCTTAGTTTAATTCAATGAATTTGGGAAAATAATAAGATTAATTCAGGGTGGTTATGATTAATCTTAAGCATTGTCCTTCACGAGTTAGTAAGGAATTTTTGGAGTTTAGTTCATCAACATATGTTTGGGGTGTGGAGATAAAACCCTTGGCAAATTTCTCATCATCTACTTTTCAAGTTTTTATTAGTCTTATAGTAATTTTCTTAGTTTAAAATTAGAAAAATTCAATCCACCAACATTTTCTTATTTAGTTTGTTAGGTGTATTTTAGTTACCCTTATTGTTAGATAGCGAGCCCTCAAATCCCCAGTCGTAGTCAAATAATGCATCAATTTTTGGCGCCATTGTCGGGGATTAGTAAAATTGGTAAGTACTTTATTATTTTTTTGTTTTATTAATTTTTTTCTTCTTATTAATTTTTTCATTTATGTCTTGATCTCTTGTACTAGTTCATGCGCAATAGAAGATCCGGTGAGAACTTATTAGAATACGATACAAAGCTTGAGAGAACATTTAGGAGAAAAATGAGATAAATAGAAGAATCACAAACATCTAGCTGTGAATCTGAATCAGAAAAGCTCAACATGACAGACAACAGGTCTATTAAGGAACTTTTAGCATCCAGCTTGGACAATGTCGCACCCCTATGCATTCATTATCCAATCGTAGCGCAGAGAAAGACAGAGTCATTCGAGCTGAATCCAACCTACTTCACCATATTCAGAAGTGCCATGGTCTTTCTATGGAGGATCCGATTAAACATTTAAAAGAATTTGAAATTGTATGCTTCAGTATGACACCAATCACTGTGGATGAGAACATAGTGAAGCTGGGAGCATTTCCCTTTTCTCTGGCAGATAGGCTAAGGATTGGCTCTATGAACTATCTTTCGAAACAATATACTCTTATGATAGCATGAAAAAAGTGTTTTTAGAAAATTTTCTCAACTTCAAAAATTATTTTGTTGAGGAAGAGAATTAGTGGTTTTCTGCAGGGTCGAAAAAAATCATATCCAACATAATAAGAGCATTCAAAAATCTCATAGCATCATGTCTGGAACACCAAATGAAAGAGGAGCTCCTGATTTATTACTTTTACGAAGGATTACTTCCTCTTGAATGACAAATGTTAGATGCAATGGCGAGAGGAGCTTTAGTTGATCAAACTTGAGCCTTGAACGCCCAACAATATGAGGGAATTGAAGAGCCTTCACACCAAGTCCATGAGGTAAGTACTAATTCTAGTTTGGAAGCTCAAATGGCTAACCTTGCTTCACTTGTGTCACAGGCTCTGGGAAAGTCCAATGTGCTAAGAGTTGCACAAGTTTGTGGCGTGTGCACCATGCTAGGACATCCATCTAATCAATGCCCTCAGCTGATTGAGAATGGGAGTTGGGAGAATGTTAATGCAATAGGTTTTCAAGTGCAGAATTGCCCTAGGAATAACAATTTTTCTAGCACTTACAATGAAGGTTGGAGAAATCTTTGGATGGAGAAATTTAGAGCAACCTCAACAACAAACTTCGAATTGGTCACCTCCTGGTTTCTTTCAGAGGCCGTCAGAAACACCTCAGCACAATTCAGGTACATTCCTTAATTATGATGAGATTATGAAATCCTTAACTATTTCTCAGCAGAACCAAGCAAAGGATATAATAGATTTGAAGCTACAAATGGGACAGATAGTTGAGTTTATGAGACAAAATTCATGAGCAAGGCAAAATTCCGAGTTCTACCTTTCAAAATATGAAATGAGGGTTTGAAACCGCAAAAGCAATTACACTGAGGGGTGGTAGGCAAATTGAGAATGAGCCAATTGTCCCCAACCAAAGGCGAGACATGGTAGCTGAGTTGTAGGAGGTGATGCAGATTTAACTAACCTAAATTAATAGGTTAATTCAGCCCACTTGTAATAACCGCAAGTGCACGGTGTCTAACTGGTGGACAACGGCAAGTACTGGTCAATCCCACGAGGAAGGTGGATTAAATTGAATTTTAGAATTTAATTAAACTAATTCAGAGAAAATGGGGTTACAACATTTTTAAAGCTAAACTAAAAATAAATTAAAAATAATAAAATAAAAGATAGATGAGATGGGTTTTGTGGGTTTGGACTCACCAATGAGTTAGTAAAATTATTTAAAATTTAAATTACTGAATTTAAAAACAAGAAGCTTTAGGGATGAGAATCCCTTGCTTACACCGAATATGTGATCGTTAAAATAAAATTAAACTTATATCATGTTTCTATCAAACATTAACAAATTATTTCAAGCAAATACGCTCTTACCAAGTATTAAGTGTCTTTTTAGGGCACACTTAATCAAAGTTTAAGCTTAATATTTTTAGCACATGCTTTGAATATTGATAAAGGGTAATTCTAACTACCACACATCAAGATTAATTTCTCGAAAATGAAGGGTGAAAGCAATTTATCAAAAATTCAGAAATAAATTGTATTTAACAATTAAGCACACAATTAAGTAAAATAAATCAAAATTACTTATACAACCCATTTAGTTTGTCACATACTCGATGTGGTGGTACTCAGCAGATCAGCAGGTGGTCTGAACATGAATCCCGAGACAACTAGTTTCAAAATGCTATGTAGATACAGAGCATAACCGGGGGCGTGAATAGCCAAATTATTGAATTTGACCAATTCCCACCTCTGCTACAGTGCTGCTACAGTACTGCTACAGTACCCCGTCGTCGTCTCCAGTGAGCAGCGGCTGTCTCGCGACCTCGTTCTCACTCTTCGAGACTGTCCCGTCCTCTAAACGTCTCCAAAACCTGCAAAAGAAGAGAGAGGGTGAGGAAACACCAAGAAAACAGAAAAAAATAGAGAAGGAAGACGAGGAACAGGAACTCGAGATGAAGAGAGACCGAGAAAAGAGGGGAAACAGGGTCTGTGGCTCTGTCACGAGGCGGAACAGAGCCGCGGTGAGCTCTGTTTCGCGGTGGTTCTCACGCGGTGAGGCTCTATTTCATGAGGCGTGGTGGTGGTGCTCGGTCTAGCCGTGACGGTGGTGGCGGTTGTGTGGACAGGCGAGAGGAGCAAAGACGGTGATTATGGAAATTTGATGTGAAACAAGGTTGTCACGCCCTTGTTTCACGGTGGTGATGGTGGCGATTGCATTGTCTAGAGGTGGTGGTGGTGCTCGGGCGATGGTGGTGGCGAGGTGCTGATTGATGAGTGAGTGGTGATGGTCACCTTGTGAGAATCACCTTTGAGAGAGGAAGTGGTTTTGATTTTTGTCTAATTCTCTTTTTTTCCCTTTTCTTCATCCTTTTTGTGAAGGAAAATGATTTGATCTTCTATTGTTTTTCTTCCCTTCCCTTTTGTGAAGGAAGAGGATTTGATCTTCTATTGTTTTTCTTTCCTTCTCTTCCTCTCTCTTTTCTCACCCTATTATCTTCTATTTATAGAAAATTATCAAGATGAATAGGGATGAAATGAGGGAATGATTCATCAATGTATAATTTGGAGAAGGATTGGGCTTGGCATTAGGCTTGGGTTTAGGTTATGGATTAGGTCATGAATTAGGTTTCGGGTTTATGTTTGTGACTGCTTTATACCACCGTTGGAATCGACTAATTGTCGGTCCTTAACTTATCACCTTAATATGATTTCATCGTTTACGCTCAAATTCCTACAAAGACATGAAAACGAAATAATTACTATAAAATATAATAATCGAAACACTAACATGTATAAATTAAGGGATATATTATGTAATAATTATGTGAATATCAAATACCCCCAAACCTATATTTTGCTCGTCCTCGAGCAAAACAATAAAAAGAAAATCCTAACTCACTTTCGCAGATATCATCGGTTGCACTTACCTTAAATGTGCAACAATGCTTTAAACCCCTAGATTACCTCTAGTGGACGAGTTATAGTCTCGTGAGGGTTTCCAGAAATGTTACCCACAAACATTACTGACTCAATCAAAACTTGGTCAAACAGTGTTCATTATAAAACTTCAAGAAATGCAAGAAACCAACAGTGTCATTTTAGTGTATCAACAAATTTCCAAATAATTTAATATTCTCCACAAGTTAGAGACAAATTCACAATCATCCTCAACTCAATGTGTGTGTGTGGATGGCACTATCAACATAACTTTTCATTTCAGAGTAAAACAATGACTAAATCTCCTGTAGAAAGTTTGTTTTGACTTCAAACCTCTCATGTCACTCACAATAAAACACTCAGAGATTTGGTATTTCACTCAGTTTATATGTGAGGAAAAGAGTAAATAATGGAAAACAATCATCTCACATATAGTAATATGAAAAACGGACTTTTCAAGAATGGAATGAACATGATCTCATGGACAGGAATATCAATTACTTTTGGAAATGTTGAATCAAACACCATAGGTCTTGGTTATTAAATCTCCACATCCACAAAACAAACCTTTACCTAAGATCAATTAGGACTTTGTTGGGTTGTAACGAGGCTTGGGCAATGGTTAATAAGGAATGTCAAAAGATTCTAAGAAAAGTTTCTAGGAATGTATACACCCATTCAATGAACAATTAGGGCTATCAAGAATAAACCAATGTTGTTCACCATCAATTTTTTCTTCATTCTCACATCTTTATCCTCATTGAAAAATCTTTTTTTTTTATAACTATTTTTCTTTTCTTCAACCTTTTTTTTCTTTTTATCAATAGAAGATTTATGAAATATCTCATAGTTTGCTTTTTGATGTCGTTTTTACACCAAGTATATCTATCCATACACATTCCCAGAAACATTGGGTAAAGGTTAATGGGTTAACAAATAAAAGTTATTCAAAGGCTCAAAAGGCTACAAAAAGGTTAATGTTATAGGTAAGTTAAAAGGCTAGTTAATGGTCTAAAGAAAAAAAAATGCCTAGATCATTTCTTAAGTTCGGGTCAGTATTATGATATCTTAATTGAATAAGCCAAGAAGTTCTAGTGTAATAATTCAATTTTGATGTCATTCCCAAAGCAATTGATCAGAAAAATGAGATCATCAACGAGATAATACGGACTCAAGAAAAATCAGAGCTTATGTATAACCCTCAGAAAAATAGAAAGGTTCAAAACTTTCAGGGTTAAGTCTCCACTATTATTCTAAGGTTTTCTAGTGCAAATTTCACTCATCAACTTCAAGTTATGCTAACATGGCTCATGGTGCAAAATAATTGAGTTGAAAAATCTCATGAACTAGATCTAACTTAAAGATCATACTAAACTTTCAGTTTTTATTAATATACCAATATGTCAAGTTAGCTTGCATTTTCTTGAGCATAAAACATTTAAATCTATTTTCATACTCGTAAAAGACCAAGTTTTCTTGACAGAAAAGCAAATATTTTTTTTTTTTTAGAATAGGAAAAGAAAACACTACGAAAAAAAATGAAAAATTCACCGACTCATGAACCCTACCCCCAAACCTAATCAAAACATTGTCCTCAATGTTAAACAAAGAAATTCTGACAAATGAATGAAATAAGCACATGAGAGGAGGTTAGAACAGTATTACCGCGGTGAAAATTTTACCAATTTTGAAGAAGTCATCCATCAATGAGGCTCACAAACATAAGAATCGTGGAGTTTTCATTAGAAATCGATAAAATGCAGACTTGATACTAACAAAGAAAACTAAAAAAAAAAAAAGCAAGTTGTAAGTAAAAACTGTTACGGAGCTAACGAGTATGAGTGAAACACAACTAAATAGGGTACTCGAAAATCAATCCAGACTAACAGTAAAGACACACAACTAAAGCTAGGCTGCCTCCTAGGAGCGCTTGGTTTAACGTCATCAGCCCGACAAATATTCTTCCTAAAAAAATGGTGTACTGAAAAGTAGAAAAGAAGAACATTACAACACTTAGTCCATGGTCGTTTATCAACAACCTGAACAGTTGAGGATCAGTCCACCAAAATATAGCAATCACATGGGGCACCAAATACACTAGGACATTCCAAAAGTGACTAGTAGTCATACACAACAGATGATCCTTGCGTGCTCCAAAAAGGAAACATCCTATGTCTGGTTCCAAATCAGAAGCTTGAATAATTTTCACAATAGGATGGTGAAAACTGAAATTCTCAATACAACACAAGGGATCAGTGAAAGTAGCCTTAGGAAATGGGAATGCGATGCAAGTAGATGAGACGATGGATATATCAGGTGGTGCAGGCTCATCACATGAATCATATAGAAATATTGGTCTAGACAACTCATCACCTGAAAATGCATACCTGAGGGTGTCAGGTAATTGTTTAAGGTCAAGCTCAGGTGACTCAACTGATGGGACTAGTTTTGACTCACTAAGTGGAAAAGGCTTCACTTTAGACTTCCATTTATAACTAGGATCCACAATGGGGACTGAGTCAAGCGAATCATTGACTTCCCTAATGGAATCATCAACATCAAAGTCTAAACTAAATTGAGTCAAACAAGCCTCTAAACAGTCAAGGGGAGACTCTAAAGAATGTTCATAGTTTGATTCGATGCATGAGTCACTAGGGAGGCATGAGTCAACATGGGAAGGAGATGTCTATAGTGTCTCAGAATCTACAGGTTCATCAATAAACGAGGCTTTATCAGCCTTCTTATGAAAGGAGGATGCAACCTGTGTAAAATTGGGTGAGGATATAATAACACTCATGTTAGGCATTCCTACCTGATTGTCAACCAGTTTTCCACTCCTAAGGGCAGTAATGGATTGGTCATCTTCACTGTCCGACTCAGATGTGCCACTAAGTTCAAATTGACCATTTGGGTTGAAAATAGGTTGGCCAGGGAATTTTTCTGACTCAATCTCAGGAAGTGACTCAACTATCTGACTCACAATCATCTCAAGTTTCGGATAGCTTGAGAGTTTTGTTGATAAATAGTTGTCAATTCTGTGATAGCCTGAGAGTTTTGTGCTCTTAGTTCGGTGATAGCCTGAGAGTTTTGCTCAAGCACTTCTCCTATTCCCTTTATAAAAATGATCATGATATCTTCTAACTCATTATTAGGAATGAAAGCTTGAGGAGTCTGAGGAGTGTCTAGAGGGTTTTCATGGTACTGACCACGAGCCCATGATAAGTCAGGATGATAGGCTAAACCTGGGTTATAATAATCTAAATATGGATCATAATTAGGTCGTCACATGTCATAAAATAAATTGACCTCGAAAAAATTGGCTGGATAATCCCTTGTGTTCATTTTTTTTAATTTTAATGTTTAAATAAATTTTTTTGTTTTTTTTTTAATCACTAACTCTAAACAAAACATGCACAGACTCACACGCAATCAACAACCAATAAATGCACAAGAAACATGCCTCCCTAAGCAATAAATGTTTTTTAAATCAATTATCTTTTTATCTTTGGGGGACAATTATTTCTTATGTAATCTTTATGACAGAATAATGGGTGCTACAAGTTGATCCTAAGAGTGTACACTTTACACCACAAAGTTCAAAATAAGTAGGCTAGAGTTTTGTTTCAAAGAAACCGGATTATTGCACAAGAGAAAGAGGTGGTCCAATTAAGTACTTCCTTGTGCTACCGCTCTATAAGCCAATAGATGTGAGAACGATGTGATGTTAAATGCACATTTGAGGCTTGTGTTCCTAACCCAAAACTGTTAGTTACACCAATCCTTCTTGTGGATCGTAGCTTACTTATGTCTCGACGTACCGGATAAATTACCCTTGTGGCAGTGGCTTCTCGGAGTTCATTGAATGATTAAACGCATCGTCACTTTTAGCAGCGGTCAACACAAAAATTATTTGATTCACCTTGGTCTTAGTTGTCTTATGAACACCGTACCTAAAAAATGCTCTATCTAACTTGCTAATTGATTTTAATTATGTTAGGCTATTAGTTGCACACAGCTGGAGTGATGAGGTCGGGATATCAAGTCCCACCAGTTTCTATTTATAAGATGGGTCTGCTCATTATGAATTACTAAAGTTTAGCATCCACAATTACAGAAATTAAACAACCAATCACACAATTTCAAACAATTACACCAAGCACCCTGGTCACTAATATGTTGCGTGTGACAGAAATACTTATAATGTGCGTATTCCAATCTGCACAAAAAGTTAGCACAATTCAAAAAAAAAAAGTCCGACTTCTTTTTATCTATTTCACTCAACACACAAGCACATGCAAATAAATTTACTGGTCTTGGTCTTAGAAGTCGGATTTCTAAATCATAAAAATTATTGGGTAACAATTAAAATTGTTTCCCTATAATTTCTTTTGAATTAGAGAATTTAGGGCTCTTTTTTAATGATTAAACAAAATGAAAAATAGTAAAGTTCTAAAAAATTATTACACCACACACTCGTAAAACGAGGTAAAAATAAAATTAAAACTCTCCTCACAAAATAAATAAAAAAATTTTGCTTGATGTTTTGCAGGATCGTCAAATATCCTCGAGAAGCGTGTATTCTGCAAAATCAAACACAAAATGAGTGTGAAAAGAACTTAATAAAATAAAAATAATTTTTTTGAATTTTTTTTTGTTTTTGTTTTGTTTTTTTTTTTTTTATAATTAGTGAAAATAAATCTTAAATTCAATTACACAGCAACCTTCCCAGGCAACGGCGCCAAAAACTTGATGCGGATTTAACTAACCTAAATTAATAGGTTAATTCAGCCCACTTGTAATAACCGCAAGTGCACGGTGTCTAACTGGTAGACAACGGCAAGTACGGGTTGATCCCACGAGAAAGGTGGATTAAATTGAATTTTCGAATTTAATTAAACTAATTTAGAGAAAATGGGTTACGACATTTTTAAAACTAAACTAAAAATAAATTAAAAATAATAAAATAAAAGATAGATGAGATGGGTTTTGTGGGTTTGGACTCACCAATGAGTTAGTAAAATTATTTAAAATCTAAATTACTGAATTTAAAAACGAGAAGCTTTAGGGATGAGAATCCCTTGCTTACACCGAATATGTGATCGTTAAAATCCAATTAAACTTATATCATGTTTCTATCAAACATTAACAAATTATTTCAAGCAAATACGCTCTTACCAAGTATTAAGTGTCTTTTTAGGGCACACTTAATCAAAGTTTAAGCTTAATATTTTTAGCACATGCTTTGAATATTGATAAAGGGTAATTCTAACTACCAAACATATCAAGATTAGTTTCTCGAAAATGAAGGGTGAAAGCAATTTATCAAAAATTTATAAATAAATTGTATTTAACAATTAAGCTCACAATTCAGTAAAATAAATCAAAATTACTTATACAACCCATTTAGTTTGTCACAAACTCGATGTGGTGGTACTCAGCAGATCAGCAGGTGGTCTGAACACGAATCCTGAGACAACTGGTTTTGAAACGCTCTGTGGTGGTACAGAGCAGAACCAGGGGTGTGAATAGCCAAATAACTGAATTTGACCAATTCCCGCTTCTGCTACAGTGATGCTACAGTACCCCCGTCATCGTCTCCAGCAAGCAGCGGCTGTCTCGCGGCCTCGTTCTCGCTCCTCGTGACCGTCTCATCCTCCAAACGTCTCCAAAACCTGCAAAAGAAGAGAGAGGGTGAGGAAACACTAAGAAAACAGAAAAAAAAAAGAAGGAAGACGAGGAACATGAGCTCCTTGTTTCTTGGTTGCGAGCTGTGTCTCGCGAGGTGGTGGCAGTGTTGCTCGATCTGGTCGTGACGGTGGTCGCGAGAGAGGGAGGCAGGAAGGAGCTCGAGACGAAGAGAGGCCAAGAAAATAGGGGAAGCAGGGTTTGTGGCTCTGTCGCGAGGCTGAACAGAGCCGCGGTGAGCTTTGTTTTGTTGTGGTTCTTGCGCGGTGAGGCTCTGTTTCATGAGGCGTGGTGGTGGTGATCGGTCTGGTCGTGACGATGGTGGCGGTTGTGTGGACAGGGGAGAGGAGCAGAGACGGTGATGATGGAAATTTGATGTGAAACAGGGTTGTCATGCCCCTGTTTCTCGGTGGTGATGGTGGCGATTGTGTTGTCTAGAGGTGGTGGTGGTGCTCAGGTAATGGTGGTGGCGAGGTGGTGATTGCTGAGTGAGTGGTGATGGTGGATAGGTGGTGATGGTCACCTTGTGAGAATCACCTTTGAGAGAGGAAGTGGTTTTGATTTTTTTCTAATTCTCTTCTTTTCCCTTCTCTTCTTCGTTTTTGTGAAGGAAGAGGATTTGATCTTCTATTATTTTTCTTCCCTTCTCTTCCTCTCTCTTTTCTCACCCTATTATCTTCTATTTATAGAAAATTATCAAGATGAATAGGGATGAAATGAGGGAATGATTCATCAATGTATAATTTGGAAAAGGATTGGGCTTGGCATTAGGCTTGGGTTTAGGTTATGGATTAGGTTATGAATTAGGTTTTGGATTTAGGTTATGAATTAGGTTTCGGGTTTAGGTTTGTGACTGCTTTATACCACCGTTGGAATCGACTAATTGTCGTTCCTTAACTTGTCGCCTTAATATGATTTCATCGTTTATGCTCAAATTCCTACAAAGATATGAAAACGAAATAATTACTTTAAAATATAATAATCGAAACACTAACATGTATAAATTAAGGGATATATTATATAATAATTATGTGAATATCAGGAGGATGATCTAGCCATGTCATCAGCCAATCAAGGCCAACTATAGCCAAATCCAGGCCAAAAAGATCCCGCCGTTGAGCCACCAAAACCAAGGTAAGAAAGTGAGTGTTCCAAATTCATTTTTTGCTAATCCTTTTTCGTATTTTCTGCGTTCCCAGGCTGGTTTGCCCAGTCTAAGAAAAATGAATAGAAAAAGGAAAATTTTGAAACCTTCTAGAAAGTGCAGGTTAACATTTCGCTTCTTGATGCTTTTAAGCAAGTTCCTAAGTATGCAAATTTTGTTAAGGAGCTTTGCACCACAAATAAACAACTTCAAGACGAGGAAGTGGTAAAGGTGAGTGAGAATGTTTTTGCAGTTCTTCAGAGGAAATTGCCGCTGAAGTGTAAGGATCCAGGTAGTCTCACTATCCAATACTAAAATTGAACATGCAATGTTTGACTTAGGTGCTTCCATAAATGTTATGCCGTATTCTATTTATTACTCTATGAATCTCAAGGAGTTGATGGTGTTATTATTCAATTGGTTGACCATTCTAATGCATGTCTTCTAGGTTTGTCGGAATGTGTTGGTGCAGGTTAACCATTTGATCTTTCCGGTGGATTCTATGTGCTTGAGATGGAAGATTCCACATTTTCAGCACCTTCGCCACTTATTTTAGGATGCCCTTCGTGAAAATGGCAAGGACAAATATTGATGTGCAAGTAGGGAAATTGACCATGGAATTTGATGGTGAGGTGAATGGCTTCGACACTTTGAAGCCATGAGGTATCCTATTGATGATAATTTTTGTTTCTCTATTGACGTAAATGATATTTTGTCCCAAGAATTTTTGACATCATGAATGAGGATATACTTGAAATCACCATTACTACTACCGCCGGATATGAGAGCAATGAAGTTCCTTGTGACACTAATAAGCTCTAGCAAGATAAGATGAAAGAAGATATCACTACACCAAAAATGGCCATTAGCAACGGTTTTAAATCTTGGGGGTAACCCATTGGCACGGCTTAGAACCGTGGGTTGTAGAGGCGTCGCTAAATCCCGAGTAACGGCTAAAAACCGTGGCTAAAATATTAGCAACGATTTTATCTCGAGGACGGTTGATGATTTAGCCACGGTTATAAACCGTTGCGACAATCTTAGCCACGGTTCTAAGCCTTGGACAGGAGTAGCCACGGCTTAAAACCGTTGCAAGTTTGGCCACGATTTTAAGCCGTCACAATAGTTTTAGAAACGGTTTTAAGCCGTGACCAGTACTAGTAACGGTTATAAGCCGTGGCAAGGTAGCCACGGTTTTTACCCGTTGCAATAATTAGCCACGATTTTTACCCGTTGCAATAATTAGCCACGGTTTAAAACCGTGGCAAAAAAAAAATTAATTTTTTTATTTTTTTTTATTTTTTGCTGTCAAATGACTTTTTATTACATCTTATAAGTTTTATTTCTAGAAAATAAAACTTTTAATTTGCCAAACTTAAACATGTCCATGAATGGAGGCAAAGTAATGTAATTAATAAGATAATATATTACATTGAGTCACAAAATCTATCAAATAGTATCTCAAATACAATAACACACACACAAACTTAAATATCTGAAATACAAAGAAAGTGGAACAATGCTGCTGCTGCTGCGAGAGACGCAATGTTGCTGCTGCAAGGGATGATCTGCTGATGATGCGAGGTACGCACTGCTGCTGCTGCTGCGATGGACGAATTGCTGCTGCTGCGAAGGATGAACTGCTGCTCTGCGAGGGACGCACTGATGCGAGCTTGTTGTTGGTCGCAAACCAGAGTGCGCTCTGTTTCACTGCAGAGTACCCACTGTCCTGGCAGTTATGATTTGCGGATTTTTAAATGCACTAATATTGTTGTTCTTATTACTAAATACTGACTGCTCGAGTACTGATGCAGTGGGTTTGCAGTCAAATGTACCAAATAAGTAACATAAAACTAGATCATGCCCTTGTTGCTTCTCAGACAACCTAAACTAGATTACAAGCAAACTATTTCCTCCTGCAATATTTACACTAATCAAATGCAATCTATAGTGTTTGAATACGAAAGTTTGAGATACTGCTAACTCCACATTTCTGTAACACAAAATTTTAGCTCAAGAAAGGAATACGGGTGGCTCATGGGGTTTTGTGAGCGAGAGGAGAAGAAAGGAGGGCAGATTCATTTTGTAAGACAAGTGGAAGGTACAGACTCACAAACATTTTAAAGGAGGCGGTGTGAATATGAAACCTCACTTATTTTGCTTGTTTGTCCTATCAGAGAAAATAGGAAGAACTTGTTCTCCAATCTTTGTTTAGAAGGTGCTCCTTATCTGGTATAGCCTTTTGCATCAGGTAGTTGTTATGAGTCGACGTCCTCAATAGTTCCAATTATTGCTTTTGTGAGAGTGTCATTGTCCATTTCCAACTCACGTAGGAAATTTGTTGTTCCATCATATACCTCTAGTGTCTTTAGCAAGTTGGGATCACGATAAGATAGGTATGAGAACACCCCTACATAAAAAGAGCCATAATAAGAGTCTTAATGTTGAAAAGTTGAGGATGGAGTGATTTTTACAACCACATCGAAATATACCTGAATGAGTGTCCAAATCACAAAAACCTCCATAAGCCCCACCACTAACTCGTACACGATCCCACAACCAGTTGTTGCTAATATGTTTTGAAATAACATATGCACTTCCTTTAAGCTCATATCCTGTCTCATATAAATTTCTAGCTTTTCCAACATAGTTAACCTGTGAAAATTACATAAAGCATATAAGAGACTAAATGGACTAAGAATGGTAGAAGCAAACTGGTTCTGAAGCAATCCATTTCACCTGAGTAGGAATCACAATGCCTTCATTTACTAGAGATATCCCAGCATTCCAATCAGATGAAAGGATTAGATGCTTAGATCTTATTATGTACCATGAATACATCAACCCAACTAAGAAAACAAGCAATCTTAAAAGAGCAGTGAATACTAAAAGAGACAAAACATACAAGAATGGGAATGTACCAGTCACATAGAGTGTTCATTTATTGGCTCCAGTATGGAGTGATACAACGACAACGCAATCTTTAAAACGCAAGATCGTTCGAGACGCTCTCCAATGTTCATCATATACTTATGGCAAAAGACCAAATTTCAACAGATATAATAAAAAACAGTAATTACTGAGCCTGTCTAAATCTCACGGAGCCTATCTAAATCGCAGTAACTGAGCTATATGCTAACACCTTTCTGTATGTGTCATTGAGCCAGAGGCCCCAACTTCATTTTCAACAGTGATAACATGGAAGTATGCATTTTAAACTTAGACATGACAAAAGTTACCCGGAGATAGCATTGATCACTACGCGGGTCCTCGTTCTCTTCAAGTCCACACCAGCTTGAGCAAAACAAGAAATGAACCCAAGAAATGAGCAATCCTCAACTTAAATCAATTTAGAGGTCTGAATTTTCCTGAACAAATACCCTGATTGAGCATGCAGTATTTACAACTTTTCCTTGTACATCTCAACATGCTATCAGTTGTGAGACTAATGCAAAATGGAGTAGATGGCAAACAACTTATAATTGATGCAAACAAAACCCCCTAAGATAGCACACAAGTAATCTGATCATTATAGTAGACCTGTAAACTTTGAAACTCAATGACAAACATATATGGTTCAATTAGATTATGTTCTTAAAGACAATACATATATATATGGCTCAAACACAAGAACAAATGAGAGACTAATTGAGAGAAAATGAGATTAGGGAGACTGACAGGGCATCCTTGACTTTGAGCTTGATTGAGAAACAAGTCCCAAGACTCCTTTGAATCCACCTTCACCACTCTTGACTTCACTACTGGCTGTTCATGTTCCTGTTTTTGTTGTTGCTCTTCCATATCTTCACAGTGTCTTCTTTTTTCTTATTTGTTTCTCCTCTTACCTTCCCTTACCATTTTATAGGCAGAAAGAAAGGTTTGGCTCATAGAGGTGCTCAACTTCACATTCGCTTGCAATCAATGAATCACCCGAGTTTTAATATACCAAGCAAGAGAGATCCGGCTATTAATCCATAAGGTAAATATAGGAAATGGAGAACAATTAAGCCAACAAATGAGATATAATGCTCCTAGAATCGAAGAGACTTGATGGAAGTTAATGTTTCTCTTACCAAATCACCATTCACCTTCATACAATGGAATCTGGATGGTTCGTTTATTTCAGACAGTCTAGACTGTAAGTTCTGGAAAGCATTTATAAGCAAGTCCAGATTGAACAATTGTCCCTTAAACCTTTTATTCCTCATATTTGATGGACCAACTTGATCTGCGCCGCTAGTGGGTGTACCAGCATTTGAACTGCTAGCTCCAATTGAGCTTAAGACAGGAGGCTGCATGGGAGAGTACTCCTTACATCAAGAGTCCTTATTCATTTGAGGGAAGAAATCACATTATGTTAGAAAGTACCTAGTTTGAACTTCAATGTGGCTCTTAACACACTCCCAACTTCCCCTTCTCCACTTTTCCATGGCCAACCTTCACTCTCCAATGCTCTCATTGCTGCCCTCAAAAGAGCTCAAGCACATCAGAGGAGAGGGTGCATTGAGCAACAACAACAACAACCTTTATTGGCTATTAAGGTTGAATTGGAGCAACTCATTATAATGACAGTATCAAAACTACGTCAGACAAGCTTGATCACATGTGACCAATACCATACAGATAGACTTTCTTTTACTATTCATGGAAGAAGAAGATAAATATAAATAAGGTAATAGAATTACAACTTCATTGAATTCAAGACACTGACCACTCTTTTTGTTTCTAGTTCTGCCAGTTTTATGTAAATCTCCACCATCTGTATGGCAGATTGTAGTATAATTTAGGTAGAGAATGACTAATGCAAAGAAAGGAAATACTTTTGAAATGCGAAATACATAACTAAGCTGAAATTTACCTGTCTCATAATCGAAATGGCTAGTTTGAAACAAAATTAATCTAATGTGTGAAGGAAAATAAATGATTGTGCTAGAAGAATAGTCTCAGTTATAGAATTACCTTTAGCCCATAAAGCTCAATCAAGCATTTCGTCTGCAGATCTTCACCTGTACTTGAACATAACTCTGTTTCAATGTTATTAAAGTAATCCATGAGAAAGAATCAACACATCACTGGCTATTAATTACTAAATTTGGAGGCAAACCATGTTGTTGACTTTGACTACCATCACATTAAGAAACTATTTTTTTTCTCCTAGGATAACACAGTTTAATTAAGGAAACTTGTTTACTGAAAAAGAAACAAGGAAAGATATTTTCTCAACTAGATAGAAATAAAAAGAAATTCCAATCATGGAATACAAATTGTTGGATAAAACTCTCAACTTATTTATCATTAAGTATGTGCTCATTCCAAATGCTCCAACAGATTAATATAAACCAGAAACAGAAGGCATCCACCATTTCAGCAAGAAACATTGACATGGCCTAATTTTGAGGACAAATGAACCTAAAAACTTATGATATATCATATATATTTTGGACATCCATGATGCTAGAATATGCAGCCGAGTATGGACTTGATATGGAAAAAGATATGAAAGTTGACATAATTTTATATTATTTAAAAAAAGATACAGGTAAATTACAAAATGGCATTCCTTTCGTAAAGGGTTTTTGTCATTATCATAATGGAAACATTAGATCCTGAATCAAATATTTTAGTCCCACATTAGCAAGGAACTAGCGAAAAAATTGATAATGGTGACAAGAAAAACGAGGTGGTTCTACAAACTGTTGAAACGGGACATAATTTGGACAAATCATTATACCATTCAATTTTTGTTTAAGTATTGTACCTCATACATAGGTAAAAACAAACACAAGTTTTGTATGCATCAGCGTGTGCACGTGTATATAACAACCATTGTGTTGACATATAAACCAAAATCACAATTAGTGTTTGGATCAATCAAAGAAATGTGCCAGCAATATATAACAACCATCACTTATATATTGTATATAATATTCTTACATAAATGGTGACTGATCAGAATATGCTCCCCCTATCATAAAGTGCTTATTTTTTGCCAAGGGATTCTCATTTTCTCCCTCAAGTCCATTAATTCTCTTTTAAATGATTCTCTCAAGTCCATTATTTCTCTATATACTTTAGTTATTACATGATTCCCTCAGCTTGTTGTTAATAATGCCTGCAATGATACCTATATCTGAATAACTGGACTCTTATTGTGAGATAAAAAAGTACTAATATCCGAATATCATAATAAAGATGCAGTTCAACTCGCCTTCTTTCTTTCTTTTTATTGGCTGAGTAATTTAAAAAAAACATTTGGAAGATGTATCTCACCAATGTCAGACAGTGCCTTCTCTAACATAAATAGGTAGTCTCTATTGTTCCCACATGAACCAGAAGCAGTGGCAATTTGTCTGAAAAGATCACGGCGAATCAGATGCTGTAAACCCGAGATCAGAATAAGCAATCTAAGACATATACTAATTCCTAACTTACCTAGCCATTTCGTCCAATGGAGCAGGCCCTAAATAGTACTTGTTTGATACATTGTCCGGAGTGGATGTGAATACCATCACTCTTGTTACATCCGGTTCTAGGGCATCTTCATCCTGAATTTAGGAAAATCAACTCCGAACAAGTACTTCATAAATCAATCAATGAGTGAATTTGCAACTACATACAAACTAAAGACATTACTCACCTTGTAAAAGTTCACAACAGTCTTTTGGTCATACTCACATTCCCTTTTCTCCAAATACTACAAAGGCAAAAACCAAAAATATTAGTTCGACTTCTAACAAAATTTAATCTAAATAGATGCTGCTAAGGTGTATATGAAGATAAATACCTCCATAGCTAATCTTTCTTTTTCAGACCCTCTAGTGACACTGAATGCAACACCCCACTGAAATAATAAAGATTATAGGCAAAGTCAATAGCAGTAAACAAGTAGATAGCTTCAATCTGCAGTTATTTAGTCATACTGTGATAGTGCTTAATACTTTGACATCAAATGAGATCATTTTAGGGGAAACTAGTTCTTTCCAAAACTTGCCAACAAATAGGTTGAAAAAAATCAACAGGTTAGGTCATTGGTTTATCTCAAATAATGTCAAGACTCATGAACACATTCAAAAGTTCAAATTCACTTACACAAATTGACCCTTTGCTGGCCTCCAAAGTACAAGTTCTGGCTGGATGTTCAGGGGTACCTCTATGATCAATGCAAGCTGAAACATGTATAAATTGGAAAAAAATGTAACCAATAACTCTCTTCAAAAAAATCCCCAAGAGTATATTTGATCTTATGATATGAAATGAAAAACATTAATTGACAACTTGAAATAATATATCAACTTACCACGATCAAAAACACGTTTGTAATCCTTAATGTAGCCTATGATTTTCTCATCGAAATCAAATCCTGGGTTCCACAACAATGAACCATAGCCAAAAACCCACAAAACCATAATGTTTATCTGCCTGCTGAGATGTAAAAGCTCCAGTTAACATTGTATCCAACAATCGATCTCTCCTCAATCGATCTCTCCTCTGCGCTGACTCGATTTCTCCTCTGCGCTGACTCGATTTCTCCTCTGCTCCTCGATCTTTCCTCTGCAATATGTCAAAAAAATTTGTCCCAATGACCGCCCAAACACTTTTCTAATCCCCAATTTTTTTTCGCCAAAGCGGGAAACCAG
This sequence comes from Berberis thunbergii, assembly GCA_003290165.1. Classification (NCBI taxonomy): domain Eukaryota; kingdom Viridiplantae; phylum Streptophyta; class Magnoliopsida; order Ranunculales; family Berberidaceae; genus Berberis; species Berberis thunbergii. Next base: position 836,988 of record QNQO01005053.1, on the reverse strand, counting down.
TTTTCTCCAAAGCGGGAAGCCTCTTTTTGCCAAAATGGGAAAGTCCTCCCTCCACACATGCGGCCCACATGCAAAACGCTATTATTTAGCAACGATTTTTAGCCGTTGCCTCTTTTAGCCACAGTTTTGAGTCGTTGCTCATTATAGCCACGGTTTTGAGCCGTGGCCATTTTTTTGTAGCCACGGTTTTAAGCTGTTGGTCATTATAGCCACGGTTTTTAGCCGTGGCAAAGACACCCACGGTTTTAAGCTGGGGCCATTGTTTTAGCCACGGTTTTAAACCGTTGGTAATTATAGCCATGATTTTTGGCCGTGTCAAATATACCAACGATTTTCAGCCGTGGCCAATTTTTTTTTCCCACGGTTTTAGGCCGTTGGTAATTATAGCCACGGTTTTAGGCCGTGGCAACTTAACCTACAGTTTAGAACCGTGGCCATCTCGGCGTGGCTAAACTGGCCTTTTGGTGTAGTGTATCATTGTGATTGTGGCAGCCTTGGAGTCATTGCCACAAATTGTTAGTAAGTTGCCTTTCCCAATTGTATTTTCTCATCTACTAATAAACTTCTACCTTCAGTGATTCAGGCACTATACTTGAGCTTAAACCATTACCGGATCACTTGAAGTACGCTTATTTGGGAGATGATGAGACATTTCCTATGATCATATCATCATCACTCACAGTTTTAGAGGCAAAAAAGCTTATTCAAATTCAAGACTGCAATTGGGTGGACATTGGCCGACATTAATGGTATTAGCCCTATCACTTGTATGCATGTATACTTCTTGAGGAAGGGGCAAGACCCACCAGAGAAGCTCAGCGCCGCCTAAACCCCCCTATATTGAAGTCGTGAAGAAAAATAATTAAACTCCTTGATTGTGGCGTGATCTACCATATTTTAGATAGAAAATGGGTTTCACCAGTGCATGTAGTGTCGAAGAAGTCCGACATAACTGTGGTAAATATCGAGGAAAATGAGTTGGTTCCCACGCAAATGCAAAGTGGATGGCAGGTTTTTATTGACTATAGAAAGCTGAATGCAACTACTAGGAAAGATCATTTTCCTCTTCCCTTTATTGTTCAATTGCTTGAAAGGTTGGTTGGTTGTGTTTTTTATTGTTTTCTTGATGGTTATTCTGGATATAATCAGATTTTCATCTCCCCAGAGGATCAAGAAAAGACAACCTTCACATGTCCATACTACACTATCGCATATAGAAGAATTACACTCGATTTGTGTAATGCCCCAGCTACCTTCTAGAAATGCATGGTAAGTATAGTTTTAGAATTTATTGAAAAAATTATAGAGGTTTTTATGGATGACTTTAGTGTTTTCAGTGATTCTTTTGACCATTGTCTGGATAATCTTGCCTTGATTCTGAAGCGATGCATTGATGTTAACCTTGTATTGAATTGAGAAAATGTGACTTTATTGTAAATCAAGGTATTGTTGTAGGCCATGTAGTTTCAACTAGGGGTATCGAGGTTGATAAAGTTGATAGATCATGTGTGTTACTTACCCTCTCATACTTTGGTGCGAGAGGTTCATTTTTTTTCTTGGACATGCAAGATTCTATTGGCGATTTATCAAAGATTTTTCTAAGATTTCTAAACCCTTATTCTGACTCCTACAAAAGATGTGTCATTTAGGTTCAATGAAGACTGTCAGAAGACGTTTGACAAGCTTAAGGAGTAGTTAACATTGGCACCTATCATTGAACCACAAGATTAGAGTTTTCATTTGAGCTTATGTGTGGCACATCAGATTATGCCTTAGGAGCAATTCTCGTCCAATGGTGGGATAAATGTCTCCACGTCATTTACTATAACTCCCGGACTTTGAATGATGCTCAATTAAATTATTCCATGACTGAAATAAAAACTTTAAGCTATTATATTTGCTTTAGAGAAATTTTGGTTTTATTTATCTGGAACTAAAATTATTATTTTCTCTGATCATGCAGCTTTAAAGTACTTATTTACGAAGAAATAAGTGAAATCGAGACTTATACGGTGGATGCTTCTTCTTCAAGAGTTTGATGTGGAGATCAAGGATAAGAAAGGGAGTGAAAACATGGTGGCTGACCACTTGAGCCGCCTCGTGCGCAATGAGGAATCCTTACTGATTATTGAGACTTTTCCTGATGAACAACTATTTTTGTCGCAGTAAGTGAACCATGGTATGCCAATATTGTGAATTACCTTGTATCTAAACAGATTTTGAACACCTTGACTCAAGTTCAGAAGGATAAGCTTAAGAAAGTGGATAAACAGTTTGTATGGGATGATCCCTATCTATGTAAGCATTGTGTCGATCAATTTATTAGAAGGTGCGTGCCCGAATCTGAATTTTATTTGATACTGGCATATTGTAATTCTTATGCTTGTGAGGGACACTTTGGAATTCAAAAAACAACTCGTAAGGTTTTAGAGTGTGGATTCTATTGGCCTACTTTATTTAAGGATGCTAGATTATTTTGTATGACTTGTGATCGATGTCAAAGGACATCTAACTTAGGCCCTAGAGATCAAATGCCGCAATATCCTATATATAATGTGAAATTTTTTGATGTATAGGGCATTGATTTCATGAGTCTAATTCCTTCTTCTAATGGTTTCATTTATATATTGCTCGCCGTTGACTATGTTTCGAAGTGGGCGGAAGCAAAAGCCACCCATACTGATGATTCCAAAGTTGTTATTGAGTTTATTCAATCTAACAATTTTTTAAGGTTTGAAATGTTGCGAGTGATTATTAATGATGGAGGTTCACACTTTTGCAACCATAAAATTGAAGTTAGCTTAAGAAGTACAATGTCACACATGGGTTTCGACACCTTATCATCTCCAAACAAGTGGACAAGTCGAAGCTTCAAATCATGAAATCAAAGGAATCCTTGAGAAGACAGTAACGCCCACTTGCAAAGACTGGAGCATGCAGCTTGATGGTGCTTTAAGGGCGTATAGGACAACATATCAGACATCTATAGGGATTTCTCCCTTTTGGATTGTATTTGGGAAGCCATATCATCTAGCAGTTGATTTAGAACATAGGGTACGTAGGGCACATTGGGCAATCAAGACTTTCATTATGATCATTGATAATGTTGGCTTTCATCAAAAATTGCAGCTGAACGACTTTGAAAAAATTTAGAATGAAGCATATGAGAGTGTCAGGATTTATAAGGAGAAAGCTAAAGCTTTTCATGATCGCATGATCCGTGGAAAGAATTTTATTGTGGGCCATAAAGTTTTACTTTTTCAGTCATGCCTTAAACTTTTCCTAGTAAGTTATGTTCTAGATTGGTTGGTCCTTTCATTGTTAGTAATATTTTCCCCATGGTGTTATACAGGTTAAGAGTGTCACAACTGGTAAGGAGTTCAAGCTGAATGGGCATCAACTTAAGCCCTATTATGAGTCATTTCTGGAGCATGACGTGGAGGACGTATCACTCCATGTTCCCACTTATTTTGAGGATTAATTGGAGATACCATTAGGGTGCACGACGTTAAAACAAATGCTTATTGGGAGGCAACCAAATCAGATTTACTTTCTCTATCCCCTTATTTCATTTTCGTTATTTTTTATTTTGTTTGTTAATTGTTTGTTTTTCCTCTTTTAAATCTTTCAATGGATGTGTTGTAATCTGTCAACATTGAGGATAATGTTAGGTTTTAAGTGTAGGGGGAACAACGTTGTTTTTGTTTTGAAAAAAAATTGCAAAAAATATCAGTCTATTTAAAAATATTATATATATAAATGTTGGTTTTTGTTTTCTTTATTGGTATTAGTGTCATTTAAAAAAAATTCATACTTGTTTTGAGTCTTAGGATACTTTCCATTACAATGATAAGATTTGGTTTTTAATTGCACGAGTGTAATGTGATTTATAAGCATGATTTAAGGTCTAACATTATTCTATGGTTAATGCGTAGTCATGGTTATTGATGCAGTATTTTTCCGCTCTCTGCTTTGACCTAGTCCCGCTGACCTATACAAGTAATGCACGTGAGCCACAGACCACCATGGGGTGGCCGATGGCACTCCGATGCTAAAGTCAGACAAGGCTATGAGGAAGGTGTAATGTTGTAATAGGGAATTTGTAGCGTACCTTAGCTTAACAACCTCATGTCTTATTTATAGTGCAAGGAATCCTGATTCTACCAGGCCATCGTAGGCGTAGTTTAGGAAGGAGATCTTCGTGTTGACCCTCCCTAATTAGGAGTCGTGCTGTAGGAGGGAAGTTCTCTGTTAGCTCTGTGCTCCTAGATACTCATAACATAGTTCCCAATCCAAGAGGAATCCGTAGAAGGGAGTTTCCCTGTGTGGAAGATACTCTGGTGTTTGCTTTCCTAGTTGGAAGCAGAGAACAGCTGTAGTTGCCCGTTCGAAGCTGATTCTCGAGATACTTGCCTGAAAAAGGATTACGGGTATTGAGGATAGCTGTGAGACATGGAGCTATGAGAGCTAGGGTCCGCCTAGTGGACTACAGTTGGGCGGGCTTAGAACCGCTTGGGTCGGATTAGTGTTGGGTTGACGCTTGAGGCCGTAATTCCTCGAGATCGACATGACACATGTATGGCTTTGGGTGTGATAATTTTTATGTATCATCAGCTACTCCCCCCGAGTTAGTGGGTCGTCACATCGGTTCGCTAAGTCATCTCTTGAAGAGTTGCGTCGCTCATGATGATTGATTTTGAATTGTTGCTTGAGTCACGTGCTGCATTAATTGAATGTGCGTTGGTTCAGCAAAAAAAGGCGAGAAGCCAACCTCTATTTAGGTCATCCGCTGTGTAGAGTCTAATTCTTCTACTTTCCTTGCTTTCGAAGGTACCGCTCTGATTAGAAAATATTGTTCATCTTTGTCATGGCTCAAGAAAACCTTACTGATGTCGCTATCTTGGCTAAAGGCCTGGAGTTATTTGAAGACAGGTTGTTGTCTGAACTCGGTCTCACCAAAATCCATATGAAGTTTGGGGTCCCTGAGGACCTGCCAATGTATCTTCTCACTGGTGACCAGACGCCAATGTCACCTTTGGTTGATTTTATCTGTTTGCACTGCGAGATGCTTCAAACTAGAGTTCATTTTTCGGTTCTGGATGTGATATGGGAGTTCTTGGACTTCTTAGGAATTCCTCCGATTCAGTTGGAGCCCAATGGATATAAGATCATTCTCATGATTCTGCTTAGTGCTAAGGAGGCTGGTGTTAGTGTGACTCCATGGGTGATTTAGTTGTTGACCTCTCATCGGCTAAAGAGTAATGTTGTTTGTAAGATGAAGTCGCCAAATTGCTTTGTTAAGTTGCCTGATGATTTCAAGTTTTGGCGTAAGTACTGCTTCGTGACCCCTGTAGATTCGAAGTATTTTCAATGCAAGGGTCGCTCAAGGGATAGTTCAAGCCGCTTCGTAAGTTCATCTCTTTTCTTTTGACTTTGATATGTTTGATAGTGGCTTGATTAACCATTACTTGCATTTGTCTACAAGAAGGTTTCCCACTACTCCTCTTACCTTAGAGGAGCAAAACACCATGGAGAAGTTCTGCGTCCTGCCGAAAAGAAAAGCGGTCGATGTCATAAGGGTTTCCAACTTCATCCGTAGTAGGTTGTGGGACAACTGGCATATTGCCCCCACTATGTATCGAGAATTGTGCATTACATTGGAAGATGAGACCCCTTCCAGGGAGAGGAAGGCTATTGGGGCCAAAACTCCTATTCCATCTGATGTGAAGGAGTTGTCTGAGACTCTTGCGTCCTTCGTGAGAAAAAGGTCGCTCGTTAGAACTGGGTCGTATTCGGCATGATCAACTCTGGTGATGAGGGAAAACGAGTCTGCTAGGCCTGTTGAGGCAAATACTGATGTTTTCAACTTGGAGAAGGATTACCTACGATTGGCAAGAATCGTAGATAAGTCAAACCTTAGTGATGCGCATGTCGAGGCTCTAAATGACTGTCTGGTGTGGGTTGCGATGACAGCTTCCACTGGTGCTGATTCGCATGGGGCCGCTCTGGAAGAAGGCTCTTTTGAGGATTTGCCTGAGGTGGTAGAATTTGATCGTCCCATAGTTGCTTAGCCTGATAGTGGCAGCAGTACCGGCCATGTCCGCGTTGCTCACCGTCTCGCTCTAGGCCTCAGCTAGAGGTGTTCTCTCCCTCCAGATCCCATTGAGCCGTCTCGCACAAAAGGGGTTGTTGTAGTTGACAAGGTAAAGGCCACGAAGGAGAGCTTGAGGATGATGGGGACCATGAAGGGCGGTGACGACTTAGTTCTCGATCAAGAAAAACTTCATCCGGTCGCACAGATAAGCCTGTTTGCACCAAATTTGGTGAAGCTGAGCTCACATGTTTGGCACCAAGAGGTGGACATAGAGTATGCTTATAGGAAGCATATAAGATGGCGTCACAACTGGCTGATGGATCACGCTCCAAAACCCAAAGAGGATTCGTTTGAAGGGTGTATGGATAAGGGCTTGAAGTACCTTATGATGGGTATGTCTCGTTTGAGCCACACGACCATTGCTGGGACGGAAGCTGAGATAGATCGTGAGAGAGTATACACTTTGGAGTATGTCTTCTCACATATGCAGATGTCGTATTTTGATGCGCTCCATGAAATTGAGTGACTTAAGAAGCAGGCAAAATAGAAGCGATCAGATCAGTCAACCATGGTCGCTGAGGCTCATACGGCTCGTCTCATGGACCTTGAGCGTAATCTGACATAGGAGGTGTCCGAAAGGGACGGACTTAGGCAAGAGTTGAGCCGTATCCTCTGAGAATTCGAGGTTGTGCAGGAAGCTGCATCTAAGGTGAGTTTTGAACTGTTGTCTTTCGCTGAAGAGAGTGCTTTGAAGGAAGCCGACTGGGCTGCTAAGAAGCAACAGTTGGAATTCTATGTGGAGTTTTATGCTCGAGAAGCAAGGAAGCCAAGGACCAGCTCGAATTGGGGTGGCATGAACTTAGTGTCATGAATAACAGTTTGGCCACAGAGTAGTCTCAGGTCGACGCACTGACTGGCAAGTTGGGCTACTCGAGCGTGAACTTGTTGATGCAAAGGTGCGGGAGGAAGAGCTTTTCCAAGAACAAGGCAAATGTGATTTCTACATGAACGGCGGGAGCTGCTGGCAATGATGAAGAAGGCGCATCTGGAGTAGGATTTCAGCCGTTTTAAGAAGATGTCATATGTGGACCTGTCTCTTAGATCAATGTCATCGAGCGAGGAAGACAGTTTGAGCCCTGATGTCCAGGCTGTGGCGTGTGTGGACGCAACTCCTTTTCCTTCTTCCACTTGGCTCAACTCTTCCATTTCTCTGCCCTCTCCTGATAAGGAGTGAACTTTGTGTGCTTGTGGGCAATGATCCCTGGCGAGTCATCTTCACCAGGTGTGATAGTGCTGTTTAGACTCCCATTTCCTAAACCATCGATGTCCATGCTAAGCGGATTAGGTATTGGGTTGAACCAGAAGTCGTTGCCACAAGTTTTGGCTGACTAAGCTTGCCTAGTTTGAAAAAAGGTTTCGCCTGCTAGGAGGCGTGTGAACCTAGTCCATCTACCTGGTGCATGGGGTGGATGAAGTTACCTTAAATCAGCTAGTGATTTGTAAGTACAATCCATATGTCAGGGTTGAATAGGATTTCTTGTGCTAATGCTAAGCATGTGACAGAATACTCTTTGAGTAATAGATCGAGCCCATGGGCCCACAAAAGAAAAGCTAGGGAGCGGTGCGCTGTGTGTACAGTGCAGGCTGAGCGACGGTTGAGTATTGGGTACTCCCTCTCAATTGAGGGGGATGTGTGCAGCACCATCAATTTGAATGGCGTGGTCTGTGCAGTTTCCTTGGGAATCGTCGTCTCCTCGTTTCCCACACTGTATTCAATGCTTGACAGTTAATGTTGGAGTGCCCGTTCGGTGAACCATCATGTCTATATAATGGTGTTTTCTAATTGTTGTTGGCACTATCTTTTGCAGAGCTTATATCCTGTAATGTTTCTCCTTAAAAAGAGCGCTTTGGGTTTTCCAAAAGGCAGAAGAAAATGCTTTGGGTTTTCCAAAGGCTGAAGGTGTGCACGGTCTATGGAGTTTGTGGACTTTCTGACATTTTCACCAATCAGGCATAGTGATAGTTGTTATGTTCGATCACCTGTTATGGGTGAGCATGTAGTTGATCCGCAAAGGTCTCGTAATTTCTTCTCATATTGCTAAGAAGTAGTATGGATATCCTACTAAGGGAGATGCCTTGGTGTTACACCGTACCACTTTTGCCTTCGTGTGCTCGAATCCCGCTACTAACCAATGGTTGATCGAAGTGTTAGTCGACGGGTGATGTCTCCGGGTATGGTAGCTCTCAGTCACACATGCCATCGTATATGGGAAAAGTGGACTCTCTTGATAGCATTGTGAGACCGTAGCTACGTTGCTGCTTGTGGCCATCCTCATATGCGTTCTTCTAACCTATTTGAGGAAATTAGAAGGGGGTCGGATGTCTATTGAGGAAATCAACAGCCCGTTGCAAGGTCTACAACGTTGTACTAAGGGTGTCTTCCTAGAGTGATTCGACAAAGCCATCTGACTGCTTACTCATTTCAATCCCCTTTATCACTTAATCCTTATCTTTGGAAGGGGTCGAGCGACTTTCGTTTGCATATTTTGCTACCTGTTGTAAATTACTCGTAGTATGTAGTATTTTGTATCCACTTCAGGGCGTTCGTAGTATGTAGTCTTTGTATCAGCCTCATGGTGCTTGTTGTTACATCTTTTCAACAATCAATAGAGTTTATTTCTGTAATTCTTCATTTATTTCTTAAATGATTTAATATCACATTCACTCTCCGAAGAACTAAAACTCAATATTGACTATGGAAAGGGAAACAAAGAGACATTGATCCTGGCCGTGAAGTGAATCCGGGTTGCTCTTGCGGATCCTTTAGTGGACTGCTGAGGCACCACACAGGTTACTAAAGAGTAAACCTTGGAAAGAGATATGTCTCGATGCCGACGGAGAGTCAGGGGGATGCGTTCCTGCCTGCCATGATCTTCTCGCCTCACTGAGCAGAAGAGCTTGTTGCTCCTATATCGCTTGAAAGTGATGCCTCCGCCGTTATCTGGTCTAGCACTGGTTCGGGTTGCTTTACAAGATGTAGCTGAATCTGGGAGCACTCTATCTGTTTCAGTGCGGCGTAGTGGTAGCATCGTGTCGCAGGTTTGTCCCTACATATTGTTCCTTTGGAGTGGTAAGCAGTATACTTAACACACTGGTAAAGGGTGGGGACCAGTGCCTCCATTTGGTGGATCCATGGCCTTCCCATGATAAGGTTGTAGGACGATGGCGTGTCTACCACCATGAAGTCCAAAAATAGGACCTTCCCCAGTTGCGGTTCTGTGGCCACCGTAGCTAATCTTATCCTTCCAACGGGAAAGCATTTCTCCCCGTTGAACCGATAAATGGGTGCTCTGAAGGTGTTAGTTTTCCTTTTTGAGGACCATGCTACGAAAAGTGTTGTAGAACAGAACGTCGAGCGAGCTTCCTGTGTCCACTAGAGCTCTCTTCACTTCCCACTTTGGGAAGAAAACAAATATGACCAAGGTGTTGTTGTGCGGCGCTCGGACTCCATCGAGGTCCCTGTCCTTGAAAGTCAAAGTGGAACAGGGTTCTGAATTGTTGAATAGCAAACGCGTCTGTCCTCATTTGCTGGTTGTGTCCCAATATCCAGCAGAGTCCACTTGCAGGACTTGTACGACTGGTCTTCATTCAATCCGGCTCCATGAAGGACGTAGGTTATCCCTGGAGTCTCCTTTCCTATCTCTTTAACTGACTCCCCCCGTCCCTGGTATCTGAGGCACGCAGTGAAGGCCGTCATGGCGGTATCATCGCTGCAGCCGTCGATGAGGGTCAGCTTGTTGTTAAAGTGCATGACATACTCTCAAAGCGTCTCGCGAGACCTCTACCTTAAAGAGAGTATGTAGTGCAACCTTTTCTGAAACGCTGGATTCCAACGAAATGTGTCTAGAATTCTTTCGACATTGTTTTGAAGAGTCGACTGACTTCGGTGGAAAGTTGTGGAACCATGTCAGCGTAGAGCTTTTTAGACTGGTGGGAAAGATTATGCACATGACGAACTTAGATCCTTCTTTGAGGGCCAATACGCACTGGTAATGGTGTAGATGCTCAAAAGATCGGTGGTCCCATCGTAGGAGTCGAGCTTCAAGGGAGTGAACTTCCTCGAAAGGGCCTCGTTCATTATCTGGTCCACAACTGGTAGGACAGAGAGGCAATATAATACGGGTGGATCATGCGCCTTTCTGCAGAGGGGGTTCCCAGAGCCGAGCCTCTATGTCCTAGAGGTGAGTACAACGTTAGCCGAGCAACCTCCCTTAGTCCAATGAGAACTAGTAGGGGCCTGGCTCCCTTGAGCTTGCTCCCTATCATCTTGTGGAGAAGAATGTTCGTGTTGTTCCTAGTCTCCGTTAGCAGATGGTGGATTATGTCGCGTAAGAGTCTCCACCACCTTGGTGATCTACTATATCTGAGATGGAAGCACATCAATTATTGGGTCCATCATTACTTCCGTTTATACGAGAGCGTGAGTTGGCTCCCTGTGCACAACAAGAACTGCTAAATGAGGCAGTATAGGGACAACATGAGCGTTAGACGTGTCCTTTGGTTCTCTGTTGCTGTGAGACTTGGTGGTCACCATCTATCTAGGGTTTGATAGGAGACGACGATTAGTGTAAAGTAAAGAACTATGTTGTCCCCACGGATGGCGCCAAATTGATGCAGTCTTTTTCCGCTCTTTGCTTTGACCTACTCCTGCTGACCTTCACAAGTAACGCACGTGAGCCATAGACCACCGTGGGGTGGCTGATGGCACTCCGATGCTAAAGTCAGACAATCTCTAAGGAAGGTGGAATGTTGTAACAGGGAATTTGTAGAGTACCTTAGCTTACCAACCTCGTGTTTTATTTATAGTGCAAGGAGTCCTGGTTCTACCAGGCCATCGTAGGCATAGCTTAGGAAGGAGATCTTCTTGAAAATCCCTCCCTAATTAGGAGACGTGACGTATGAGGGAAGTTCAATGTTAGCTCTATGCTCTTAGATACGTGGGAGATTGTTTCCAATCGAAGATCAATGCGTAGAAGGGAGTTCCCCTGTGTGAAAGATACTCTAGTGTTTGATTCCTAGTTGGAAGCAGAGAGCATTTGTAGTTGCCCGTCTGAAGCTGATCCTCAAGGTACTTACCTGAAGAGGGCATATGGGTATTGAGGATAACTGTGAGACTTGTGGGCCTAGCATGTTGTGAGAACTTGAGTTCTCCTGGTGGACTACATTTGGACAGGTTTAGAACCGCTTGGGCCGGATCAATGTTGGACTGACACTTGAAGCCGTAATTCCTCAAGATCATCATGACACGTGTACGGCTCCGAGGTGTAACCGTTTTTATGTATCATCAATTATCATATGCGAACTCACATGTAATCAACTGACTAATTTGTATTCATAGCATACTTAATTGAATTTAACTCAATATAACTCATATGTGAGTTTTGAGCATATTGTTCGTTGATTTTGAGGGTTTTTACTTAGTTCATCTTTCATTTCTTTTGTCAATAATAATTCATTGCACGATCTCATTTTTGTTTGTTTTGGTTGCAACTTGAATTACATTCATAATTTAGAACTAAATACAAAAACTTATACTAATTTCGTTCAAAGCATTATATTGAATTGCACAACATGCTTGATATGATAAAGGCACCTAGTTTCCACCATTGCCAAATAAGCCTGATCTATGATATATTTCCTTTTGGTTAACCCCCTTGAGCCTATTATTAACCTTTTTTAGTTCATTACTCTCATCTTCCATACCTAACCTAATCATAAGAGTGAAACATAATTTGATTTGCAAAGACTTTATTGTGGTTTTAGGTATTTTGAAAAGCAAGTGTGGGGGAAGGACCTTATGGTAGATTGTTTAAGAAGAAAGAATTGCGAAAGAAAAAGAAAATATAAAAAATATATAAATAAAACAAGCAAAAAAAAATAAATGGTACAAAGTTACAGAAGGGATGCAAGCCCTTGCCTATATTCATTCAGTATTTCAGTAATATACAGATAGTCAAGTTCTTTTCATTTTTAGTAAATACAAAAATAATAGCTAAAACTCTTCATTATCAGTAAGCCACCCCTTCCCTTTCCTACATGAGCTGATGTATCACTGTTGCATTTATGTTGTATGTCTTGAACCATGTGATTTTTTGCTAGTGGCTCTACTCTTATTACATGCTTTCACCATTTCTTTAAGCCCTATTACATGCTTTCACCATTTCTTTAAGCCATTTGTAATTATTTTATCCATTATTTCTCTTCCCTTGACCCCTTGGCCCCATTACAAGTGTGTTGTCCAATGTCACGATGTGGAGATTCGTAAAATTCCTTCCATGAGATCATATATCTGGAAAAAAGGTCAGAAAATCTCTTTTTTTTCTTGTTATATCATATGTGAGCATTTGTTTCCCTTTTACACCAATCCTCTCACATATAACTAGAATAGAAAGAGTAATTAATCGGACAACCTGTGATGAAAAAAAAAGAGTGCATCCAGTGATAATTTTGGATTAATATTTTCGGCACGTGCTTGAGTTTCACAGTTACTTCGATTGATTTAATTGTGGGTTTTCATATCATTGGTATGAATGTGTATTAATTTTTGAATGATGCGGATTTAATCTTGTGTTTGTAAAAAATATTATCATGTAATGATCCATTGAAAATCTCTGAGGCAAATGTTGAAAAGTTTAGGTTGATTTACTAAGTCTTTTATTTTTATTTATTTTATTTGCTCGAGAACTAGCAAAAGATGAGTGTGAGGGAATTTGATAGAAGTGTATTTATGCGACTTTATTGAATTATTTCTATATATATTCTTGGCTATTTCTTGTTAAATTATAATAGTAATTAGTATTTTCGTGTTTGTTAGGGTTGCAATAGCAGGATTCTAAAATAGAAGCTAAGTGGTGCAAATTGGTTTGAATTAGGAAGACTTATTGCAAAAGGAAACTACGCAAAAGAGGAAACCTAGAGAAAACAATTTTAAGGGGAACAATACCTGCTCTTGAGAGATCACCTCTTGCAACCTCACAACCATCACATCACTTCTCTCCACAGAACTCATCACAACACAATCATTTTCATGCCCCATCTCTTCCTCTGTTCGTACCCACACTTCAGAACCACCAACATCATCTTCTAGCCTACTTGCAACCACAACAACCCCTCCTCGCAATTATACAACCCCATCGCCATCATCCATTTTTCTGCCATCTCGCCATTGTCCCTTCATCTCTCGCCAATGTCTGTCCATCTCAGCCGTCCAGACCTCTTTACTGCCGCACAACCAACGAACACACCACCATCCGCAAGTCGTTAGCATCTCGCTCCCTGTCTGATTTCTTCTTCTCACACCAGTTCTAAACCAAAGTAGCAGATCAAAGAATAAGAAATGGAAGTGATTTGTTTTTCTCTTTCTCTTCGTTATTCGCACCCCATCAGTTCAGTCATTACCACCACGTGCAGGAAACAACAACGTTTCATCTTTAAACCTTTTTCTTATCTAGTTTGATATTTGATTATGGAATATTGTTTGAACATGATTAATATGTCTAGCTAAACCCTTTTTTAGATACAGGTGGATTCAAAGCCCCAATCATGTGTTTTGGGAATTAATTTAATTCAATATTTCCTTGCTAGTTAGAGATTGTGTTTTTCTAAATTGCATTATAGAAAACTTATCTTTGTGTGTTTGTTAAGATAACCAACGTAGTAAGCATGCTAGGATTTGATGCTAGAGTATAGGAGAGTTTCACCTAATCGTTAGAATCATTTACTCACAAGCAGTAAATATAAAAGAATGTTGGCAAGGTTAAGTAAAAACCTAGGTTTAGAACAAGATACTAATAATACTTGTAATTGCTTAGTCAATGTTCATATTTTTCATAGAACTTAATGATCTTGGATTGTTATCTAAGTTGTGATTCCTGATTATCTAAGTTACGATTTCTAATTATATAGCATGAAAAGAATAGTTGAAAGTGACGCTTAGTTTAATTACACGAATTTGGAAATAATAAGATTAATGCAGTGCGGTCACGGTTAATCTTTAGCATTGTCCTTCATGAGTTAGTAAATGATTATTGGAGTTTAGTTCATCAGCATATGTTTGGTGGGTGAAGATAAAACCCTTAGTTAATTTCTCATCATCTACTTCTCTTGTTTTTATTAGTCTAACAATAATTTTCTTAGTTATTTCTTTAGTTTAAAATTAGAAAAATTCAATCCCCCAACATTTTCTTATTTAGTTTGTAAGTTTTCTCATAGTTACCTATGGTGTTAGTTAGCGAGCCCTCTAATCCCTAGTCTAGAACGATCCCTAGATATTTTTTACTACGACTACAAACCAGGGTATTAAGTTGTGTGCTAGTCCTGAAGTGCATCAATTTTGTAGTCGTTGCCGGGTATTAGTAAAATTGCTAATTATATCATTAGGTTTTTTGTTTTATTTTATTAATTTTTTTCCTTTTTGTCTTTATTTCATTCGCAATAGGAGATCTGGTGAAAACTTATTAGAGTATGATCTGAAGCTTGAAAGAACATTTCGGAGACGAATGAGAGAAACAGAAGAATCACAAACGTCTAGCTCTGAATCTGAATAAAAAGAGCTCGACATGGCAGACATCGGGTCTATTAAGGAAATTTTAACATCCACCTAGGAGAATGTCACAATCTTATGTATTCAATATCCAAAATTGGCCCTTTGGATCCTACTTTTAATCGATGGGTTGTGCGGATTAATAGCTGGTGCAATATGGACACACTTGCAGCAAATTTTGGATGGGGGAAGCCGATGTTTATAGAGCCTATTATGTTTTTTGGTGATGGTCATGGACTTATTCTCCCAAGCCCAACAAATGATGGAAGCGTTTGTTTGGCCATTTCGCTCTCTAAGGATCATATGGCGCACATCAAAAATATTTATACCAAATTTAGAAATTGTTAGGTTGTTTTTGGTAATTTGATTGTCTTTTTTTATCAACGAAATCGAAATTGCATTAAAAATAAAAACTATTTATGTTCAAAGTACAACTCATCTCTAAATCATCATTATTACTATTACTATTACTACTACTAATGGCATAGACTGATGCAACAAGTCGATGAGTTGTTATGTTCATATTTTTTTCTAACGTGAATTGCTTTGAAACATTCAAAATATAATAGTTAGTTTTTCAAGACAATACTGCCAAGTAACTTTTTATTGCCATGATAAATGCTCGCTTCTGCTATTGATCGATTTTGCAATGTCTTTGTTATCAGTTATCACTACAACCTTCTTGTATCCATTTTCCATTACCCATTCACTAGCTAGTCTGACGCCTTCCAATTCAACTTTAAAAATTGTTTTCATACTTTTTATGCACCATCCTTTATTAATCCCTATTATCTTGTCTCCTGCATCACTCATGTAGAAAACAAAACAGCCATCACACTTGTTCCTATGGAAAACAGCATTAGTGACCAACATATAAATTCATGACCTCTTAATATCTTTGCCTGCTCAAAGACTGTTGAGATAGAATAGTTATTTGCATTTGTGTTTGTATTTGTGTCTCTATGTGGTGTGTCAATTCTGACATCATTAGCATTTGATTGTTGTTGTTCCATGTTGCTTGAATCCTGCAAGAATTTAACCGAACTATTTGCAAGTCTTGCCATCATTTGTATTCTGAATTTTATGTGTTCAAAGACCAAACTATTTCTAGCCTGCCAAATATGATCTAGGACTGCAGCTGCTCTAACCATGCCTTGTTCCCTTTGATTGTCACTTGTTAGCTTTCATTTCATGCATTGTAATGTGGTAAACTATAGCATAGATAATGTGGTAATATCATAAATAAACTAGAAATGTATCGTTGTTGAAGTTTTATTTTGTAGATTATTGTCTTTCGCAGTCTGTTTTTCAACACATTTTCAAACAACTATTGAACCCGATACTGAGTATATTGAACCCGATTGATTGGTTATTTAGAGCTTAAAATTTAGACCTCTAGTGGTTGTTACACACACTTGTAGTATATTTTGCAAATTCACTCGTGCATGCAACCAAATAAATTCCAAAGTAGCTAACGATTTGGAACTTTAATTTTTTAGAACCTGATTTTTTTAAAATACAAATTTACCCGTCGCTGGTTCCCAATCATTTTAATGAAATATTCATAATTGAGTGGTCCTAAAATCTCCATATTTTTCTAGCGTGGTTTATATATACGGATTGAGATTGTATTAAAGAAACAAAAATGTTTTGAATTTTTGCATGGGCATAACAAGTTTAAGCTAAATTCATAATACCATAATATAGAAACCAAAAGCCCAAACCCACAAAAGGTTTTAATTAGATCAATAATTTGTTGCATTTTTGGATTTATTTTTCGGTTATGACATCAGGATTTATAGAATTGAGGAGTTTTACTTAACTATGATAATGGATATCATGCTCAATCTCCTCCCATATCTTATCTTTGGGTTTTATAAATATCAAAAACAACATCGGATGGCTTAGATACAGAAAGCATGAATGCAGATTAGCTAGTACATGGACTAGGCAATTCTTAACCTCAGTTAACTCTCTACTTTTCGTCCTTTTAATTAAATATTTTCTCTCCAAATAATTTTAAAAATAATACATTTTGTAATTTTTGGAAACTTAATCAAATCTCAATATTTTTTTCCCTCTATCCTCTTTTCCATGCCTCTTCTTAACAAAATAAAATAAAATATGAGATACTGAAATTTTTGTATAGCTATGATTCAATGAGATGGTCTAACAAACAATAAGCAAAGCATGGAAACCCCATCCTAATTTTCTCTGTATCATTCAGTGGATCCTGGTATAGCGGTTTCCCCTTCTCCAAAGCAATGAAATGGATGAGGAACAAAAGAGTTTGATTCTTTGAGATGATGGATGTAATTCAATAGCTTTTGAAAGATAGTTGCAGTATGGTTTTGTCTAAAATTAATTAATCTTTTCAATGTTTGTTTGTTTGTTAATAAGAGTACTTTAAAAGTATCTCTAAGTGAAATTACATAGCTAAACATTAAAGTATTTTAAAAGTGCCAAGAGTGAGTGAAAATTAAAATTTCCAAATGTTTGTTTGCAATTTTTCTAGAGAGCCAGACATGCGCCATGCCAACCCAATACCATCCATCATCCTAGAGATTGGGCCATTTAAAACATCTCTAGGTTGATGGATGGTATTGAGTGGCTTGGCGCGGGCCTGGCTGTGCAGGTCTGGCTCTATAGATATTTTGGTTTGTTTGTTAATAAAAGTACTTTAAAGTACCAAAAGTGAGTACAAATGTGCAATCAATAGCAAAACTTTTATAATGAGGTTGAGGAAGAAGAAGATGGCGTAAAGAGGAGAGAATATAGGATTTTACTAAATTTTAAAAATACAAATAATTATTTAAAATTTCGATTTTTAGAGGACTAACCCTGGTTAACTATTTTTTAATTTTTTTTTGGTAAAAGCATATAGTATATATTAATAATAAGAATTACAGTACTGTTGGCCTGTTACAGCAGCAAGGTTATGAGCCTCATAATTGAGGTCTATACCGATAAAATTACAAAACCAAAGGTTGTGAAGAGAAAACAGTCAATGTATACTGCTAATGAGATGTCACCACACTCTCAATGGCTGCTTTATGTTGCCTCTGGTCATCCTACAAAATAGAAAGAAGTGTCCCTGAGTCTCCTAGTTAAAAACTTGTCTTCCACTGCGTAGCGTTGATAAAATGAAGAATCGCCTTAGCTGCATGGCATTCCGCCATGGTACTATCCATCACCTTCCCTGTGATCGAGCAAGCAACCAGCGCTAGCACCTCTCCATCCATATTGACTTCAAAAATTTTGATTTCTCCTTGCTGAGATTGGGTAAAAAAACTTGCATCAGATGTGACTATTATCATGTCCGAATTCAGGGAACGAGGAATAGGTTCGATTTGTAAGGATCTAAGGTTAAGCCTATGACATCTCGCTGAATGGATTTGGGCCTGAATGATTACTATTCGG
Source organism: Berberis thunbergii (assembly GCA_003290165.1). NCBI lineage: Eukaryota > Viridiplantae > Streptophyta > Magnoliopsida > Ranunculales > Berberidaceae > Berberis > Berberis thunbergii. The sequence continues at coordinate 818,872 of QNQO01005053.1, read as the reverse complement.
GTAGTGGCTATCTCAGTGTGGGGTCCAATAGGAGGTGGCGAAAAGGAATAGGAATTTGACCGAGTGTCGATGACATCTAATTCAAGGATTTGATGAATAGAGACCAAATCATTACTGTCAACAATGGTAAGGGCACCCCAACAACTCGTATAAGTGGAATTAGTGGAAAACCATTGGTGTTTCCAAGCAGACCAAGTGCTATGAAAAGACAATTGAAACTTATGAGCGTTGGGCTTAGTTTTGTGGAAAATACAGTTGTTACGTGTCTGCTATATGGTCTGAATAAAAATTGTAAACTGAGAGAGCATTTTCTCCTTTACCTCTGAATAGGCGTTCACAGCGTCCCACATGAACTTAAGGAAGAGGGAAGTACCAGGAACCCCAAAGTTATCATTATGCCATTCAAATGAGATGGGCGAGACAAGCCAGAGTTGGTGAATGACCGGATATAGGAAGAACAAATGAGTAGCATAATCTGTGTGGCTATGACAAAAAATACAACAATCCTCTAAAGGTGTGTGAAGTTAAGACAAATTGGTCATGGTTGAGAGGATAATTTGATGGATCTTCCAGATAAGAAAAAGGGCAAAGGGAGGGGCCTTTATTCTCCACAATTCTCTTAACGTCTTAGCATCAGTGTTGAGAGAGGGAGGGATTGAGGTGGAACATTTAGATTGCTCTAAAGTGAACACCTTGGCAGAAAGTAAACACCTTGACAGAGAAAATACTTTTTTTTTATCCAGAAGCCAAATCAGCATGTTACGATAATCCGAATGTCTGATCAGAATAACCTGAATGTCACTAGCCACAGGGGATGGAAGAGATAATTGATCAAGCTATTATTCCATTGGGGGTGTTGACTATTGGGAATGGTCCACAAGTCTAAAATTCCAATGGGCAAATTTGGGGCTTGGGGATTGAGAATACACTCGACTAGAAGCAATCCTAGCTTGTTTGACCGAACATTCCCTCCAAAGGTTGATATTATCACCTGACAACACTTGATCATTTGATATACCGCTTCATTCTTGCCAACGCAGTGAAATTGCCTCTCCAAGCAAAAGAGCAAAGGATGGCTTTTGGAAGAGGCTTTTGGTGTTAAAATAAGTATTTTAAGTTGAGTAACATAAGTGCTATGAGGAGAAGAGATGACTTGCCACATGCCTTTTGCCATTAAGGCAAGGTTTTTATTCCTCATTGACGAGATACTAAGGCTACCCAGATGGCAAGGCTGAGTGATGGGACATTAAATTTTCTACTAATGCGTCACTCATTGGCTGTGAGCAAGGATTGCGATTTCATTTTTTAAGTTAATTTTGGTCACATAAGTTTAAGAAAAAATTGTTTTGTACAGAAAAACATAATAATTTCTATTGCAATTTTAAATTTAACAATGTAAGTTATGTATTTTAAACTTTTAAATACTATGTAAAAAGTCTCACACGACTCATAGTGTCGTACAAATTGGTTACTATATAAGAAGCACTAACATAACAAAATTTTGATACATAACATTATAGCTGGTTAAAAATATACGGAGGTCAAAAAAAATTCTTAGGAGTTGAGTAAAAATTAAATATTTCAAATTTCAAAAGATATTTTGGTAACTATAAAATTAAAAATATTTCAAAAAATCATATTTCGAGAAATCACATATTTTGGCTATGAGAACATATAAGCCATTCCATGGTCCTTGGACCAAAAACTCTTCATTCTTTATTATATAAGTCCAGGGTTTAATTCCCACTTAAAATAATATGTTGTTACTTTGTAATTTTCTCTTGTATACTACGGAAATTTGGTAAAATTTAGGCGTATAGCATTTTTTCGTTCAAAATTCAAGAGCGATTTTATTCCTTACACAGTACCAAGTTTGGTACAAAAATTTTAAATCCCTTCAACGGGAGCAACCTTGTATCTCTTGGCCTCAGGAAGTGTCACGTGTCTTAGAGCCTACTTCTAAACACAACCTCCCTTTACCATCTCTAATGATACATCAAAGAAGACTATCATCACGATAGTAAACGTTGCAAAGATCACTTATTACGAAGACCAAGTATTTCAATTCAGGGCCGACTCACAAAGCCCAAAAAGGCAGATCCAGCCGTTAAAGCCCAAATGGTCATTCAGAACAGATCATAGTCAGAGACCCAACCCAACGAGTCTCTCCCTTAAATAGGAGAAACATTACGAAGGAAATGAGTCATGGTAGGAGTTACTTCCCCAAAGACGTATCTCCATAAAAGAGGAGACTATTATAGATAACGTCTTCTCTCGTCAAGCCTTACATGCTTAAGTCACGTAGAGAGTTAATAACGGCCATTATATAGGGTAAAGGGAATATTCGAAAAAAGTATACAAGTTTAACTGAACTCTGTCTAAATCAAGTTTTCTCCTATAGATTTACTGACTTAAGCATCAGAGTGCCCTTCGACCACCAAAAAGGTGGTCAGTGGAAATCAAACCCTTGGTTTGTAGGTCGAATTTCTAGGAGAGCTAGGGTTGGATTCATCAGTTTGGCGCCGTCTGTTTAGGCAATAAGAACACCTTGCGTACGTTAAGTGCTTCACCATCTAGTACCTTGTTAGTAGACATGGGAAAGGAACTACACAAAAAAGAAAGTGAAGAAGAAGGGAAAATGTAAATTCTGATCACAAAGATAACGTAAAAAGAGAAACACAACTATCATGAACCCTTTTATAGAGCTGAGCAACGGAGAGACTACTAATAGGCCGATGAGCAAAGACATGATGGCTTCACGAAATCCCAAAAAGACAAGTAGAAACGAACAGACAAATGAGAAATCAAAATCCCAATCGCATCAACAGTTGTTAATGGCATTAAATACACTACAATGATGAAGTTGAAAGTCCAACCGTCATAAAGTTAGTGGCCACGTAAGCATGCCTACTAAATAGGGGGTAGCTAATGATACATAAAATAAGACTATCATTACAACCGTACACGTGACAAAGATCAATTATTGCAAGGACCAAATATTTCAATTCAGGGCCGACTCAAAAATGCCAAAAAGGCAGATCCAGCCATTACAACCTAATATAGCCTTTTGGAACAAATCATAATAAAAGGCCCAAATTTAGGCCCAACGAGTCTCTCCCTTAAAGATGAGAAACATTACGAAGGAAACGAGTCATGGCGGGAGTTACTCCCTAAGGACGTATCTCCATAAAAGAGGAGATTGTTATAGAGAATTTCTCCCCTAGTCAAGCTTCACATGCTTAATTCACCTAGAGAATTAATAACGACCACTATATAAGGTAAAAGGAATATTCGACAAAGATATGCAAGTTTAACTGACCTTTGTCTTAATCAAGCTCACTCTTACAAATTTATTGACTTAAGCATCAGAGAGCTCTTTTGACACAAAAAGTGTGATCTTTGGGCAATGTAACCCTTATTTTGCAGGTCAGATTTTTAGGAGACCAGATTTGGACGCATCAATCTCCTTTAATTTTGGGATTTCCATCTTTAATTTGTGCCCGCAACTGAAATCCACCCAATTGTGAAAGACAAAGTTGGCGTTGACATGCTATATAACTTTTAGAATTTTCATTTATAATATTACTTCATCGAGTCCTACTTTTACATCCAAATTTTACTCACTTTACATTCCGGCGTAGTAATGATGCTTTTTCATTTTGTTGTTTCACCATTTATTAGTTTTTAAAACTTGATCAAAACAATAAAGTGTACATTAATGAGAGGATGACACGTTATTAGTGTTGGTGTTTCTCTTGTTGTTGCTTCAATTTCTTTGTTTGGAATCACCAATGATTTCACTGCAATCTGTTATCCACTGCTAATAAGCTCAATAAGTGTCCCTATCTATTTGTTGACACCCTAGGTGTCCCTGTCTATTTGTTGACACCCTATTTGCAGCTGATTTCTTTGAAAACAAATTTTTTCAATGATTTTAAACTGGCATTAAAGAACAATTAATTATATCAACTACTTTGATGACTATTGGAATGTTGAGCACTATTGCAACTGGAATTTCCATTTATGCTTATGGTCCTTGATGATACATCAAAATAGACCGACCATCACGGCCATACACGTGGCAGAGAATGACCATCGCGAGGATACAAAGCCCCATCTACTGAGCAACTCGTAAAACCCAAAAAGAATAAGGCCAACTACAGAGGACAAACAAGGCCCACTATATGAAAATTTAATCAAAGCCTAAATCCAGGTCCAAATGAGTCAAAGACCAAATCTAGGCTTGACACGAGTTCTCTCATAAAGAAGAGGAATGTTGCAAAAAAGTGTCATGCAGGGAGTTACTTCTCCACGGATGCATTTTCATCAAGGAGGAGACTGTTACAAGAAACATCTTCATCCACTCCACCTCACATCTTTAAGTCACACAGAGAATTGCAACTATTATAAAAGGTAAAGGGAACATTCGACACAGATATGCAACTTTAACTGAGTTTTGTCCAGATTTACTTTCTTTTTCAAACAGAGTTGTTGACTTAAGCATCAGTGTGCCTTCGGCCACCAAAAAGTGGTCCTTGTCAGTCTAACATTTGTTTTGTAGATCAAACTCATAGGAGGGAAATTTTTGAATGCATCAGATTGGGGTAGTCCATGGGGAATGACGAGTTTCCTTTCTATAAATAAGATCCTCAAGCTGTCAGAACAAATGACGATAACAATAACTCTCCTATTTACACTAAACCAAAATGGCAGTTTAGCTAAGCCGAGCTGGCCACGGTTCTAAACCGTTGGTGTATTTGCCACGGCCAAAAACCGTAGCTATAAGTACCAATGGCTTAAAACCGTGGGTAAAAAACAACCTGGCCACGGTTTATAACCGTTGGTATAGTTGGCACGGCTAAACACCGTGGCTAATAGTAGCAACGGCTCAAAACCGTTACAACAAAAATTTAGCAACAGTTCTAAAGCGTGGCTAGATCTAGCAACGGCTCAGAACCGTTGCAACAAAAAAATTTAGCAACGGTTTTAAACCGTGGCTAGATCTAGCAACGGCTAAGAACCGTTCCAACCGTGGCTAAAAACAATACGCCAAAAAAGTTGCAACGGCTTAAAACAGTGTCTATAGCTGCCCACGGTTTAAAACCGTGGCTATATCCGCCAACGGTTTAAAACCGTAGTAACAAAATCAATTTCGCGCTTTTGATTGGAGGGTGCTATTTGGCGCTTTTGGCAAAAATGATTTCGCGCTTTGGCGAAAAACATTTGGGGATAAAGCATACATGGGAGAGGAGACTGCGTTTTGGCGAAAAAAATTGGGGAAAAACTAGGGTTTACTGCCTTTTGAGGAAGCTCGGTGTTGGGTTGGATGATTACTGCCTTCTTCTTCTGTGGGAGCGACTTCGTCTTCGCACCAGAGTGGGCGTCTTAAGAAGGTATTGTCTGGGTTAAGGGCGGATGGTGAGGAAGGGCGTCAGGTTCAGGCATTGACACAGCTTTGTGGGATGCTCTGCATTGGGACGGAGAATTCACTTAGTACGTTTGCTGTGGATTTGTTCGTGCCCGTGCTCGTGGGGTTGCTTAACCATGAGAGTAATGCTGATATAATGCTGCTAGCAGCTAGGGCACTAACCCATTTGTGTGATGTGCTCCCGTCTTCTTGTGCTGCTGTTGTGCACTATGGCGCAGTTGTGTGATAGTTGTGTCATAGTTGTGTGAGAAACTGGAATTCTTTCAGTAGATATTTAAGGGACTCGTTCAATTGAAATTAATGTTCTAATAGTTCCCAAATGTAATTTTTCTTAGTAATAGTAAAACTAGTTGTCAGCATAAAGAATGCAATTATGTTGTTTCACTTCTCCCACTTTGTTTGGTTTGTCAAACTATGCAGTCACTGCAAGCTCTAACAAAGATTTCCCAAGAACATCCAACTGCTTGTTTGAGAGCTGGTGCATTGATGGCAGTCCTATCATATCTCGATTTCTTCTCCACAGGAGTTCAGGTAATTTCAGTAAAGGATTGAACTAGCTTGGAATATACATATATTAGCTCTAGTCATTGCTGACCACAATTTATTTCTTAGTTTTACATATTTCCCCATTATATCTTTCTCTTTAGTCTTTACCAATACAAAAAGGGAGAAATAGAAAATACACTTCATTTATTCACTGTTGTGGTCGGTGTGTTTCAGCGTGTAGCATTATCCACTGCTTCAAATACGTGTAAGAAGCTCCTTTCAGATGCTACTGACTTTGTTATGGAGTTTTCAGTCCTCATGACGAGCCTTACACGCACGAGTTACTGGAGGAGACTACTCCTTCTGGGTTATTCGCTAGAGGATCATATTCAGCAAGAACTAAGGTATTCCAAAGCTCAAAATCCTCATATATTTGAATAGTTCATTACATGGAGAAATCCAAAACAAGAAGAATATGGGATCCACACATTAAATTTTTGCAGAAAACCCTAAACCATGGAAGAATCGTGGAGTGATATCGACTCCACTATCTTCAAAGATAAAACCAAATTTGTCCCTAATATCATAATGTTGGATACCTATATATTAGTGTCTATCGAAGTGGTCATTACTCATTAAACACAAAGCCACTGTCCTATTTGCTTGTTTTATCTGCTTTCTGAGCAATGAGTTGTTTTTTGGTTTTCTAGAAAAAAGAACTGGAGGCGGAGCTTGTTAATGTCACGGGAGCAGCAAAACCAACTCGTAAGCTAGGCGGGAAGATAACAACTACCAAGAATTCTGTTTCATCATCATTTCTGTCCAAGACAAAAGAATCTCTTCATAAGCTAGGCGGGAAGATAACAACTACGAAGAATCAGCAGGAGGTGGTGGAGGAAGCAAATGCTGCTGCTGCACGATCTCAGGCATGTCTTTGATTTATTATTACTGTTGTTTCATATAATTAAGCCTTTTCATTTCTATAATTTAACATTTTTATTAATTTTGAAAGTGATGGTTTATAATTTATTACATTTTCATTTTCATTTCTAGTAATGGATTGTATTAGAATCTCAAGTTGTTTGGGTTTGAGCCCTGCATTGGAGCATGAAAAACATGTCATCAAAACTATGATGCATGGTTTTAATGACATGGAATGCATTCTCTTTCATATTGATGCAATTTTACGTTTTTAAGAATAGTCGTGTTTCATTGGTTTGATTCAGAGTAATGAATGGCCCTATAGTCTCTATTGCCCATGATCTTGGGTTTGAGGGGAACTCCTTTCTTGAGGGTCTCGTGGTTAGTATATTCATAGCTGGTGCGTTTATTGGAAGCATATGCTCTGGTTCAATGGTTGACAAATTTGGGTGTCAGCGTACACTTCAAATTGATACAATTCCACTAATTCTTGGTGCAATTATAACGTAACCCCTATATTCACTTGTAACTTGTAAGTTTTCTTATTCAGTATTAATAGTTGGTTACCCTCTGTAGTTTACATTTACCTAGAATTGTTACAGTGCACAAGCTCACTCCTTGAATGAAATATTGTTGGGAAGATTTCTTGTTGGACTTGGCATTGGCGTCAACACGGTTCTTGTTCCAATTTATATCTCAGAGGTACTAAATCCTATCAAATTTTCAAGAGCTGCAAATGTTGTCTCGGTCGGCATTAATGTTTTATTATTCTGTTTGACAATTTTGATATAGGTCGCTCCAACAAAACACAGAGGCTCGTTGGGAACCTTGTGCCAGATTGGGACATGTTTAGGGATTATTGCGTCCCTGCTCCTGGGTATTCCTTCTGAGAATGAACCTCATTGGTAAGGCCCTGCTTTTCTTGTATTTTTCTAATAGTTGAAACTAATCGGAGATTTTCTCGTTGATGTTATGGACTGCATTCTCCTCTTATGCAATGTGTAGAGTGTGATACTAAATACTTGCTCAGCCATTTAATGGATCTTGTCTTGTAGGTGGAGAATGATGTTATACATGGCAAGTGGCCCGGGTTTTATCCTTGTACTTGGTATGCAATTTGCTGTAGACAGTCCTCGATGGCTTTGTAAAGTATGATCTTGTTTAATGTCTGCATAAACTATGCTTCGGTAAGTGTTATACTGTTATGCAATCTGTAATTCTTTCTCTTGAAATAGGTTGGTAGATTGGACGATGCTGAAAACGTAATCAACAAACTTTGGGGAAAGGATAAAGTCAAGAAATCAATTGAAGCCTTGTGTTTGTCTTTGGGGAAAGGATACATGGCAAGTACCGATTTTTATATGTTTAAAGTTTCTTTCTATTTTCCCCTTGTGTTTGTCTCCCTGTTTCTGGGTTTGGAGGTTTAAGTTAAATATTTCACAATTTGACTTACCACAGTATTCTTCTTTGTAAACATTAGCATTCTAGATCAATCAAATGAAGAAGAACATGATTGTTTGTGCAACTTGGGAGTAGAATCAACAAAAAGGAGGGAAGAAGAAAGGTCAAGCAAGTATGGGTAATTGTTGTTTCTTCAAATCAGCTCAAGTGAACCATAGAAGCTCAACAACTTTAACTTCCTCAACTCCAGGTACTCGAACAATATTTTTTTTTTGCAATAATTGATCTTTTCTTTTAATGGAGTCTCTTAAGTTTCAGTTTTTTGTTGATGGGTTTTCCTTATTTTGCTTAGATTCTGTGTTTTTGTGTTAATATCTATATGAGGCAATGGGGTTTTGGTATAATTTTATTGGATCTTGTACTCAAATAGAAATCCATTTAAAAACTAAATTTTGTTGTAATTATGTGTGTGTTAATGGAGTTTTAGGACCTCAAAATTGTCAGTTTTTATCTCAAATTGAACTGGGATGTTCTTCCTCTTGGAATCCAAACAATACCCATTATGTCATTTCTTGAACATGTTCCTTAAGTTTAAGAATCTTTCACACTAAGACCCTTAATTAATAGTAAACTGAACAATATTTGTTGGAGGTGTGACTTGTCCATTGTCTTTCCTTCATTATCAATTTTGTGTCCGACAATATTTCTGTGATTTTTTGAGTTTCATTGCAATAACGTTATCTTCAAAATCCTTACCACTCTATGATAAAGCTCATATTACTTTCTGTGAATGGGATTCTTCTATAAATTTAGTCATGTATAACATCTGAGGTGCTTTTGGTTTGAGATAATAAATTTTGTATTCCTTACCACTCTTTGATAAAACTCATTTCACTTTCTGTAACTTGGATTCTTCTATATGTTCAGTCATATATCATCCCTGAGGTGTGTTTGGTTTTGAGATGATAAGTCTAGGGGAAACAGTGAAAAAGAGAGGGGAGATGAGAATAAGATTTCCGGAACAGTTATTAGCTCTATGTGAACCTTGCTTCATAATTTCTAATCATTCCAATTCAACTCTCTTTAGTTTACTGAACCATTCCCAGGACACTTTTGAGCTTCTCTCATCTCTCACTATGATCTCCCTTTTTTGTATTCTGTTGTTTCTGGTCATTTTGCTTCAAGGACATATAGGCATTTGTTGAAGTTAGTTAATGAGTATATATATATAATGCTAGACTTGTATTCTATACCGTCCCATCTAAGCTGAAAACTACATTTGCATTATTGGATGAAGGTTATGGTCCTACTTATAGTCGCAACTTAAACAAGTCCCATTTCTAATAAAGTGCTATTCATCTTCATGTGTCTCTACTCTTTCCAAATTTGCCACGACTTACGTAGTTTGAACTCTGCTTCTTTCCTTGCTTTCATGTTAAAAAAATATATTCCAGGTAACTATCGCTTGAGATTTCCATAGTTTTTTTGCAACTTTATCCCATAATATTTAAGCCTTTACAGAATACAAGTAGCCATTACATTTTCCTTTGAGAGCTACATAAACTTTGTACTTTGAGCTTTATGGCGCTATACGTGCAATTGTCCATGATTGATGCTATTTCATGGTGGTTCCCTAGAACTTACAGCAGATAAGAATAACATATGATCTGGTACACCTGCTGTAGCTGAAAAAAAAAAGTAGGAATCTTGGAGATTATATTTGTTATAGATATTCATAATCAACTCGATATTTATGCACATCTGTACGTTGAAGAATACCATCTAGCATAAGGAGCAACTCTATCATCTAAATCATATGACTAGCACATCCATCTCTAATATAAAAGAGTTGTGTAATACAGTGCAATAAGCTTTCCGAAGTTTTTCTTCTTAGTTACCTATTTAAACCCAACTACTTGTGGATTGTTGGGTCTCAAAATTGATAAGTTGTAGATGTGAATTCAATCTTTGAAATTTTTTTTCAGTTTTAAAGGTTTTTACATGGACTGCTAGTAGAGATTCTGCAAAATACATCGTATAGCTCTTTACTAACTTTGATGCTGTTTGTTTGTGTTCTATTTCAATTACCTACTTGAAACTTCTCAGCCTTGCGGTTTGATGGAGGAAACAAGTAGTGCTCAAGGAAACTCTCCTGAATCTGTTCCTCCTGCTTCATCATCTTCGCAAATTACTGCACAAGCTAATTCAGTTTCTCCTATTTCTTCTAATATTGCAGACAAACAAGAGTCTGTTTATGAGATTGAAGCAATAAAAGATTCTATTGCTTCACTCTCAAGCAGCGATGGTGCATCAGCAGGAGATAATGCCGCGAAATTACTAAAAGTGGCCTGGTTGGTTTTGCCAATTAGTCTTTTAACAATTAATTTTGATATTATATATGTATCGTTGTGGGATGCAGCATTATAGGTTTATCTGATCACATTTTTCTGGTTTTGTTGCATTACAGGTGAACTTAAGAATTTGTGATCATCTTTGACAGTGACCTTCTCCAATGGCTCGTTCAAAGGACAAACTTAACACAAAGGAGATTGATGCGAGAAGTATGTCATCCTCACATCGCCATGCAGAAGGACCACCAACACCGCATATCCACAAGGTTGGGAAACCCTCTTAGCAAAACTTGTTGAAGGATGCAGAAGTACATAGTATGACTCTCTGCTCTTTACCTTCATTTGTTATCCTTTATTCAAGTTTCTGGTTTCCTAATTTATCTATGCTTATGTAAACACAGGCAAAGAAGAATAGGAAAATTTTTTGGGTTCCCTACGTGCTCAAATTCTTCTAGTCCATGGGCTTCAAATGTCCTAAGAGAAAAAGAGTTGTAGACTTTTTGTAAAGGTACAAGTTTCTATATTAGTGTATTCTATTTATGGGGTTTATGTAGGTGGATGTTTCGAAAGTAAAGATGGATGTCGTCAAGGCTTGGATTGCACATAGGGTGACTGAGCTTCTTGGGTTTGAAGATGAATTTCTTATCAATTTTATATATGGTCTTCTATATGGAAAGGTGAGCTTCTCTTTCTTCTTAATTTTGGTTCAATTATAGTGTGTGTGTCTTGTGTGGGTGTTGACTATTCCGTTTGATATAGGAGATTAATGGGAAGCAATTTTAATTTCTTATCAATTTGTATTCAGAATGTTATTAAATAATAATGTTTTTAAATGATTCTTTGAACATTGATTTTGTTTTAACATAGTTATATTGATCATATACTAGTTAAAGTACATGAAATTTGAACTGCAGTTCAAAGCATTCAAATTAAGCTGGGACTTGCAATTCAAATTGCGTAAGTGCAGATCAAATAGCATCATGACTAGCATGCTATGTCATTAGTAACCTCTTCATTGGAACTTGGTCGATTCTTCTTTTATGTGTTGTAATTTTCGCAACACTGTCAATTGAATACTATAGCATGCATGAGTTGGATACACATTCAATGATTCTGAACTAGAACATCATATCTAATATTGATCAAGTTTTGATTCTTTGCTAGGTACCAGCTGATCATTGGCAAACATATAAACGTCCCCTTGCTGAGCAACAATACAAGGATGATGTTGAATATGGTGCTGATATAGAACCTTCAGAAGAAGAGCTTGTTGTCCTGGAGTTCCGCTGCCTCTTTTAGAACCTATGAGACAGACAATACTCCAAGTAGACGGGGTCATGGTAAGTAGTCTGTATACGCACGTCACAGGGGAGAATAGACGTAGCAAGAATGGGCAATGGTAGGTCCTGGAACCGAGTGCTGGCAGGGCACTCTGCTGTAAAACAGAGTGTCCCCTATTTTTCGGAGCAGGGAGAGGCTGCAGACTGGAAGGACTGGGTACTGGTTGCTGCGGACTGTGCTGCGGCCTGGACTGGTGGTAAGGCCGTGGCGAGATGGTGGATACGCGTTAGGCTGATGGACGTTGTTGCGTCGCAGAGCGTCCTGTTGATGTGCTGTGTTCTGAGCTGCTGCGATGCAGTGGCCTTCATGCGAACACGCTGCTACGACACTCTGCAATATGGGTTTTCTTATTTATGTGAATACAATTGTTGTTTAGGTGCTTTTTATTGTTTGCGGGGATCATTTATTTTCTTTGGTTAGTTGAAATCAATAGTTTATAAGAACATCCATTTAGTTGAATTATGAAATTGTGAATTGTGAATTTGGGGTTGGCTTGTTAATTTGGGGTTACCTCCTCCTCCTTCTTCTTCTACATTGTTGTTCAGATCAATGGCAATTGAGAAGGAGCAAAGGAAGCACTTCTAGTACATAATCCTTGGAGATGGCACTGCAGTTGTGCGTTCATTTCCTCACAATCCTGTCCATCCTTTTTTACTAGATATATTATCTCCAATTACTCATGTTCAATTTTGTTGATCTTATTACATGCACAGGGATACGCGGCTAAAGAATTCGCTCAGAGGGCCTTCTGCATAGTGAGCTCGCAATCATTTCCAAGGAAACGATACGTTGGTTTAGGATAACTTGTTCGAATATACATATATAAAAAATGTGTGAGTTATTGATATATTATCTCCATTCAGGTTTCTCCTTATGAACGTCCAATTCCAAGCAAGGAATACCTATTCAGTGAGGGTACATCAGTCAGACATGCTAATATTGATTCATTATTGTTTTACAAACCTCAACATTTCCCCCTTATACCTCTATGCAGATCTGTAGTAATTCAAGTTCATTTCATATCCATTAGCTAGGACATTCTAACTATAATGTTTTTGGTGATCCCTTCTTTAATTGGGATTGAGTAACATGCTTGATGCATCCTGTTTATTAGGAATGCCTGCATTGCAGTTACATTTGACGTTTGTTCCAAATTTTAAAAGCATCTAAAATAGGATTGTTTTTGTAGCCTCCCTAAATATTCATGTATGTCCTCTAGAGTGGTACGTCGAAAAAGGTGATGTTTTCTTCTTTGTTTAATACTCTATTTATTTATTTATTTTATTCTCTATACCAAAACTAGTAGGCGCTTGGCTAATGTTGTGTTTTAAGATCTCCATTAGCTATTTACTTAAAGCAAATATGTGTTACTGATGTTAAGATTATCAATCTATGGTCACAGGCATAGAGCTGATTCTTAACACTACAATAGTAAAAGTGAATCTTGCTGCCAAGACTCTTAGAAGTTCATTTGGAGCAATCTTCAAGTATGATGTCTTGATCATTGCAACTGGTTGTAGAGTAAGTATATGAAATACTTTAAAGTTAACACTTCTAGTTCCTCTTATTTAGTTTTCCTCCTCTGTTATGTATGTTAAGAATGATCATTTGCTGAAGATTGATCTTGTTATCATGCATCTTTTACATTTAATTCTATTTCCTGTGCTTATTGGTTAGCTAGAAATGTCATTTGCAGTGCCTCAGTTTTTCGAACTCAGTATAGCTGCCTTCTATGATGGTTATTTTGGTGATAAAGGAGTGGAATTTATGAAGGGGATGGTTATTGCAGACTTTTCTTCTCATGAAATGGAGAGGTAACTTTCTATATGCACCCAAAAGTTCATAAGATTTCATGTTTATCTTATTACTTCTGTTTTCAGGTTAAGACGGTAACATTGACAAATGGAAGAGTGATGGATGTTGACATCGTTATTGTTATATTTTCTAACTTACCATCTGCAACACTCTTTTATGTGCAGGTTGTAATTGAGAAAGGTGGGATCAAGGTTAGATTAAAATTCCATTCCCTTGAATTTTTAAACACAACAATTAAGGCCCTTCATACATGTAGTTTATTTTAAAGAAAACTGACAAATAGATATATTATGAAAGGATTCTTTCTTTTTTGTTCTTTCTCAATATCGACAGTTCTTTTGCAGCTTCTATCTTGGGGTACACTGGCTTTCGTCCTAGTTGCAAGTCGAACTCTTCCAGCGCTAATGACATGTATGCTAATTAGCAACCTTGGTGCTTCCATCACAGAAGTTGCAAAAGATGTTCTTATTGCTGAGTATGGCCAAAAATGGAAAATGACCAGTCTCCAATCTTATGCAGTCATGGGTCTTGCTGCTGGTAGCATTTTGGGCAACTTCTTTGGCGGTTATTTCTTACTCAAGACACAACCCAAGACCATGTTTCTTCTGTTCGCTCTTCTACTATCATTTCAGATGACTATTTCTTTGACTATCATTGTATTTGAGATATTATTTGATAGATTTTGACTCAATGTAATACATTTTCTTATTAATTACATTACTTTGCCGCCATTAATTACATTACTTTGCCTCCATTATTTGATAGATTTTGACTCAATGACTCAAAGTCATTTGATAGCAAAAAAAAATTAAAAAAAAAATTAGCCACCCCTATTCAAGCATAAAATCGTTGCTACAATGTTTAGCAACGGTTTATAGCCGTTACAAAGAATTTCGCGACGCCTCTGTAGCCCACGGCTCTTAGCCGTGGCAATGGGTTACACCCACGGTATAGAACCGTTGCTAATGGGGGTTTTTGGTGTAGTGTGGCAACAATGTATCACAAGGAGCTCACGAACAAGAAGCAGCCCAAATCATTGGGCCAATGGCACCCGAGAATCAAGACCCACAACACGCAATAGCCCAGACAACCCAGACATCCGGTGACACTGCCATAGGTCCTCGGGTAGACCTGCTTATGGTCCAAATGAACTACATGATAAAGATGCTAGGGAAAATCACCCAGGAGTGCATCCAGCCAGCTGATCCTGTTCAGGCACCGCCCCAATAAAACACTGCCAACCAAGGGAGTGATGAAGTCCGAGCATAACCCCAACAAAGAAACTTTGAGAACAATGAAACCCTCCAAGGCAAAACTTCATAGTGTGATGGATTGCTTGCTGAGATACCGTTCAAAATCAGAGTCATTGACCCCAAAGTACTGTAGAATTAGCCTAACCACCATTCTCTGACGCCTTCATGAAGACTCACATGTTGAAAAAGTTCACTCCACCAAAGTTTAAAGTATATGATCGTACCACTGACCCAACGAATTCCAGAGACACTTCCACCACATGATGCATTGAAAGAGACCATGAAGTCGATCCTTTTCAAAAAACGTTTGACTAGCTTTACCTCCACAACAATGAATTGGTTCAATAGCCTACGACCAATGTCAATAGACTCCTTCCAAGTGTTAGCCACAACCTTTATCACGAGATTCATCGAAAGTGGAAAGGACCGCACTACCTCCTTCATGTCAAATAGAAGCTTAAAGAAACAATAAGGGGATATGTCACTCATTTCACCAATGAATTGACAATGATCGATGGATACAACGACAACACAGTCGCCGCAACTTTCACTGTCGGGTTTTAGAAGGTCCCTTTCTTTGATGCTTTCATCTTATAACCTCCTAAAAGCATGGCAGTCTTGCTGAAAACAACCCAAAAACACATTTCTCTTGAAGAGTTGAAAATTGCCATGAAAAAAAATGAACAGGAAAGTGAAAATCATTCAAGAAAATGGAAAAAGAAGGGAAAGAGAAGATGGGACGATGGACTATGGGAAGATAGCGGTCAATCAAAGAAACATCGAAACGGTGGAAGGGCCGAGTCCAACCAGCTAGAATTCAGAAAGTCACACGCAACACGGCCCAATTACAAGCGGATAACCAGCGTAATGAAAAAGAAATACAAACCATACACAACCCTGAAGACGAGTCGGACCAACATCCTGAAGTACATGGCGAATTGGTAGATCGTCAATTGGCCACCCAAGATGAGAGGAAAACTAGAAGGAAGAGACAAAAGCAAGTATTGTTCCTTCCACAAGGATCATAGGCATGATACCAAAGACTACTACAAGAAGAAAGAAGAAATCGAACATTAGATTCAAAGAGGATGACTTGATGAATTCAATGGAATGCTATACAAGCAGCTCAAAGGGAAAGAAAAAGCTGATACCACCTCCACGGGATCAAAATAATAATCTAGAAAGCTCATATACGCTTTACACTACATCTACCCCAGCAAAAAAGCACCTTCCACTAGAGTAGACATATATCAAAGCGGGAAAATTAATGCCTTGAAGATGCATCCACCGATCGACTCAATGACTCTACCAACAGATGCAAACTCAATCCGAATCACCAAAAAAATAATTAACGACAACGAACTCCATCAAGCCTCAGCAACTAACACCAAGCAAAGAGAAGTAGCAGGTCAAGCGAAGGAGGTCATGAACTAAACAAGAAAGAACAGCAAAGGCGAGAACCCAACACGAGGATATACATCAACAAAGCAATGATCAAGTGGAAAAAGCAAATCACTCCCCACTGTAGCATAACCGCTCCAAAAAATGCCTGTTAAGAATGGTCGGGACACCCAAAAGGGAAAATCAATAAAATTACAAATTCAGAATCATTATCCCATTAAGGATAAAAGCTTTGAAATGAAGCCATGAAAAACAATCAGCATATAATGCCAAACTGAATCAGGACGAAAGTCAGATACATATAATGAACTTTTGGTCTGATCAACAAACAAATTAAAGGTTGGATGAATGAGCCAACTAAGTAAAAGCGACTTCAGGTCGACTAGAATCTCGAACCAACAAAGTAAAGGTTGGACGAATGAGTCAACTATGTTAAAGCGACTTCGGGTCGACTAGAACATCAAACCAACAAAATAAAGGTTGGACGAACAAGTCAACTAAGTAAAAGGGACTTCGGGTCGAATAGAGCATCGAACCAACGAAGTAAAAGTTGGATGAACAAGTCAACTAAGTAAAATCAACTTTGGCTAGACTAGAACGTCGAACCAATGAAGTAAAGGTTAAATGAATTAGTCAACTAAGTAAAAACAACTACGGGTCGACTAGATAGTCGAACAAATGAAGTAAATGTTGGATGAACGAGTCAACTAAGTAAAAGCGACTTCGGGTCGACTAGAACATCAAACCAACGAAGTAAAGGTTGGATGAACTAGTCAACTAAGTAAAAGCGACTTCGGGTCGACTAGAACATTGAACCAATGAAGTAAAGGTTAGACGAACGAGCGGGCTAAGTAAAAACAACTTCGAGTGGACTAGAGCGTCGAACCAACGAAGTAAAAGTTAGACGAATGTGTAAACTAAACAAAAGTAATTTCAGGTTGACTGAAACGTCAAACCAACGAAGTAAAGGTTGGATGAACGAGTCAACTAAGTAAAAGAGACTTTGGGTCGAATAGAATGTCAAACCAACGAAGTAAAGGTTGGACGAACGAGTCAACTAAGTAAAAGCAATTTCAGGTCGACTAGATTGTTGAACCAATGAATTAAAAGTTGGACGAACGAGTCAACTAAGTAAAAGTGACTTCAAGTCGACTAGAACTACGAACCAACAAAATAAAGGTTGGACAAATGAGTCAACTAAGTAAAAACAAGTTCGGATCGACAAGAACGTCGAATCAATGAAGTAAAAGTTGAACGAATGAGCCGGCTAAATAAAAGCAACTTCGGGTCAACTAGAGCGTCGAACCAACAAATTAAAAGTTGGTTGAAATGAGTCAACTAAATAAAAGTAACTTGGGGTTGACTGAAATGCCAAACCAACGAAGCAAAACTTGAAAGGATAGACTTCGGGTATACCGGATCGTCGAGCCAACGAAGTAAGAGTTGAGCGAATAAATCAACTCGAAAGAGGCAAATTTTTTTTTGATCAGAATATCAAAAGTGCGAAGGAACAAAATAGCTCAAGAAAGCCTTGGATTAACTAACGCGCCAAATCAATAAAATAAAAGACAAACAAACAAAACAATTTTCTCACAAAAGCTTATAGACAACCAAAACCGAGGTCGAGATGGACATACCAGAGCATAGGAAGAATCAAATCTACAAAAGTCAGAAAGACAAAAATATAGTTGTAAAAATCAAAGCTAGAATACAAATCATTTCGACAATAATGATCGACCTATAAAAGGTACAGGCAACATGAACGAAGTCAACAAGATGAATCGCGACTACAAAGAAAAGTAAACTAGAGAATTCATGTTATTTAATAAAAACTATTTTATTACATTCAAGGAAGAAAGTAAAGGAGCAGGAGGTCAAGCAGAGGGATCCGTAGCATTATCAACAACACCATCTGATGGACAAGGGGTAGCCAGATCACTGGCAGGAGCTTTCCCATCAAGAGGAGAAGGCAGTGGCTCTTTAGCCATTGGATCATCTTCAAGACCAAGTAACGATATTGAGACAAGTTAACACCAAGACCCTGAATATAATTTAGAAGCTCAGTCCGTCCATCAACAATTTTTTGCCAATTTGCAACCTCGATAACGTGAAGCCTATCCTTAATAGAAACAAGCTCATTCCTTGACCTTGTCAATTAAAGTCATTAATTGCTCCACCCTTTTCTCGGCAATGTCGTGGTTGGTAGATTGCTCTATGACGACACGTGCAGCCTCCTTCATGGAGTGCCTTCTCAATGGACAACTAACTCTTCTTCCACATCATGTAAGTGTGCATAAACGCCGACTAATTTGGCTCTTAAAGATACGAACTCGATCACAGACCGATTTCGTGCACCCTTTGCTTCGACCAACGAGGCTTGAGCAGCCCGGCCGTTTTGATCCGCTCCGAGCATCACACTCTTAACACGTCAGTTTGATTAAAAAATATGGGAAAACTCCAATAGCAGCACAATGAGCTTCCTTTCCAGAGAAACCACAAGATTACGACTAGCTTGACAACCAAAACCATCACCCCTGTGTAAATAAGATGACTCGTCCCATCCATTATAAGCCTAAGGCCATCGTCAAGATGGAGGGTCAAATCCATCATAGACATCGAAGGCCTCTTCACCGACCATCCGTGCCATTCATTAATCAACTTATGCACACCATCCTGCACGTCATGTTGAGAAAACCAGCAAAACATCCCATTCAATTTAACCCAAATCTTATCAAGGGTAGGTTTCATCCAACTGATTCGCGAATGAAGAACGCGAGGATCAAAAAGCATGGAGGAACCACTACTCACAGTCGGGATGGAAGAAGGAACGATAGGAGAACCATCATCATCTTCTCGTTGCACCGTAGCCATAGCAGACGTAGGACGAGTAAGAGTCCCAATTAGAATAGAAGAGCCTAAGTGGGCTGAAGGAGGTGGGACCTCTGCCCCATCATCAACAGGAGGAAAGAAAAAATGAGAAGACTGTGTCTCGGGAACTCGATCACGACTAGTAAGCTCCTTAGACTAGACAACAACCAGTTGGAACATCTTGCCATCAATGACCCTAGGATCCTTATTATAACACTTGGCAGCGTTAGGACCACCATAAGTAGAGATGAGCCTCTTTTCGCCACCATCCAACGAGCGAACGACCTTTTTTTGCTCCTTTCCAATGCAAAATTCATCTCTTTAGCCTCTTGTATAGAGCATCAATCCAGCCTTGCATGCTCCCTATCAACAAAACTCGAGTAAAGAGAAGCAGAACGAATAGATTCAACGAGTCACTTCTTCTTCGGAACATGATCATCACACACCTCAGAACTTTTCACTTCCTAGAAGTTGGAATAGTAGCACCAACACTAACAGGAGCATCGAGATCCGTAACATCGAGCTCAATTTCCCATCAACGATAGCGTTACCACCATCGATAAGGATAACACGGGCAGCAATCTTCGCAGCTTGTCTCTCAGTTAGCATAGCTTGCTTAGTTTCATTCATACTATACAAACTACTATACTCCACCATGTCATCAGTAAGATAGGTGTCCAAAGGAACTACATGAAGCTGCAAAAAATGCCCACTTATAATTTGTTCTTCAATAATCAATTGCAGAATCCTCCACTTGTTGGGAACCCGGAAAGACCTCACTATTTTTTGACTCAGTAAATTGAAGTAGCCAAAATGGTCAGAAGCATTAAACCAATCCCATGACCAACCTTCTGATGTCATCGTTAAGATTACCAAAACACGCGGGAGAACAAAAAAAACAAGTACTCTTGGACGCCAACAGAACGACCATCGAATGAAAGATTCTAGCAGTCAAAGCTATACTAAAAAAGATGGCCCTTGCATATGTTGAAATCATAACCCTCCAACCGTTTGCGCCCATTTGAGCAGGAGGAATACCCAAAAGATCTACATAAGAACATAATAACTCTGGAATTCGAAATCGAAAATCGGAGTGATACATATGCGGGTAAAGTACAATATATTCTTTCTTCGGATGACAAGGATTGTCATTTTCATGAGGTAGAATGATCTCAAGGTCGGAAGGCAAAGAGTAGTTGGAACGGACGCTATCAAAGGTCTCCTGAAAAGCCTTCTTGGGGAAAAAATGAGCTTCGCATGTAGCAAGTTGCTCACCGTCTAGTAAGTCACCAACAGACATCACGAATAGGCAAGAAAGGATGGAAGAAGGTGATAGAAAGAAGAAACAACCCTAATATCAAAGATGGTATAAATAAGGAAACAAAACCATCACGGTCTCCTTTATAAAACCGAGCAACGAAGAGATTGCTCATGGGGTGACTTACGGGATATAATGGCGCGTGAAATTCCAAAAAAATGTGCGTGAAAACGAAGGGACAAAGAAGTGATCGAGGCAATCGACTGACCGAAAGTTGCTAACAACATTAAATTCAAAGCAATGATACAATTAAGATACTAATAGCCATGAAGTTAGTGGATACATAAAGGTACCCACTAACTATGGGGGAGTAGCTGATGATACATCCAAATAGACTGATCATAATTGCCATACACTTGGCAGAGAACATCCATCACAAGGACATGGCGTCCCATCTACTAGGCCAACTCGTAAAACCCAAAAATAATAAAGCCAACCACAGAGGCCTATATAAGGCCCACTATAAGAAGATATAATCAAAACCCGAATCCAGGCTCAAACGAATCAAAGCCCAAATCCAGGCTCGACATGAGTTATCTCATAAAGAAGAAGAGCGTTGCACCAAAAAGAGTCGTGCAGGGAGTTACGCCTCCATGGATGAATCTCCATCAAGGAGGAGACTGTTATGAGAAACAACTCCTTTCATTGCGCCTCACATGCTTAAGTCACGTAGAGAATTAACCGCGACCATTATAAAAGGTGAAGAGAACATTCGACACATGGATGCAACTTTGACTTAGCTCTATCCAGATTTACTTCCTTCTTCAAATAGAGTTACTGACTTAAGCAATGGAGTGTCTTCGGCCACCAAAAAGGTGGTCCTTGGTAGTCTAACATTTGTGTTGCAGATCAAACTCACTGGAGGACGATTTTTATACACATCAATAATAATAATAAAATAGCTTACATGATTCTTGAAATTGAAACTTGAAATACACTTGAAATTGATTACAACAGCTTTGAATATGGGATACAAAAGTTTGGGCATATGAGAGAGGCTAAGTAATCGAAAGGCAAGTGATTCTGAAAAGATATTTCAAAGGATGCCTTCAATTCTTGTTTTGGGCATCTTTTTATATCCCTCTGAAGTATTTTGGATTCCTTGATATTTGTCTGACAACATGATTTTTTGACCTCTAACATCTGTTTTGTAGGTCAAACTCACAGGAAGACAATTTTTGGATGCATCAGTTTGGCGTCGTCCGTGGGGAACGATGAGTTTCCTTTCTAAAATCAAGATCAACAGTAACAAAGCTCACTACAATTTGATAGAAGATCAACAAGCTATCAGAACAAATGACACACCCTGCAGATCTCCATCACGGTGACAACAACAACTCTCCTACTGGAAACGATGCATCACAAACAACTCACAAACAAAAGCAACCTGAATCATCAGATCGATGGCACTCGAGAATCCATATCCACAGCACGCAATAGCCCAGACAACCCATATATCTGGTGACACTGGCACGGATCCTCGGGTGTACCTACTTATAGCCCAAATGAACTACATGACAAAGATGCTGGAAAAAATCATCCAGGAGCGGATCTAGCTAGCAGACCTTGTTCAAGCACCGCCCAAACAAAATTTTGACAATCGAACTCAAGGGAGTGACGAAGTCTCAGCAAAACCCCAATAGGGAAACTTCGAAAGCAATGAGCTCCCCCAAGGCAAGACTCCACAATGTGATGGAACACTTGCTGAAATCCTGTTTAGAATAGGAGTCACGGATCCCAACGTACTATACGATTTACCCAAACCACCATTCTCCGATGCCCTCATAAAAACGGTAATGCCAAAAAAGTTCACTCTGCCAAAAGTTTGCAGTACATGATGGTACTACCGCCTGAGACATTTCTACCACATAATGGCCCTGAAGGAAACCACATAATCGATCTTATGCAGAACATTATCAACTAGCCTAACCTCCACAGCGATGAATTAGTTCAACATCCTACCACCGAGGTCGATAGACTCTTTCCAGCGTTAGCCACAACTTTTATCACAAGATTCATTGGGAGCCAGCGGAAGAGGAAGGGCCACACTACCTCCTTGATATCAAGCAAAATCCTGAGAAAACAATACAGGAATACATCACTCGTTTCACCAACGAACTGACGATGATCGATGGGTGTAGCGACGACACAGCCGCTGCAACCTTTATCGTATGACTGAAGAGATGCCCCTTCTTTGATGCCCTTAACCTAGAGCCTCCAAAAGGAATAGCAACCTTATTGAAAACTGCTCAAAAACACTTTTCTCTCAAGGAGATAAAGGTGGCCAAAAGGAAAAATGACCAAGAAAGAGTATTTCAAAGAAATGGTAGTGAAAGGAAGAAAATAAGACGGGATTATGGACAACAAGAGGATAACATTCAATTGAAGAAACATCTGAATGATGGAAGGATTGGTTCGAACCAACAAGAATCCAAGAAGCTACAATCAGGGCGACCCCGACATGAGTGGGCGACAAGCATAATGAAAAAGACATACAAGCCATATACAACCTTGAAAACAAGTCCAGCCAATATACTGAAGCATATAACAAAATGGGACAACATCAACTGGCCGCTCAGGATGAGAGGAGACCCAGAAGGAAGAGACAAAAATAAATATTGTTCCTTCCATAAGGATCATGGGTACTGATGCAATTGACTTTCGCTCCCTACTTTGACCTTGACTTGCTAACCTGCTGAACGCACAAGGAACACACGTGAGCCACGGACCATAGTTGTGGTGGCCGATGAAACTCTAATGCTAAAGTCAGATGGGAATATGAGGGAGGCGTAATATTGTAAATAGGGAATTTGAAGCATACCTTAGCTTACCAACCTCATGTATTATTTATAGCGTTGAAGCCCTGGTTCAACCAGGCCATCGATGGCGTAGTTTAGGGAAGAAGATCCTCGTGATGATCCTTTTTTAATTAGGAATTGTGTTGTGAATGGAAGTTTTCCTGTTAGATTTGTGCTGCTAGATACATGGGAGATAGTTCCCAATCAGTGTTGTCCATAGATAGAAGTTTCCATGTGTGATGTATACTCTGGTATTTGCATCCTAGTTGGAAGCGAAATGTTGTTGTCTTGCCTGTTCGAAGTTGATCCCCAACATACTTGCCTTAGTAGGGCTTACGGGTGTTGAGCTTTGAGACATGTAGGCTTAGCGGGTTGTAATTATTTGGGTCTGTCTAGGAAACTGCATTGAGCGGGCTTGAAATCGCTTGTGCCGGATCAATGTTGGGCTAACACTTGGGCCTATTATTTCTCGAGATCATCATGAAACGTGTATGTGTAAAAGAGAGGCCATTTTGGTGTATCATCAGCTACTCCCCCCCCTGATTTAGTGGGTCATTGCATCCGTTTACTAAGTCATTTCTTGAAAAGATACGCCGTTCATGATGATTGAGTTTGAACCGTAGCTTGAGCCATATGCTTTATTAATTAAGCATGCATGAATTTAATGGAAATGAGGCGGGAAACCAATCCCTATTTAGATCTTTCTTTCTACAGAGATTGACTATTCCATTTCTTTATTTTTAGAGATTTTCCTCTTTTCGTCTTTTGATTAAAAGTTTGTTCACCTTTTTCACGGCTCGCCAAAATCATCTTGATGATGAGCTTTTAGCCAAGGGCATCCAATTATTTGAAGATTGGTCGATTTTCGAATCGGGACTTGTTGATATTCGAAAGACGTTCGGGGTCCCTGAGGACCTACCATTCTATACTCTCAGTGATGATCAGACGTCGATGTTTCCTCTGGAAGGGTTTTTCTTTTTTGATTGTGGGATACTTCAAACTGGAGTCCATTGTCCTGTTCTTGACGAGATTTGGGGCTTCTTTGATTTCTTGGAATCCCTCCTGCCCAGTTAGTATCCAATGGGTACAGGATTATCCTTTTTATTTTGATCAAAGTGAAGGATGATAGCATCCGTGTGACTCCACGGGTGATCTAGTTGTTGACTTCCCTTCGGCTGAATGATCACATCATTTGCAATATGACATTGCTAGCTTGCTTCGAGAAGTTGTCTAATGACTTCAAGTTCTGGCAAAAATAATTCTCCGTGGCTCCTTCAGATTCAAAGTACTTCGAGTTCAAGGGTCGTTCGCTTTAGTGGGAGTTCAATCCACTTCGTAAGTATAACTTCATCTTTTATTTCGTTGCACTGATTGTATGCTGATCATCGCATGTGTTTCTTTGTAGGGAGGTTCCCCACTACTCCCCTTTCTCTAAAGGAGCAAGCCATTATGAAGGCATTTTACGACATGCCGCAGATGAGTGTGGAGGACGTTAAATATCATACTAACTTCAACCGTAGTGGATTGTGAGCAAACTGGCACATGGCCCTCACTCTTATCAAACGCCAAAGGTAAATTCTAAAGGTGGAGCCTCTTCCAAGAAGAGAAAGGCTTCAAAAGTTAAGGCTCATGCCTTGATCGGTACGTAGGGGCTTTCTGAGACGCTTGCCTCTTTTATAAGTTCGAAATGGTCTCACGCTGGGCTCGAGCGGGCTCCCTAATAGTTCGCTCCAGCGAGACAGGAGTGTGAACCTGAACAACCCGCCAGGGTAGAGGTCAAAGTATCTGGCTAGGAGAAGCACCATCTGCAGTTAGCAGGGGTTGATGATGCGTCAAAACTGAATACCGAGTAGACAAAAACTTTGAGTTAGAAGTTGATGACGACTACTATGGATGCTTCTACTGGTGTTGACCATTCTAGAACCGTTTTACTGAAAGGTTTTGATGAGGATTCGCATAAGATGCTAGAGTTCAATCGTTTTGCTGGTGGGCCATACGATAGTGGTCGTGGTAGCATGGGCCATCCCTCTTATAATTCACATTATTCCCCATCTCACTCCAAGCTGCATATCAAGGTGATGGAAGGTCCATTGGACAATTCGTTTCCTTATCTTCATTTGGATTCCGTTGAGCCGGCTCACAATAAAAAGTCAGCTGCTGGTGACAAAGGGAAGGCCATGGATGAGGGCCTAGGTACGATGGCAACTATAAAGGGCAGTGCTGGCGTGATTTCGCATTCGGGAGAGCTCCATTCGAATGCGTGAATAAGTTTGTTTTCTTCAAACATACTAAAGATGAGCAACCAAGCCTGGCACCAAGAGGTTGACGTTGACTATATTTTGAGAAAGCATATGAGTAGGCGTTACAGCTGGCTGATGAACCATGCTCCGAAGCCTGACGAGGATCCACTGGAAAGGCGTTTGGATAAGGATTTGAAGCACCTTATGCTAAGGATGTCCCATTTGAGCCAGGTGGTCATCATTGAGATGAAAGTTGAGGCGGCTTGTGAGAGGGTGTACACCATGGATTTTTTCTTCTGTACTATGCAGAAGTTGTATTCTGATGCACTTTTCGAGATTGAGTTGTTGAGGAAGCACATTGAATAGAAGAGACTGGAACAATCAGTAGGTGCTTTCAAGACTCAGAGGGTCCGTCTGGAAGCCCATGAGTCTGATTTAGTAGAGGCGGTGTCCACGAGGGACACATTCAGGCAAGAGTTGGACCTGTTCCGCCATGATCTGGAAGTTACACAGGAAGTTGCAGTTTAGATGCGCTTGGAATTGCAGTCTTTTGTTGAAAAGAACACCATGAAGGAGTTTGAATGGGTTGCTCAAAGACAACAGTTAAAGGCCGAGGAGGAATTCAATGCTCGTGAAGCGACGAAAGCTGGTGACTAACTTTTCCTAGAGTAATGTGAGCTTACTGCTGTTAAGAGTAGCTTGGCTACTAAGCAGTTTCGGGTTGATGCACTGACCGGCAAGCTAGAGTTGTTGGAGTGTGAACTTGCTAAAGCAAAGGCGCGCAAAGAATTACTTCTCAAGGCACAAGGCAAGTGTGAATTTCGCTGGATCGTGCATGGGAGATTAGAGTTGCTGGCATTGATGAAGAAAGAGCATATAAAATGGGACCTTGCTTATTATAAGAGGATGTCTTATGTAGACTTCCGAGTAGTCTTTGCACCGTTAAAGTAAGAGGGATCCAGATCATGGCGCTAAAACTGAGGTGCATATGGACGCAACTCCTGCTTCTTTATCTGTTAATCTTGGTTCTCTCGTATCTATACCCCCTCCTGATGAGGAGTAGATTTTATACACTTGCAGTTTTTTGTTTCAATTGTTAAAGAAAACAAGTTTATTTTAAGTATGCTTTGTACCCGCATTATGTTTGGTCTCTCTGTTGCGCGCTTTCCATTTTCCCTTGTTGTTTTACTTCGACACGGGTCTAGTTGGTTTAGTAGGAAGCCGAGTGGTTTGTTCGCTGTTGAGAATTTGACCATTTATGTTGCGAATGATTCTGACCTGTTCTTCTTAGAGGTCTCAGAGTCATTATCGTTTGGTTCCATCAAATAGTGGGTATTCTGCAGATGGTTTGGCATTGGGTTATGCTACCTAGGATATGGCTCATCCTCGCGGTAAGCCATTGGAGACTTAAGTTGCGTATCTGACTGTTTGTTGTGGTTGCTGGCATGAGTGAATTGTGGCAGCCATGCACATGCATTGTATTTGAATTAGAACACTTGTACTGTGTCAGACTTCATAAGCTCAGTTTGACATCCCATGTAGCATTCGTTTTCATGTCAGCGGGTTGATTTTTGAGTTGGCTCGAGTGGCCATTGCTGATAATAGAATGTCAACATGTGTGAGCGTAAAGACGTTGCCTAAGCTGTAATGTACTTCGGCGATCGCTGTCATGTAAAGGAGCGATGGTCGGTGGTGAGCCGTTGACATCAGTTGGGGCTGACTGGGCTCCTACCTTCCAAACCATCTATACTCGCGCAAAGCAGAGTACAGGTTTGGGATGTGAGAATTTGGAAATTGTGGTTTGTTGGAGAGTGATGATCCTGTGGTGAGCCGTCAACATCAGTCAAAGCTGACTAGGCTCCCACCTTCCAAACCATCTAAACCCGCATTGGCGGGCTACAAGTTTGGGATGAGAGGATTCCCCGACCATGGTCTTTAAAAAAATAGTGGTCCCATGGCAAGCTGTCGGCATCAGTTATGGACTAACTAGGCTCCCACCTTCCAAATCATATACACCCATGCACATCGAGCTACAAATTTTGGAGTTTTTAGCGACCATGGTCTATAGAAAAGCAATGGTCCTATGGCATGCCGAAGGACAGGCTCCCACGATCCAAACCATCTACACCCCCACACAGCGAACTACAAGTCTAAGAGTTGGTAATTCACTGGCCATGGTTAGTAGAAGAGCAGTGGTCCCATGGTGAATTGTCGGCATCAGTCAAAACTAGCTAGACTCCCACCTTCCAAACCTTCTACATTCGCGTGTAGCAGGTTAATGTGTGGCTTTGACCAGAACCTGTCGTTGACACTCATCACTGGCTAGGCTTACCTGATCGGGTTTGGCGACTGTTGTCCATGATGGGGGCATTGGTCTCCAGCGAGTCGCCGTCACCAGGCGTGAATGCACTGATTAGACTCCCACTTCCTAAGTCATCGACATCCGCACGGGGAGAACTATGCGTCGGGATGAACCAGAAGTCATCGTCATTAGTCAAAACTGACTAAGTTTTTCTGGTTAGATTGGAACTTCGCCTATTACACGCGTGAGGGCCTACTTTTGTGGGCGGAGTGCACCGTGCCGATCAGTTTCCTTTTCAAAAAAAAAGTGCCTTCAATCAGCTAGTGATATGCAGGTGTGATCCGAGTGTCAAAAGTGACAAGGGTTTTTACTGCTCATTTCAAGAACGTGGTAGAATACCACTTGAATAGTGGGCTAACCCATAGGCATTGAAATAAGAGCCGATCAAGCATGTGAGTTGGTCGTAGCTTTGGCTGGCATTTTACGGGGCCTCTGGTTGCTAATTTTGTATCACCTTAGGCCATATTTGAGGGGTGTGTTCGTAGAGGCGTGGCATTGAATGCGCTTTTTAATCCTATTTTTGCTCATGGAACATCTTATTCGGAGAAGTCGCTGGGCAGAGTCTACTTTGGGTGTTCCTTCTTCTGGAGTTTGATTGTTTAAGCGAGTCTTTACTGTACATCGGTTTCACATTCTTGTAGTTTGTAGTCTTATGTACCCGTATCTGGGTGATGGTTGTTACATTCTTGTAGTTTGTAGTATTTACAGTGTGTTTCCGTAATTCTCTTTTATTCCATCAATGATTGCAAGTCACATAAGCTCTTAGAAATTAAAACTCTACATTGACTATGGAAAAAAACTAAACAACTGAATAGACTGACTGTTGGTGTAGAGAGGTCGATCAGGCCCTGAAGTGAATTCGCGTGGCCCTTGCTTGAATCCTTAGTACCTTTAGCGAACTTCCAAGTTTCATTGACGTCGTTGAGCTTACTGAAGAGTAAACCTTGCGTGGAAGGGTCTTTCCATGCCCATTGATAGTCGTGGGGTCGTGGTCCCGTCTACAATGACCTCACCACTTTGTCGGGTTGAAGAGCAGATTGCTTCTGCGATGCTGGAATGTTCTCTACTGCTAAGTTAAGCCACCACTGTCGAAATTTTGTCTCCATGTGGGTGGAGTGACTTTTCCACACTTTGTGGGTCTAGCTTTTGTTCAACTTGCCCTGTGGGCTCCAGTTGGATCTGGGAACATTCTATTTGTTTCAGTGCAGCGTAATGGCAGCCTCGTGTCGTTGGTTGGTCCCCACGAATTGTTCCGTCCAAGTGGTTAGTGATGTACTTGACGGACTGGTAAAAGGTGGAGACTACTGCTTCCATCTGGTAAAGCCATGGTCTTCCCAGGATGAGGTTGTTGGTAGACGGTGCGTCTACCACCAAGAAGTCGAAGAACATGACATTTCTTAGTCGTGGCTCTCCTGCCACCACTACTAATCTTATCTTCTCGATTGAAAAGCTATTCTCTCAACTAAATCTAATCAGCGGGTAATCAGAGGATGTCAGGTTCTCCTCTTTGAGGTCCATAGAATGGTACGCATTGTAGAACAAGACATTGAGGGAGCTTTCTGTGTCAACCAGGGCCCTATTCATTGCCCACCTTGTGATAGAGACCAAAATGACAAGAGCGTCATTGTGCGATGCGCGGACTCCTTTGAGATCCTTGTCTGTGAAGGTCAAGGTGGGGAAGGAACTCTACACCCTAGAGTAGTATACGCATCTGTCCTTATTTACGGATTGTGTCCAGTAGAGTTTGTTTGTGGGACCTGTTCAACTAGTCTTCTTATGCTCCAACTCTGTGAATGACATATTATGCCCAGAGTCTCCTACTCAATCTGTTTGGCTGCCTCTCCCTTTTCCCTGGTTCGGTCCTGTCATTTCTTTGAACCCCACTACACCAAAAATGGCAATTAGCAACGGTTTAAAACCGTGGGGGTAACCCATTGGCACGGCTTAGAACCGTGGGCTGTAGGGGCGTCGCTAAATCCTCAGTAACGGCTAAAAACCGTGGAAAATATATGTTAACTACGGTTTTAAGCCGTGGCCAGGAATAGCCACAGCTTAAAACCGTGTCAAGTCCTAGCCACGGTTATAAGCCGTTGCAAAGGTTTTAGCCACGGTTTTAAGCCATGGCAAGTCCTAGCCACGGTTATAAGCCGTGGCAAGTCATGGCCACGGCTCTGAGCCGTTGAATTAGTTAGCCACGGTTTTAAGCTGTGGCAAATTTTTTTTTTTTTTTTTTTTGCTATCAAATGACTTTTTATTACATCTTATAAGTTTATTTCTATAAAATAAAATTTTAATGTGCCAAACTTAAACGAATAGAGGCAAAGTAATGTAATTAATAAGATTATACAATTACATCAAATGTGCCAAACTTTGTTTCATGCTGTGCACGTTTTGTCATTTGTCAATTGACCAGATTATACAATTACATCAAATGGTCAAAGAATATGCAATACATTTATTCTCATGGACTTGCCCGAAGAGAAAGCTTGAAAGAACCCATGCAATACATCTATTAGCTGTTGTCTCATAGATGAGATGTCGAAGGCATTGTTCTGCATTATCAATCAGCAATGCATCATTAGCTGAACGGTTTTCTCCTGAGATGTTTCCAAAAGGGTGGTCCTCATATGGACAAGGTTTAGACTAACTAAAAATGATAAATTCAAAAGAAGAGGGTGGTCCTCATTGAACAAGATTTCCTGCAATGAAATTAAAGGGCATCAATTAGTCAAAATCTAACTGGCCTTTTCTGTTACTGTGGATAGCATGTCTAAACTTAATAGCAATAGACAACCAGACACACTCCTGTAAATAACATTAGTTTCCAGTTATTTATATTGTTCTAATATTAATAGTAATACCCAGCCAAACATGGGGTGATTTCAGTCATGAATCTCTTGTATTGCATTTTCATTCAGATGCATTCTCTAAACATGTATATGAAAAGCCAAAAGAATCTCTTGTATTGCATTTTCGAAAGATAATAATCTCAACAGAGCAAAGCCAAAAGCTGAACACTAGTTTAAAGAATTGCAACATTTTCCTAATTTAATGCATTGCACTTACAATATAGTACAATTCAATTGAAAATATTTAATTTAATGCATTGGACATGGAGTGTACGAGTACCATCAAATTAAAATATATTCTTTAACAACATTACCTCATAAGAAGTTTAGAAAAGTTTTCACTTTTTGTTTTGCAAGGCAGGTCATGTGGAAGAACATGAATCAGAATATGACAAATCACAAACAGCAGAAGAAAAAAAAACTAACAGCAGAAGAAAAAAAAAAGCAACAGAGTGCATCAGGACAAACCACTCTGTCAAAACAGAGCGTGCTGTCCAGTGTATTGAAGTACCGAAAAAAACTAGACAGAGTAGCTCCAATTCTTAATGTCTTGAGCCGGCAACAATGGCTCGTGCATGCATCAATGTTGTGGGTAGCTTCTCAGTAACTTATGTAGAAATTGCCTACAAAATTCAATCTTTTGTGTAAATCTTGAATAGCAGTAAAACAGTTCCAGCAGATGGCACATTGTATAATAGCACCTACTGTGCCCTACTACACAAAAATTGGCACAGGGCTGTCTTAAGCATCAGATTGGATTGGACAAGCAGGGTGGCCATAAAGGAAAATTAAACTAATAACATTACAAAGACTAACCTGCCTCTGTCTTCGGCACTGCAAAATACTTATTGCCCATGCCATGATGTAGCATGGCAAAAGAAATCCGACAAAACGTAACAAAAAAAGTTGTTAAACATCAAACTATCAGTGATGTGCTACAACCTTAGATCAAAATAGAAACTTCTGACAACTTAAGCAAATTCAATAAGTGATTGTTCCATCTGCACTTACAGAGAAAAAAGCAGATGTGTCATCTTCGCCACCATCAGCATTAGTAATGCTCAGTGCATGCCTTAACAGCAGAAGTGCCATTAACTGCACTAGAAGGGAACAATTAACCTATAACTAAATAGATCCGATCAAGAAACAAAACAAATTAAATACTATAATAGAACATCAGTGCACATAAAATGTAGGAAAAAAAGGTCTTGATGCCTGGCAAAGTCGGGATCCTAATGACAATATCTATGTTAATGAGAGAACAAACATGCACACTGATATATGAGAGGCTACATGTTGCACTAAACCACAATTCTGCAAAAGTATTGAAGGGTTATAAATGTTTTGGTTAAAAATTCCTTTTATACGGACAAAACTATAAATCAAAGCACCATATGATAGTTTTGTAAGTCTCTTGATTAACATAAAGACTACTGGCTAGAAATAGAGGCTTACAAATAAGGCAGCAGAACGGCAAAATGCTGCTCCACTGGCATTTGTAGCTGCATACTCATCATATTCAGCGTCGAGAAAATGGCGTTCGGCTGCTGCCATTACGAAGAGCCTGGGATCCTGCAAGTCCAGAGGAGTACCGGAGATAGTCCATCCTTCACTGCAAGAACATCAGAGTTACTTATAAGTTAGTCCCCCGACAAAAATTCCAAGACGTCAAAGACAATCAACATCAAGTGAAAATTAAACTTTAAAATTGAGAAAGAATAATGTTAAAACAGCCCACTAGGTAGGAATAAAAGTGGACACAGAATATGCACAAAAAAAACCTGTTTGATATAATGGTGGTCTCCTGAGGTGGAGGTGGAGCAGTATAACTAGGCTGGTATGGCTGAACACAGGAAACAGAAACTTAGTCAGATTTATTAAAGTAGACTGTTGACTCATGATTAAGCTCTAAGATGTTGGGATATAAGGGAGAAATCACAAGCAACAATCTTCAACAAGTCTTTGAATGAGCATCTTCCATCAGAGATTCGCACTCCATTATTTAGTGGTTTATAGGAGCAGGCACTCAAATATGTCAAAATATAACTTCCCTAAACCCTTATTTTTGTTTGAAATTCCAAATGAATTTAACAAAGCTAGAATAATACTACTAGACCAAATGCCCAGTTGATATGACCATGAAAATGAATTTTACTATTATGATATGTAGTCAGATGAGATTCCCTGCCCTTACACTCCCATCACTCACTTACTCCTTTTCCTGATTTAGTGATGTGTGCAATCTTATAGCCTACAGGGTGTATATACAAGCAAGATATGCAATGTGTTTTACATCACAGCGGTATATATTATGATGCAGCACAGGCCTAGATACATGAGAAGATAGAGGTTGTCAACCTGTTATTCAACCAGACCAGGGCATCTAGGATTATTCATCCACAAGAGAAGAAAAGAAAAGGGGACGGGACTTACCTCAGGTGGACCAGGAGCAGTTATGACAACATCACTCTTTTTCGTAAGATATAGCTTTAAACCACATGCTCCATGAGCAAGGGAACACTTAAAATAAGAATCTGTTGTATTATATAGAATGGCTCTTATTCTAAAATTCAGCTGCACCTGTTGCATTAAGAGACCCAGGATGAGAAAGCTGTCAATCCAAGAATCAATAATAAATCTTGCATTAACATAGTAAAGGTTGTGAAGACCAGGCATTTTAGATGACAAGTTGGCAGTTCTGACCATCAAAATCATTAGTCCTACATCAATTCAGAATCAGACATAGAGTGTATGAATTAGTTCACAAGGACAAGATATGAAAAAGAATACACATGTTGTATAGTTTTAGTGCTTGAACTACTGCATCCCTCCCAAAACCAAGCTCGCAGAGTTTCGACACTTTCGCTTCGAAGTTGGATCTCTAGAACCATAAACATCATCAACAATTTGAACAAACCTCTTTTTTCCCCGAGAAAATACCAAGCATA
The DNA here is from genome assembly GCA_003290165.1 of Berberis thunbergii. Taxonomy (NCBI): domain Eukaryota; kingdom Viridiplantae; phylum Streptophyta; class Magnoliopsida; order Ranunculales; family Berberidaceae; genus Berberis; species Berberis thunbergii. Next base: position 785,092 of record QNQO01005053.1, on the reverse strand, counting down.
AAAGTTATGTAAATGTCAGAAAAAAAAGAAATCGAAAATAAACAAATGCCAGCAGTTTACCTGTGCTACTTGACCTTGCGCGATTCCTGTAACAAAAGTTCTTTCAGGATTAGAATAGAAATTAAAACAAGAAACACGTATGATGAATTACGTGATGTTCACATCAAGAATTTGTGATGTTTGAATGGTAACACCACTGGAAAATGTATTTTGCTAGTTTCAGAATTACTAAACGCAGCATATCGAGCCTGAAAAGGAACTCCATATTTAGCGAATCTAAAACCGTAAAGGAGCAGTGGTAAAACACATTTGTAGAACTACTTTGTAAGTATTTAAGTGCAGACAATAAGCTTGCCTGATCGAAAGCAGGAAAAATATAATCTGCAAACTGAATCTCTGCAATAGCTCGGTTCCCCTGTCTCATTAAGTAAACCCAATAGTCTAAATCAGTGTAAAGGAAAAAAGTGAATGCAATTATAAGTAGAAAGATGAAACACACCATTGCTGCTAGACCAATACCAAATCCGACCAAACCCTGCAAATCATAAAACTTGAGTTTAAAATTTCTTACATGAAATTCATATGCAATGTCTATGGGATCGAGATCAACAGAGGGAAGCATCGACTCCCAGAGTGTTCGCTACTGTTAATCAATTCTATGTACATACTGACAGTTAATGTAGTTATAAAGAGTACCTAGCAAATCAGCTCCATTTGAGGTAAGAGTTGTTCTTCTGCTGTAGAGCCTGAACCATTCAAAGTGTTATAATAATCTTCACATAATGGTGTTTGCATCCTCTTCAGCTCCAGGGCCTGCAATTTTAATATTTGGAAAGCAACAATCTTCATATAATCACGGTGTTCATTTATTGGAAGGCAATGACCTTTGGAAGGGGGTGTATTTTATATGGCACATGGTTTGCAAATGGTGTCCAACATGATGCAAAATAAAATCTGTTACCAAACAAAAAATCCTTCTGCTGCTTTTTCTCAGGTAATTCAATAATTTTTTATCATAATTATCGCAGACTTACTTGTTCACGGATGAACTATCATGTGGAGTGTTCATTTCAGAGAACCGGTTCCTTATCATCACTTCCTATCCAGCACAAGTCACACCTGACTTGACTTCTTCTTCTGAAAGACCCTATCACGGAAATAAAAATGTTAAATTATAGAAATGAAAAGGCTTAATTATATGAAACAACAGTAATAATAAATCAAAGACATGCATGAGATCGTGCAGCAGCAGCAGCAGCATTTGCTGCCTCCACCACCTCCTGCTGATTTTTTGTAGTTGTTATCTTCCCGCCAAGCTTATGAAGATATTCTTTTGTCTTGGACAGAAATGATGATAAAACAGAATTCCTCTGAGCTGCATCACCTGGCATGTTGGTCTACTGCTCCAGCAAAATTTGACGGTATCTGTCAACATTAATGTTCTTCAGTGGTTCCATCCTTTTATTTCGGTCGTCATCCTTTCTTTTTAAAACTTCCTTAACAATAAGCTTTGATATAACAGAAAATAGAACCCCCATGAGTTTTTTGGGACTTTAGAAAATACTTTGGAAAATGTGATTATCCATAAACTTGTAAGTAGATCTTGTTTTGAAAAATATAGGCAAAAACAAGTTAGGCGAAGCTAGTTTCTGAAAGTACGAAGTGCCAAGTGCCTATTTCGTGCCCATGGAAGACTCTCAAATCCAGTGACCCATAAACATTGATTTAACTGTTATAAAGTAATTTCTAGATATGGTAAAACATTCACAGATTTCAGCATTCTGGATTTTGCATCCCCATCTTACCAAATGTTGGTGGTGTCTAAACTAACCTTAACTTCTTTTATGCTAAAGCTTGCAACTCAATCCATTCATGATAATAGGGTAGCTAATTCACATGTACTTTGAGATTGTCTATTTGAAAATTCAAGACTAATCTCAATGTATTATCAACGAGATGATATCTATAAGTGCCACATAATTATTCCAAGACTCTTTTCCCCCTTTAGTTTTGTGATCAAATTCTTCATGGTTAAAACATTTGCCACTACAAAACGTAACAAGGAAACAAGCAAAGCAACTACTTCAGGGTATCATTCAAGACTAGAACATACCTCTGCTCCATAAGATCACAATCGTGTTTACTGTTTCTACCTGCATTGCTTTCAACTGCTCCCCTTTTGGTTTTTCAGCAAATTCAATAATGCGCCCTTCTTCGTCAATTTTCATCAGACCAAATGCAGTGGCACGTTGTTCATCCATTGGCAGCGCAGCAACAGTGATGTCAGCATTTGTTATCTATTGGATGAATGTATTTGATGCCATGAAGAGGCATGCATGTTAGAGATCCAAAACAATGCAGAATCCTAGTTTATCTTGAAATTTCAGCTATACAAATTCCATGCGCTCTCTAGGACAACATTGAACATAACCTCCATCCAATCTCACAAATCAATGAATATGTTTATGAAATATCTAAGAACTTCAATACTTCAAATTGCTGCATCAAAGGTAAAGTTGATGGCCATTTTGAACTTCTTTAACAGGTATGTTCCACAATCAGGGTTGATGTTCACCCTCAGACTTGAATAAGATAAACAAAAGAAAATGGTCATACATGAAATTCTTGCACATGCTCGTTTCTTCAAAGCCAAAGATAAGGAGATAAGTAGTAAACAATGAAAGGAAATAAAATCAAAGCCTTAGCTTTAACAAGGTAAAAACTTACACAAGAAAATTGAAACTCAACTAAGTTCTGAAGAATCTCTGCTTTTGTCTCACCGCCCTCTATCTCATATGAATCCAACTCACCAAGCTTTCCACCAGTTTCAGCTTCTCTCAATAATCTACATCAAGCAAGCATCAGATAATGACAATGTACAGACAAATCCATGCTAAAAGTACCACTAAGGAAAAATACCTCCGGAGATAAAACAGTTGCCATTATTTGTATGAGCGCTACAGCTGTCTGGAACTTGTTAAAAACAATCCTCAAAGCATCATACTCAACGTTCTTCAAGACATCATCTGCCAGAACAAAAACCTAAAAGTGAAAGAACATGTTATGAATCATAATCATGACATAGAGAGAGCATTGTTTGTTGATACATAATCATTGCCATTAATAGAGATATTACTTTTTCTTGATAAAACAGAAGAAATTAAAGAGAGCAGGGGTACCTATGTTTCTAAATGGATGCTTGTCTGATAGAATCCATCTGGATATAAATGGGTCAGATGCTATCCAACAACATTGTCAATGGATTCAGAAGTAAATCAGATCATATCCCCGATACAGTAATTTATATAGCACACATTAAGGACGACCACAACATGTATAGGTTCAGCGACGACAATATTAAGTTCTTCAATTTAAAGTGGCAATCAAGACTTTTATGAAAAACACAAAATTCTACAACATATCATACTAAGATTGTGTTGTTTCTATTCATCCATGGACTCCACAAAATAGCACAAAAGAAGCGTATAAAAGATTCCCAACTCTAAGCCTTGAACTTCCACAATCTAAGAACACCCCCCATATCTCAAACAAAGATTAAATAGGCCCTGAGCATAAACATTCAGATTAAATAGGCCCTGATACTTATATAATTCCAAAACCTCAAGACATAGACAATTATCCAAGACAGTTTGGATGGTTTTCTCATTGATTAAAGCATTTGTAAGAACACATTTGTCTTAAGGGATCCTAGACCAGTGAAAGTACTAGAAAATATTAATGTAGAACATGATAATTTCAACTTCACTATTGATAAACAACCCAACAAATAATCAGATGGGAATTGAAAATATCCATATGACTCTGAGAAATCCAGATCCTCCTGAGTCAAAAGAACCATCAGAAGCCGGTTATTAGAAATGTTATCAACAGCTGAAATTCAACCAAAGACCTACTTAATTTACTCAAAGCTTCAATATGCAACAGATTCCAATTGCAAAGATTACAAGACTGCAATTTCTTTTTTGAGCAATTTTTCATACAACCACTGATACTTACATTATGCTTACTAGTTTTTGGTTTACATAATTATGAAAAGAAAAGGAATAAGTAAAGAACTTGGTTAACACACACGTGGCCTTGATGTATTGATTTGTGTACATCTAGTACCTGATAATATCATACACTAACAAAGCACCGGCTGCTCCCCTATTAGATTAAAGGGGCAAAATACAAAAACCCATTGGTAACAAATAATTCCCAAAGTAAAATTTGTCATACATTTGTTCACAACAGTGAGAAAAGGTAAATAACCTCAACTGAACTAGATTGACAGCACCATTTCTTACAGAATAAACAAAACATTTCTTGGGAAAACATCTGAACATAAAACAAATTAAGCCTTGGGTCGAAAACAATGATAATGTGCATTAGAGTGGTGACTCAAGTGAAAGATTAAACTAGAACAAAAAATAACCAAAATATATTTAAAAAAAAGAACTAATTCCAAACACAACAAATCTTACCTTTCCAGGATTCTTCCTAAGATCTAAAAACTCACAGATATCTACATGCCATGGCTCCAAATACACAGCAAATTCACCTAAATATATCATGAACAAAACAAGAGCTAATAAGGCAAGCATTGCAAACAAACTGAATTTTACTACATATCAAAAGCAAAGAAAAGCACCACATTACCTTTCATCTTGCCTCCCCCTTGATCAACATAACGAGCAGTGTCATTGAAGACACGTAGCATTGGTACAATACCATTAGATGTTCCATTGGAACCACGAATTTTTTTATTTTTTTAATTTTTAAATGAGCAGGGATTTGAAGAACCTTGTTTGAAGTCATTCACAATTTCCCCATTTATTAGTGAAAATGGACCAAACATTCATCATAAACCTAAATGTAAGAGAACAATTGAGATTGCAAATGGGTATTACCTCTAGTCGAGATCGAGTTCAAAACTCAGCATGAGGTTGAACCACAGCTCGAGGTCGACGTCGTAAGTCAGCACGATGCTAGAGTTTTCGATCGATTTCTCTGATTTCTCTACAATCAACAACAAAACAAAATCAGTGATTTCGATTCTCCCCTCGAGCTTTTGAGCCAAAATCATATATGCGATTTTCTTACAAAACCATTTCTCACCGCAAGGTCGAGGTCGATGGCTAGAGATTTCTCTGATTTCTGATTTCACCGCAATCAACACAAAAACAGAATAACCATTTCTCTGATTTCTGATTTCTGATTTTTTATATGAACCATTTCTGATTTCTTTGATCTCTGATTTCTGATTTCTCCCCTCGAGCTTTTTCAGCGAAAATGATTTTCTTACAAAACCCTAAACCTCTTAAATGAAAATGGAAATGAGCCAAAATGGAGGCGGGAGAGCCAAAATGGAGGCGGGAGCGCCAAATGTTTTCGCCAGATCGTGAAATTTCTTTCGCCCGCGTGAAATCCACTCGAGTTCTTCAACGGTTTTGATTTTTTTAGCAACGGTTTTAGAACGTTGGCAAATATAGCTACAGTAAACAATCGTGGCTATATTGGACAACGGTCTAAAACCGTGGCTACAATGGCCAATGGTCTAAAACCGTGGGCCTTTTCCACAGTTTTTATTTTTTAGCCACGATTTTAGACCGTCGGCCATTGTAGCCACGGCTTTTAGCCGTGGCAAATAAACCAACGGCTTAGAGCCGTGGCCACCTCCCCGTAGCTAAACATGCCTTTTGGTGTAGTGCCCAGGAATTCTTTTGGCTTGCCCTTGCGAATCCAGTATTCGATCTCATACCTTAGACACTTGCAGCCGTTGGTGTCGTGGTCACCGTCCTAGTGGTATGAACAATACTTGTTGTTGTCACGTTTGGAAGGGTCTCCATGCTGTTTTGGGGGCCACTTAAGATCTTCCCAGTTTTTCATGAAATTAATGACATCCAATAAGCTAGAATTGAGGCGGGTCATGGATCTGGATCGAATGTAGTTGGAAGCTTTTTCTAGCCTAGCCTAACCAGAGTTCGAGCTGTTTTCATTGCACTTTCGCTTATTCTTTTCTTCGAACTCTCGCCTCATTCCCTCTTTTTCAGTCCCTAGAAACGGAGGGTTTCTTCTTTACTTTAGTTTTCTTCTTCACTATTCTTATCTCTTCCAGGGTGATGTACCTCTAGGTGCCCTTTAAGAGTTCTGCCATATCCAGGGGGTTCCAAGGTGAGGAAATCGTAAAACTTTCTCTATCTTAGGCCTGCGGTAAAAGTTGTCATGGGTGTGTCATTGATGCAGCCGTCAATGAGCGTCAGCTAGTGATTGAAGCCTGTGACATACTCTCTTAGCGTTTTGTTAACCTTCTGCCACATAGAGAGTATGTAGTGTTGGCATTTTCTGATCCGCTAGCTTTTGACAAACTGCGTTAGCCCCTTTACAGAGGGGGTTCTGCGGGACGAGCCAGTCTACCCGAAAAGTTGGGTTCTCATTAACTGCATTACTTCTTCTAATCCAATGAGAACTAGCAGAGTTTTACTCTCCTGTTTCTGCTCTCTTTTAGCTTTTGGAGATTGGTGTCCATGATGCTCTTGATCTCCATTGGAAGGTGGAGGGTTCTTCTATATGAGAGCCTCTACTACTTTAGCGATCTATTGTATTTGTGACGACAACAAATCCGTCCCTGGTGTGGGGGTGTGAGCCTACTGCTAGTGTGTCATCAACACCACTGGGAGAGATGGTATAGTGCCAATCTGAGCATTTACATGTCCCCTTGTTCTGCATTGTTATGGGATTTGGTGGTCACCATCTTCATGTATTCTGAAGAGAGATGATGCTAGTGATTGGTAGGAACTTTGTCGTCCCCACTAATGGCACCAATGCAATCAATTTTCGCTCATTGTTTTGACCTTGACCTGCTAACCTGCTGATTTGCACAATGAACGCACGTGAGCAACGGACCACCATTGTGATGGCCGACGACACTCTGATGCTAAAGTCAAGCAGGGATATGAGGAAGACGTAATGCTGTAAACAAGAAATTTGTAGCGTACCAAGCTTATGTATTATTTATAGTGTTGGAGTTTTGGGTCGACCAGGCCATCGGTAAAGTAGTTTAGGGAAGAAGATCTTTACGGAGTTCCTTCTCTAATTAGGAGTTGTGCTGCGAAGGGAAGTTTCCCTGTTAGGCTTTTGCTCCTAGATACGCGGGAGATAATTTCCAATCAGAGTGTTGTCCATAGATAGAAGTTTCCATGTGCGACTGGTATTTACTTCCTAGTTGGAAGTGAAGTGTTGTTTTCTTGCTTGTTCGAAGCTGATCCCCGAGATATTTGCCTTAGTAGGGCTTACGGGTATTGGGGATAGCTGTGAGACGCATGGGCTTAGCAGGCTGTAATGATTTGGGTCCATCTGTCATACTGCATTGTGCGGGCTTGAAATTGTTTGGGCCGAATCAGTGTTGGGCAGATGCTTGGGCCTGTTATTTCTCGAGTTCATCATGACACGTGTATAGTATAGAAGAGAGGTCATTTTGGTTTATCATCAGGCATGATACCGAAGACATCTACAATCTAAAGGAGGAAATTGAGTATTGGGTTCAGAAAGAACGGCTCGACGAGTTTATCAAAATGCCAGATAAACACCTCAAATTGAAGGAGAAAACAGATAGCATTGCGGGACCAAAAGAGAAGCCCAAAGAGCTAATATACGCCCTACACTGTATATGCCAGGATTACTTCCCACTCGAACTGATTTATATCATAACAAAAGTACTAACAAAACTAGACAAGCCATTTTACAAATGCATAGAACATGGAGAAGTTTGCATCAATCAACTAACGCGATTCAAAGAACCAACCAACGGATGCAAGCTCAACCCGAATCACCAACAAAAAAATTGATTGCAACGGACTCCACTGAACCTCGGCGTCTGACACCAAACACAGAGCTAGCATAAGCATGATTGGATAATTTTTATTGATGTGAGCATGATTGGACAATTCGGTGCTGATGTGAGCATGATTGGACATTTTTATGTTGACATAAGCATGATCGGACAGTTTGGTGTTGACATAAGCACGATCGGATAGATTGGTGTTAACATAAGCATGATCGGACAGTTTGGTGATGACGTGAGCATGATCGAACAAATCAATACAACTCAGCTACCAAATAAAATGGCACCCTAGGTCTGTTAGCCACGACAACATATACGATGAACGAGGATCGACATCAAGCAAAGAAAGACAAAGCAACAAAAACATCAATATCTAATACAAGGATCAACATCAAGTAAAGAACGACAAAGAAACAAAATCTTCAATCTCCAATACGTGGACCGACATCAAGCAAAGGAAGACAAAGCAACAAAAACTTCAATATCTAATACGAGGATCGACATCAAGCAAATTGCTCTTCAAACCAGCGTAAATGCTTTAACAGTTAGGGCTGGTGAGAGCATCCAAAAGGGAATATCAATAAGATTACAAATTTAGAATACCCATTTTATTAGTGGACAACAAAATAAACACGACAAAATTTTTCCATATAAAGCAATCGGCGTACCTGGCACTAAGAAATCAGGACAAAAGTTGGATATGTATACACTTACGGTCTGATCAACCCCAAAGTAAAATTTGGACAAACGAGTCAACTTAACAAAAAAACTTTGAGTCAACTGAGATGTCGAGTTAACGAAGTAAAAGTTGAACGAACGAGTTAACACAAAAACTTCGAGTCGATTGAGACATCGAATTAACGAAGTAAAAAATTTGAACGAATGAGTCAACTTATCATAAAAACTTTGAGTCGACTGAGACGTCGAGTTAATAAAGTAAAAAGTTGAACGAACGAGTCAAATTAACAAAAAAAACTTCAAGTCGACCAAGACGTAGAGTTAACGAAGTAAAAGTTGAACCAACAAGTTAACTTAACACAATCGAGTTAACAAAGTAAAAAAGTTGAACGAATGAGTCAACTTAACACAAAAACTTCAAGTTGACTGAGACGTCTAGTTAACAAACTAAAAAAGTTGAACGAACAAGTTAACTTAACACAAAAACTTCAAGTCGACTGAGACGTCGAGTTAGCAAAGTAAGAAAGTTGAACGAACGAGTCAACTTAACACAAAACTACAAGTCGACCGAGACGTCATGTTCATGAAGTACAAGTTGAACCAACGAGTTAACACAAAAACTTCGAGTCATTTGAGATGTCAAGTTAACGGAATAAAAAAGTTGAATGAACGAGTCAACTTAACACAAAAACTTTGAGTCGACTGAGACGTTGAGTTAACGAAGTAAAAAAGTTAACGAATAAGTTAGCACAAAAACTTCAAGTCGACTGAGACGTCAAGCTAACGAAATAAAAAAGTTGAACAAATGAGTCAACTAAACACAAAAACTTTGAGTCGACTGAGACATTGAGTTAACGAAGTAAAAGTTGAACCAACGAGTTAACTTAACAAAAGAACTAAAAGTCGACTGATACATCGAGTTACAAAGTGAAAGTTGGACAAACAAGTCAACTTAACACAAGAACTTTGAGTCAACTTAGACGTTGAGTTAACGAAGTTAAGTTGGACGAACGAGTTAACAAAATAACTTCGAATCGATTGATATGTCGAATCAACGAAGTTAGAATTAAAGGAACGAATTGACATGATTCGAGGAACTATGAACCGATCGAGCCAACAAGTCAAAAATAAACTTTTCTTTTATTTGCAGTGCGTCGAGAAGGATAATGTTGACCCATCCTTAGACGAATGATGAGTCATAGCGCGAAAGCAGCTATAAAGGAATTCAAAATAAAATCCAAGACAACTACATCTGAACTGAAAACAAAAGTAATAACAAAGTTCATTTCATTGACAAATGCTACTCTATTACATCCATAGAAGGACATGAAGGAGTAGGAGAAGAAACGGAGGCAACCATAGGATCATCGCCCACAGAGGCAGGTGAAGGCCTCTCTTCAGAGAGGGGAGAAAACAATGACTCTGGGAAGTTCGAAGGTAGAGGAAGCAATGGCTTTTCAACTACTGGAGTCACCATCATTGTCTTAAACACCATCATCGTATCTGAATGCTTGATCAACCAAGTGACGGTACCTAAATAAATCCGCGTCGAACCCCTCGATATAGTCAAGAAGCTCAACTCATCCATCAACAACTTGCTTCCAATCTTCGGCTTCAACAATGCAGAGCCTATCCTTGGTTGTAGCGAGTTCACTTTTGGCTGCGGTACTAAGCATAACAGATGTGTCTAACTTGACTTGTCAGCGAATAACTCTTTTTCCACAACACATTGATGGGCACGAACCCCATCCAACTTGGTTTTCAAAGACTCAAGCTCAGCAACAGATTTATCCCGCATACTTTTCGCCTCAATCAACAACTTTCGAGCAACCTTTACAATTTTCTCCGACTGCGCATTGCACTTTCAACACGACGAATTGGGAAAGAACCTTAGAAAACACTAGCAACAATGCCGCAAACCTCCTCTCCAAATAAGCCACTTGATCATGAACAACTCGATAGACCGAGCCCATCACCTCTGCATAGGCAAGATGATTCATCCCATCCATTATCTGCTCAAGACCAAGATCGAGGTGATCAAATGGATCGAGTATGGGCATTGAAGGCCTTTCCATTGATCGCCTGTGCCACTCATTTATCAACCTACATGCATAGTCTTGCACATCAAGCTGAGTGAACCAACAAAACTTATCATCCGATTTGATACAGATATATTTTGGGCCAGGCTCAATCAAACCAACCAGTGGATGAAGAACGCAAGGATCCGAAAGCACTGAAGAACTACCCCCGACAGTCGAAAAGACAGAGGGAATAGCGGTGACAACAAAAAAACTGCTTTTACCCTCCCATCGAGAAGCAACTGTGATAGGAACATGACTAGCAGTAACAGCGGGGGCAGGATAATCCATGTGGACATGAAAAGAATTAAGAACCCAGTCGTTTCGCTAACGTTTATAGAAGGAAAAAGAGGAGAGTGAACCTCGAAACTCTGACCATCACCAACATCTTTACATTGCTCCACCGCTAATTAAAGCATTTTATCATTGATAGCACGAGGATCATCATTAGACCACTCAACAACGTCTGAAACATCATCGGTAGAAATAAGCCTCTTTTAATTATCTTCCAATGGATGAGTAGTATCGCTCCTCTCCAACGCCAGTCTCAGTTTCTCAGCCTTTTTGATAGATTCGTGATCCTTTTTTACATAATCTTCGCAAGAAGGACTTGGGTGATAGGTAGCCTCCATAACATCCTGAGTAGAAAGTCGTTTCTTCGTTGGAACTCTACCAGGGTCTATTAGCAGTTGCCTCGATGGACTAGTGGACCTCACAAGCTTTCTTTTTCTAGAAGTTAGAACTATGACATTAATAGGAGCTTCGAGATCCATAACACGTCTGTCCGAACTATGACATCAATGCTAGCATACTAAAACCAGGACGAGTAGCGAGAGGAAAAACATATTTTGCACGAAACTCAATTAACAAGACCCATTCCGCTTCATTCATAGTGTACAAAGCACTACGCTCCAGGATGTCCTCGAAAAGAAATGCCTCCACAGGAAACCGGTGAAGCTTCAAGAATCTGTCATTCATCCTCCACTCCTCAACAGTTTAATGAAGATTTCTTCCGTTTATTGGAACTCGGAATGATCGAAAAATCAGACGACCTCGCAATTGGAAGCAGCCAAAATTCACAGAAGCATAAACTCAAGTCCTTGACCAATCACGAATGTCATTGTTAAGTTTCTCGAAACAAACAGGAGAACGGAGAAAGCAGATATCCTTGCTCACCTGCAAATCAACCACCAAATGCAAAACCCTCACAGTCATAGGAATATTGAGCATAATAGCCCTCGCGTAAGAAAAAACCATTATTTTCCAACCATTAGGACCCATTTGCCCTGGAGGAATGCACAAGAAATTCAAATACTCCCAGAACAACTCTGGACTTGGGAATCTAAAGCAAGAAGAAAACATGCAAGGATATTGTGCAATGTATCCAGGCCTTGGATTACAATGATTGTCATCCTGTCTAGGCTAGATAATCTTGAGGTCGTGCGACAGATTATAATCAAAACGAAGATTTCCATCGTCACCCAAAAAGCTTTCTTATGAGAAAAATGAGCCTCACACGTAGCTAGCGACTTATTGCGTAGTTTATCATGAACGAACATCGTTAAAAAATAGATGAGCAAAGAAAATGAAGAGCCGAACAATGAAGGGACTGCTAATGGGACAGCGTGTGAGATATGATGGCTATGCGAAAGCCCAAAAATGTGCACAAAAATGAGTGGGCAAGCAAAGAATCGAGACACCAAAAAGTTACTGACAACATTTATATACAAAGCAATGATGGAATTGAAAGGTAAACATTCATGAAATTAGTGGCCACATCAACACACCCACTAACTCAAGGGCGGAGTAGTTGATGATACATCAAAATAGATCGATCATCATGGCCATACACATGGCAGAAAACATCCATCACAAGGATATGACATCCCATCTACTGGGATAAATCATAAAACCCAAAAAAAATAAAGCCAACCAAATAGGCCTAGATAAGGCCCACTATAAGAAGATATAATCAAAGCTCGAACAAATTAAAGCCCAAATTCAGGCTTGATATAAATTTTCTCATAAATAAGAGGAACGTTGCACCAAAAAGAGTCGTACAGGGTGTTATGCCTCCAAGAACACATCTCCATCATGGAGGAGACTGTTATGAGTAACACTTCCTTCCGTTGTGCCTCACATGCTTAAGTCATGTAGAGAATTAACCACGACCATTATAAAAGGTAAAATGAACATTTGACATAGGTATGCAACTTAAACTGAGTTTTGTCCAGATTTACTTCCTTCTTCAAACATAGTTGATTACTTAAGCATCAGAGTGCCTTTGGCCACAAAAAAGGTGGTCTTTGGCAATCTAACATCTGTTTTACTAGTCAAAGTCATAGGAGGACGATTTTTAGACGCATTAATATCAATATCCTTGCTATAAGTTGTTGTCAGGCATTGCTCAATTCTTGAACAACGCGAACATGAATTGTAAAAGGACACCAACCTATTCTATAATCACTCGTTCATGCTTAAATCATGCATGGCAAGTTTGATTTCAATGGTTGGTAACTCTTACCTAGAGCATTTAATTTTTAAGGAACCGAGCAAGCGAAAAGAAAATAAACAAGCAAATTTATATAAAATTCTTATTGATCCCTTCTTTTATAAAAATAGGCAGGCAAAAAAAAATTCTTTAAACTATTCGATATGTTATTATGAATCCCATACTAAATCTTACAATTCGTGATTTAAATTCCCATTGCAGTTTATTTTTTCCATTACCCAACAGGAGTAACCTGAAGTGTTAATCTGGAAAATTGAAGAGGAAAAAAAGTGCATGCAATGATGCAATCAACTTAAATTGATAAATTGAATGAAAATTTACACTGGATTGATTTCATTTACATTGGTATTAATCAGAAGTAAGAAGAGAAAAAAACAAATACAAACATCAAGTGTGATGACACATCAAAATAGACCGATCATCACGCCATACATGTTGCAGAGAACATCCATCACGAGGATATGGCGTCCTATCTATTGGGCCAGCTCATAAAACCCAAGAAGAATAAAGGCAACCAGAAAGGCATGCTATAAGAAGATTTAAACAAAGCCCGAGTGAATCAAGGGCCAAATCTAGGGCCTACATGAGTTTTCTCATAAAAATGAGGAACGTTGCACCAAAAAGAGTCATGGAAGGAGTTACACTTCCACGAACGCATCTCCATCAAGAACGAGACTTCTATAAGAAACATCTCCTTCCGTTGTGCCTCACATAATTAAGTCACGCAGAGAATTAACCGCGACCATTATAAAAGGTAAAGGGAACATTCGACACCGGTATGCAACTTTAATTTAGTTTTGTCCAGATTTACTTCCTTCTTCTAACAAAGTTGCTGACTTAAGCATCGAAATTCCTTTTGCCACCAAAAACGTGGCCTTGGCAGTCTAACATCTATTTTGCAGGTCAAACTCACAGGAGGACGATTTTTGGATGCATCAATTTGGCACCGTCCGTAGGGGACGACGAGTTTCCTGTCTTGAAAGAAAGTTTAGTAACAAAGATCATTAAAAATTGGTTAAAAATAAGCAACTAGCAAAATCAATGGAACGCTCCACAAATCCTCAATCTAGTGGTGAACAAAACAACATGTCGCCTAACATCAATCGAGCAACAACCGTCAAATCAATCGTGCTAGCAAAAAGAGAGCTCCAACAAGTAAATATTCAGACGTGTTTGACATCTTGGGGAATGGAGATGTTTATGGCTCAGATGAACCACGTAATCAAGATGGTGGATAGACTCATCCGAGACCTGGAGAGCAACAAACCTCGAGAAGAAATCGCCCAACTTAATAGACATCGGATCAATAATAGTCATGAGTTCAATTAAGGAAAACTTTAGAAAACTGCAACCATAAAAGCCTAAAAACAATAACAAGAAGGGTAGATATCAAATGGCCACCAAAAATAATAAGAGATCTAGAAAAGTGAATTAAAAACAAACACTGCCTCTTCCACAATGATTACGGCCACAATACTAAAGATTGTTATAGTCTGAAGGATGAGATTGAATGCCATATCAGATAAAGACGACTCGAACAATTATTCGAACTCGATGACGAAACAATCATCTCATGGAGAGTAACCTAAGGAGACAATATGCGTCTGCATGGTGTAGCTAGAGAAAAAAGAGCAATCCAATCGATCCCCAAAGTGTATAGTTAGAAACCTACGAGCAAAAATCAAATATCAAAAGCCGTCAGCACAACGCGCAAAAACGATGAAGATGACTCTAATCTTCTCAAACGAAGATGCAGACATGGTTAATTTCCCACACAATGATTCTTTAGTGATATCTGTCATGATTGCTAAATGGGAAATAAAAAAGGTGTTGGTTGACACTGGCAGCTCGGCCAACCTCCTGTACCTGACAGCTTTCCGAAGGATGCGGTTCACCAATGAAATGTTCTCACCTAGTAATCAATCCATGGTGGGTTTCAGCAAGGAACAATGTCGTCCGCTGGGGATGATTCCACTACCGGTCGAAGCAAGAGAACCATGTTCCCAACACCTTTTGCATTGGTGAACCGCATCCTTCGGAAGTTATCTGTCAATAATATTATTGACAGACTTCCTTGTCGTTGATGTTCCTTTTGCATACAGCATGCTACTCGGGAGACCCTGGATACACGGAATGGGCGCAATCTCTTCCATTATGCATCAATGCTTAAAGTGCCATACAGACAATGGTATCAAAAAATCAAATGAGATCAACCAGCAACCCATGAGTGTCATTTCGCAGCGATAAAGACTCCCCACAAATAACAATTATTGCAATGACTGTGGGAGCCTTCGCAACAACTTGGTGAGAAGAGATCGAACTTTTCGGATGACAATACAGCTCCAACCAACCCATTAGATCGACCTTACACCAGACAACTGAAAAAAGAAATGATCATAGTCTACCTAGACAACGAAGCAAAAAATAGTCCGAATTGGCATAAAAATTCATCTTGAACTTGCCAATGAACTGATCCAGCTGTTGAAAGATAACCAAAATGTTTTGCATGGACAATGAAGAACATGGTAGGGATAAACCAATCCATCCTTTCTCACAATTTGCAAATGAACCCAGACAAGAAGTCGGTTCGATAGAAAAGAAGGCCGGTGGCCCCGGAACATAATCAAGCAGTAAACAAGGAAGTGCATCGACTACTCAATGCAGGGATGATAAGAGAAGCTCACTACCTAGACTGGTTGGCGAACATGTTACTTATAATAAAAAAGAACGGAAAATGGAGGGTATGCATGGACTACACCGATATAAATAAGGCCTGCCCTGAAGATAGTTTCCCATTTTTGCAAATAAATCAGATAGTGGATGCAACTGCCAGGCACGAAATGCTGAGCTTCATGGATGCATACTCCAAGTAAAATCATATATAGATTTACCCTCCCGACCAAGAAAAAATATCTTTCATAACGAAAATGGTATATACTATTATCGGGTAATGCCATTCGGATTAATAAACGCAGTAGCAACGTACCAACAGCCGGTGAAATGAATGTTCAAAAATCAAATCGGCAAAAAAATGGAAGTTTACACCGACGACATGCATGTCAAATCTCACGTCGAGCAGACAACGTCACAGATCTTGAACAAGCTTTTTCCTAACTACGAAACTATAAAATGAAGTTGAACCTGAAGAAATGCACCTTTGGGGTAGAATCAGGGAAGTTCTTCGAGTACCGAGTAACCCAAAGAGGAATTGAGGCTACTCCATAGCAGATACAAGTGTTTTTCAACATGCTATCAACAACAAACATAAAAGGTGTCTAAAGTCATAATGGGAGAATAGCAGTTCTGAACAGGTTCATTTCCAAATCATCGGACATAAGTTTGCCTTTATTCAAAATTTTGAAAGGGAACAAGACATTTCAGTGGAATGCAGAATGCGATGAAGCTTTTCAAAGCCTCAAGACGTACATGGGAAGCACAAAGCTACTAACGAAGCCGAACACGGGAGAAGCATTGTATCTATATCTACTTGTGTCTGATCACGTGGTAAGTTCGACGATGATATGGGAAGAAAAAGGTATGCAAAAACCAGTGTACTACATCAATGAAACCTCGCGGATGCAGAAATCAACTTTTCAGCCCTAGAGAAATTGGCGCTCGCTCTGATTGTGTCATCAAGAAAATTGCGACCACACTTCCAAGCACACTCAATCACGGTTATGACCAAAAAATCGCTTCGATTGATATTGCACAAACCAGATCTATTTGGGAAAATGGTGAAGTGGGCGATAGAACTTAGAAAATTTGACATCAACTATGCCCCTAGAACCCCTATCAAAGCTCAGGTACCAGCAGATTTCATCGCCTAGTTCACAAGCATTAACAACCAACAAACAGGAAACAAGAGCGAAGATGAACAATCCGAACCAATCACCGAGGGATAGATCCTCCACTGTGATTGAGCATCAAACAAGATAGGAAGCAGAGCTGGACTAGTCCTATACAACTCAGAAGGCATCGCATTAGAGAAAGCAATAAAACTCAACTTTAAAGCCTCCAACAACGAAATCGGGTATGAAGCTGTGATAGCGGAGCTATAGTTAGAAAGAGCTTCTACACGACTAGAATGTCGAACATCGAAGCCATTCCTGAAAATCTGGACGAACGAGTCAGAAATACGCAAGAAATATCATAAATAAAAAGTTGATAATCTAGACATACTGGACACAACAAATGCCAAATATAAAATTTCCATTGATCTTCTAAAAAATGAGATTACAAAAAACAATTAAGGAAGAGCATCTCAAGGCAATACAAGCTCGGAAGGTTCTTCGACAATTGGATCACCAAGTGAATCCGGAACGACTTCTCCAACATCATCAAATTCTTGCTCATTAAAGTAAGTATTCAGACATGTCCAAACCTTGCGTTTTCAGGAAATCTAAGAAATCATGGCGACCTTCAACTGCTATTTTCCAATCCGCAGCCTCTACCGCCATAAACCTTTCAGTAACAAATGACAGCTCGGCTCAGGTTGACACTAATTCTTTGTCAACCACCGCAAGTCTAGTAGAGACCCAGACTTGGTCTCGACAAACTCAAAATAAAGCTGAGCAATTCAAATAGCAGAAGCCTTTAGACTAGCCGAACATTTCTCAGCAGAACGAACGACCTTGTCACGCTCAGCCTTTCTGTCAGACAACTCTTTCTCAGCAGCATCCAAACGAGCCTCATCTACTTCAGACGTCTCGAGATCAAAAGAAAATGTATCAAGAATGGCTTCGAGTTCCTCAACGACGTCTTTGTAGAATCAGCAGCCTTTTCATAATCTATACATTGCGCCTTCAATAAATCAAATTGGTGGATAACGTGAGAAATGATCAGGATATGTCCTGATATCTTCCGTTCAATGTGCACCATCTGGTCACAAGCAACCTTAGAATCTGACCCCATCACAGCTGCATAAGTAAGGTGTGTCATTCCCTACATAAGGTGTTAGAAACCCTCATCAATATGATGACATGGCGGGTGTACAAGCATAAGAGCCCTTTTAGCCAACCACCAATGAGGTTGCGAGCGTTGTCTGACACATAAACCTCAGAAGGCCAGAAGATCTCCACGGGCATAGTCGAAGCCGGATGGGATGTAGAAGGGGTGGTGGCTATCCCGAGGTCCCGGCCATGACAAAAGAAACAATATGCTTGAAGTCTCGAGCTCAGGCAGCAACTCAATCCTCCATTGTCGAATCGTACTCGAAGTCATCCAAGGTCTTAGTACCCCTTGGATTCTCTGACTGCCAAAGACCAAGCTGGAGCATTTTGTTCTCAATAATGTGCGAGTCATCAATCATCGGGCCGGCGAAAACAGGAAAACCATTAGAGGCAATGAAATTTTTCTCGTGGTCATCTAGAGGACAAGAAACTTCCTTTTTATTCCTTTCGAGAACTCGGTTTATTTCCTCATCTTTTCTGGAAAGAGGCAAGATGAGAGGGAGCCCTAGTAGAGTCAAGAACTTAGGAAACGAGCTTCTTCCTATTCGAAACATGACCAAAACTAACAGCCAGCATCTTGGAAGGGTTGGAATTCCTAGGAACTTTCCTTTTCCGAACAATCGAGCCAATACTTCTAAAACCTCAAGCAACAATAGAAGTAACTCGGCCTACATGTTCATCAACAAAACCCTCTTGGCGGCTGCCATCCACATCACCAACGCGAGCAACAGTCACTTGGAAAGCGCGACCCGCTTCACCCGATGAATATAAGCCACTACGGATAATGGCATCTGTATTGAGAAAATCTCCCACTAAGACTCGAGATAGATCGCGAAATCGACTAAAGAACTCATGTTCTTCCAAAAACAATGAAAACTCAATTCTCTCAGGTTCCCAGAATGATCACAAAATCTGATTTCCACAAAATCTAAAGTAATTGGAAGAAAGGGGCACGTAGAACCAAGATCTTGATCAGCCCCCATACTCCTCTCGTAGATCCTTAAAAAAAAGTGAATGCAACATGTAAAAACCACCAATGAATGCAAAACCCTGGTGTTCATAGGGATACGAGCTGTGGCAGCCTTCACTAGGGTCAAAATCATTACCTTCCAACCGTTAGGGACTAGTTGGGTCGGAGCGATGCCAACCAAATCCAAATACTCTCAAGCGATTGCAGGAGCCGAAAGCCAAAAACCAGAGTTGAACATACGATGATACAAAGCGATGTACCCCATGGTTTGGACGACAAGTAGGTCTGAACAAAAAACCGATCAAACCGACAAAATCGATCTAAACCGAACCATTTTCGAATCGGTTTCGGTTTTAAAAAATTCAAAATCGGAGTGATCGGTTTGGTTTTCGGTTTCTATGTGATTTTAACTGACCAAACCGAACCGGCCGAATATATATAATAAATAATATATATTTATATATAAATAATACAATATGTTTAAAATAGTCGGTCAGTTCGGTTTTATTTATGTTTTGGTTCGATTTTAGTCGGTTCGATTCAGTTACGGTTTGCATAAATTAGAATCGGTTTTGTTAATGGTCGGTTCGGTTTCGGTTTGGAAATTTTAAAATCGACCTAAGTCGGTTCGGTTCACGGTTTAGGTGAAAAACCGAACTGTTGGTTCAATTTTCAGCCCTAACAATAAGGATTGTCTCCTACTTCGGGGAAAATGATTCTCAGATCAGTCGGCAATGAGTAATCATGATGGATGTTATCTAGAGTCGCATGCGTTTCCCGCTTAGCTAAAAAGAAAGCTTCACATGCATCAAGAACACTTCCACTTAAAACCCTGAAATTGGACATGACTATAGAACAAACATGAAGAATCAATGAATCAACAACTAGAAAATAATGAAGTGCAAAAAAAAGTAAAACACACTCAAACTTCTCCTTTTATAAGGACGAGCAGCGAAAGATCTGTTCTTGGGAGAACGTGCAATATATGACAGTCACACGATATCCCAAAAATCGCACTAAAACGAGCAGGCTGACGGAACATCGGAGAGACAACAACAACAACACATAGCAAGAGCACTAAATGTGCCGTAATGTTGAAATCGAAGACAAAACCGCCACAAAGTTAGTAGATACATGAACATGCCCACTAACTAAGGAGGAGTAACTGATGATACATCAAAATAGACTGATCATCACGACCATTCACGTGGCAAATAACATCCATCGCGAGGATAGTGTCTCATCTATTAGGCCAGCTCATAAAACCAAAGAAGAATAAAGAGAACAAGAGAGGCCCAGACAAGGTCTACTATAAGAAGATATAATCAAAGTTGAATCTAGGCCCGACACGACTTCTCTAATAAAGAAGATGAACGTTGCACCAAAAAAATCGTGAAGGGAATTACGCCTCCGCAGACGCATCTCCATCAAAGAGGAGACTGTTACGAGAAACATCTCATTCCGTTGCACCTCACATGCTTAACTCAAGTTGAGATTAACCGCGATCATTATTAAAGGTAAAGGGAACATTCGACACAACTATACAACTTTAACTGAGTTTTATCAAGATTTACTTCCTTCTTCAAACAAGCGTTGTTGACTTAACCATCAGAGTGCCTTCGGCCATTAAATTGGTGATCCTTGGCAGTCTAACATCTATTTTGCAGGTCAAACTCATAGGAGGAAGACGGATCAAAATGTCCAACTCAAACATGTGACTCTTGTAACCTGTCACTGGCATCATTCAGGATTTAGTAGTGCCATCAGCTAACAAAGTATTTGTTGCGCTAAAAGAAAGATGATTTGCAACCATATTTGCAGTAGGAGTAGGTACTGTTTCTGTCGTCGCAACAAACTTGAAAGGCAATTAATTAAGGGGGCACCAAACCCGTTTTACACTCATAATTCTTATTTAAATCATGGAATGAAAATATGTGTACTAGGATTGACATATGTCATGTTCTTTGCACCCATTTTATAATGCTTATTGGCTCTCTCTCAAATGTGACCTTTTAATAAGATTCACATTATAATGTTTACTGGCTCTCTCTTAATCTAATTACATACAAAATAAAATTAGGCCCGGACAACAAACACATTAATGGCAATGGACAACAACTTCATTTAGGTGATTTACACTCTGGTCATATATTAGGCCCGACCCATCTTCTTCCCTTATATATATTGGCAAGAAATACGAGTACTCATCGTCCCTCCTATAATGGAAAAAATAAAATAAAATGAAGGTTACCATGCGTGATTCCGTACTGATCAAGCTTCTGGAAGAGACTCCCAAATGCATTTTGCAGACATCTAACATGGATCGACTATTCAAAGTGCAGGCACATAGCGTATATTTCTATAAACCTAATGGTTCTTCAAACTTTTTTGCAGTGTTCTAAAATCGGCCTAGGTGCTAGAAGGTGGAAAACCGCCTAGATTAATTGTTGGGCGGGCAGTCTGGTCGGTTCTGGGCAGTCTAGGCGGGTCTGGGAGGGATCTAGGCATGGTCTAAGCAGTCTAGGAGATTTTTTATTTATTTATTTTTTATTTTTTATTTTTTAATAAGGCTGATTGTGTTCTTATTTTATTTTCTTTCCTATTTTTAGAAATAAACTATTTAATTGTTTTTTATTCAGTATATGTCTAAATGTAGCAATGATGATTACTTAATGGAATTCTCAAAGGATCTGCCAGTACCAATTTTACTAATGTAGATTTTATCTAACATAATTGAGGTTATTCATGCAATTTGAAAGAGTACACAAATTCAAATTTATATAAAGTATCCATCATGACCAACTTCAGTCATTTGAGTTTTAATAAATTTTGTTCACGATTATTAATTTTTCATGTTTTTAAATTTTGCATATGTATATTGGCATTAAATTGGATGTAATTGATAATGTATTATGCTTAACTTTTGTAAATTATTAAAGTAATAATAAAAAACCTAAGACCGCCTAGGTGCCGCCTAGGCCCCTGGGCGCTAGGCACCTGTTCCCCACTCACCCAGCGCCTAGCGATTTTTAGAACATTGTTTCTTTAATGCAAATATATTGAAGGATGCATTAAGAAAGGCACTCATTACGTGTTACCCGATAGTAGGGAGGTTAAGAAAAGATAGATGGGATGGAAGAGTTGATATCGATGGTAATGGTGAAGGCGCCATCTTTGTCGAGGCTTATATAGATTCTGTTCTTGAAGATCTTGGTGACTTTATGTAACACCCATAAAATTTTCTATGGCTAAAGTATTTAATTTTAGATTTTTTTTATTAATTACAAGAGTTAAATTTATTTGAATTTAAATTTCAAAATTTAGGGATTATTTTTGTGAGTTTAAAGGGTGGGGTGTCCTTGAAATTTTAGTGGGGGCGGATAGACACCCACCTTATAAAAAGAACAATCTCCCTTTTTCTTCCCCATTTTTCATTCTCCCCTAGGTGTTCCTCTTCTTCAGCGGCGACGGCCTGCATCCAACCATTGTCACGTGTTTAACAGCCCAAACTCTCATCTCCTTCATCCTTTCTCTTTCCTCTCTCATCCCTTTTGAATTTCACACAAAAATTTGGATTTGCGGAGAGAGAGAGCTTGATCAGAGTTGTTACTGAAAGAGAGAGCATCGAGAGTGATCGATCTTCCATAATGTGTTGTTATGTGTTGTTGTCTGTCGTTGGGTTGTCGTGTGTTGCTATTTATTGATGTTTGTTGGTGAGATGAAATGAATTGTAAATGATCGACCTCAACAGAGGAAATGGAGTTCAATGATGGATAATACAGTCATTTTTCACTCCTTGCTTTGACCTAGTCATGTTACTTACTAACCTGCACAAGGAACACACATGAGCCACAGACCACCATTGTGGTGGTCGATGGCACTCCGATGCTAAAGTCAGATAGGGATCTAAGGAAGGTGTAATGCTATAAATAGGGAATTTGTAGCATACCTTAACTTACCAACCTCATGTCTTATTTATAGTGCAAGAGTCCTAGTTCGACCAGGCCATCGAGGGTGTAGTTTAGGAAGGAGATCTTAGTAGAAATCATTATCTAATTAGGAGTCATGTTGTAGAAGAGAATTCCCCTATTAGCCGTGTGCTCCTAGATATGGGAGAAAGTTATCAATTTCAAGGTAATTTGTAAAAGGATGTGTCCCTGTGTGATATGTACTCTGGTATTTACTTCCTAGTTGGAAGTGGAGAGCTGTTGTAGTTGCCTGTTCGAAGCTAAACCTCAAGATGCATACCTTAACAGCGCTTACGGGTATTGAGGATAGTTGTGAGAGTTCAGGTCCATTTGGCAGACTGCATTAGGCGGGCTTATAACCGCTTGGGCGGGATCAGTATAGGGCTGACGCTGGTGCCCGTAATTCCTCGAGATCATCAAGACAGTGTACGAGTCAAAGATGTGACCATTTTGGTGTATCATCAGCTACTCCCCTCGAGTTAGTGGGTCGTCACATTGGTTCACTAAGGCATCTCTTGAAAAGATATGTCGCTCATGATGATTGAGTCTGAATCGTTGCCTGAGCTGCGCGCTGCATTTATTGAACATGCGTCAGTTTGGTGGAAAAGATGCGGGAACCTAATCCCTATTGAGGTCATTCATTGTACGGAGACTGACTTTTCTATTTTCTTTGCTTTTGAAGATATTGCTCTGTTTGTCTTCTGATTAAAAAGATTGTTCATCTTCTTCATAGCTTCACAAGACCTTCTTGATGACGCAACCTTTGCCAGAGTCATTGAGTTTTTCGAAGACATGATGTTTTCTGAATCTGGTCTTGCCGAAATCCATGCGAAGTTTGGGGTCCCTGAGGACCTGCCTTTGTCTGTTCTGAAGGGTGACCAAACGCCAATGTTGCCACCAACGGGGTTCATTTGCTTGTATCGAGGGATGCTCCAAATCGGAGTACGTTTTCCCATTTTAGATGTGATTTGGGACTTCCTGAACTTCCTTGGAATTCCTTCAGCCAAGTTGGGGCCTAACGGATACAAAATCATCCTCCTTATTCTGATTTGGGCGAAGGAAGTTGGTGTCCATGTGACCCCACGAGTGATCCAGTTGCTGACTTCTCCTCAATTAAAGAGTAAAGTTGTATGCAAAATGACATCTCTGGCTTGCTTTGTGAATCTACTTGATGACTTCAAGTTCAGGCAGAAGTATTTCTTCTTGGCCCTTGCGGATTCAAAGTACTTCCAGTTTGAGGGTCGTTTGCTCGAGCGGGAGTTCAAGCCACTTCGTAAGTATAGTTTTTTCTTCTGATTTCGTTGCACTAGATTGCATGCTAATCGTTGCTTGTGTTTCTTCGCAGAACGGTTTCCCACTAATCCTCTTACCCTAGAGGGGCAAAACAGTCTGGAGACATTTCGCAGCTTGTCAACAAGGAATGTAGTGGATGTCATATGCATTCCCAACTTGGTTTGCAGCAAGCTGTGGGACAACTGGCATGTGGCCCCCACTATTTACCAAACATCACGAGTTAAGTCTGAAAATGGGGCCTTTTTCTAGGAAGAGGCAGGTTGTTGAGGCCAAAACTCTTGTTTTGTCTGATATGGAGGAACCGTTCGAGACATTTGCCTCCTTTGTGAGTTTGAAGAGGTCCCTCATTAGAACTAGGTTTATTTCAAAACGACCTGCTATTATAAGTGAAGAACGTGAGTCTGATCGGCCCTGTCAGGGCGGAGGTTGATGCATCTAGCTTGGAAAAGCTTTGAGTGAGCAGTTGATGCGGGTTGCAATGGCAACTTTCATTGGTGCCAATTCGCACAGGACTGTTCAAATAGATGGTTCCTATGAGGATCTGCCTAAGGTTCTGGAATCATATCCTCCTGTTTATGGACTATCTGGTAGTGATTGTGGTGGCACAGACCAAGTTTCTCATAGTTCGCATTGTTCAACGTCTCGTTCCAGGCCACGTCTAGAGGTGTTGGAGGGTCTGTTAGACAACTCGCTTCCTCCCTTTCCTCTGAATCCTGTTAAGTCATCTCGCACTAAAGGTTTGGTTGTTCGTGATAAGCGAAAGGCTGTGGAGGAGCGCCTGGGAATAGTGACGATTGCAAAGGGTGGTGCTAGGGTAATTCCTAATCCGAGAGAGCTTCATCCAGATGTGTGGATAAGCCTGTTTGCCCATGACTTAGTGAAGATGAGCACTCAAGTCTGGCACCAGAAGGCCGACGTAGAGCATGCTTCGAGGAAACATAAAAGCAAACATCATAGTTGGTTGATGGATCACACTCCAAAACCCAAGGAGGATACGCTCGAAGGGCATATGCATAAGGGCTTAAAAGAACCTTATGCTAGGTATGTCTCATTTGAGCCAGGTGGCCATTGATGGAATAGAAGTCGAGGCTGCTCGTGAGAGGGTGTACACCATGGAGCTTGTCTTCTAGCACATGCAAACTTTGTACTTCGACGCGCTTTATGAAATTGAGGGGCTGAATAAGCAGGTTGAGGAGAAGATGTTGGAGTAGTTGGCCATGGTTGTTGAGACTCAGAGGGTTTGTATGGAAGCTCTTGAGTGTGATCTAGTGGAGGCGGTGTCTGTGAGGGACTGATATACACATAATTATTACAAATTATGACCCTTAATTTATATATCTTAGTGCTTCAATTAATATATTTTATTCTAATTATTTCATTTTTATGTTTTTGTAGGAATCGGCACGCGTGAACGATAAAATCGCATTAAGGCGACAATTTGATAAAATTATTGATTTGTTGATTCTAGTGGTGGTACAAAAGAGTGGTTCACACATCTAAGCCCAAGCCCAAGCCTAGAAAACTAGAAACCTAAGCCCAGCCTAACAAGGAAATAAGGGAAACCCTGATTAGGTGTTCTCTTCCTTTTTCTATAAAATGGGGGTCTCGACCACCATCGAGGGCTCTCCTCTCTTCTCTCCCTTTTCCAATCTCTTTTCTTCCCTGCCGCCATCACTACCTCCATCCAGGCAGAGACAGAGCTCTCTCGCCACTAACCAACCACCACCTTGCCACCCTCTAACTACCGTCCTCGCACAACACCGCCGTGAAACAGGGCACCTCCCTGTTTCGCTTCCTGTTTCTCTTCCTCGCCACCGTTCAACCTCTCTCTGTCTTTGTCTTCCCTCCATCTCGCCACCGTCCAGCATCCCTCGTCACGAACCGCTCGCAGCCACCATCACCCGAGCACCATCGCCACCACTGCACGCAGCAGAAACAGGGAGTACCTCCCTGTTTCGCCACCCTGTTTCGCAGCCGCCCTCCTTCCTCTTCCATCTCACTCCACCACCGCAGTCTCTCCCTCCTCCACGCCTCTCTATTTTAGAGCCATCACCACCGCGAGAGACTCACTACCGCCGCGAAACAGACAGGGCATCTCCCTGTTTCGTTCCCTGTTTCTCGCCCTCTCTCTCGTGGTTTTGTTATTATCTCTGTTCTTTCACCCTCTCTCTTTGTTCTTGCAGGTACAGGAGCGATTGGGAGGAGAGGAAGCTCGCGAGGAGCGGAGAACGAGCGGCGGAGCAGACGCGTCGCGTTGGAGTTGAAGGCCGAGCTGCAGAGCGCGAAATCGAGCGGGAGAAAACGGTTTTTTCAAACTGAAAAACGGTTTTCACTATTTGCACCCCCGGGATTTTCTAAGAGCCACCACAGAACCTTTTCAGCTCTTTTCCTCAGGATTCGTGCACGTACAGGAAGCGATGGGTTCCTCCTCCATTGATGCTGTGACCACCACCACCATGAGTCACTAAACGCTCGCAAGGTGAAGAGGTGAACTCCTAGATGTAACGAACTAAATTAGTAATTGATTCGCTTTAAGTTTCACGATGAATAATGATGTTTAATGATTCTCACTTTTATTTAATATAGAAATTTATGTTATTTCAGTGAGAAGGATATCATAGATTTCTTTGTAGATTTTATTACTCCGGTGATTATCTTTTCTTCTCCATATAAGCTTAGTCACGCTTTTCTTATGTGTGGAATGTTTAAGGATTAATTGATTCCGGTAGGTTAGTTATATGTGATTGTCATTTATTACGGTATTGTCTCCGGATATATCGTAAGTTTAGGATATCACATATGACAAACCTTTGTGCTTTTCTTAGAAGAAGTGAAATCTTAAATTCATTTATATTAGGATATATTAATGATTAAAAGATTATTTTTCCGATTACGTCGTTTGGGATGTGAAACACGTAGTTGAGTCATCATAGCGAATCATTACTAGTTAGCGTGTGAAGTCTAGGAGGGATTCTTGGAACCTTGTGATTTTTCTAAACTTAATTTTCATTAAATTAAATTCAATTTCGTATTTTAAATTTGTTAGAATTTATTAACTTTAGTTTCGCATAGATTGTTTTCCTTAACCTTATTTTGTAGATCGTTTTCCTCGTGGGATCGACACCCCATTCTATACTGCAATTGACCGCGTGTATTGTTTGGGCGTAATCAAATTTTGGCGCCGTTGCCGGGGAACAAGCGTCATTCTACAAGGAAGGTTTCGGGTATTATCTTTCTTGCTCATTTTTCATTTTATTTTATTTTATTCTTTTTTTTTAGGTTTTAGGTCCAGTTTAATTTCTATCTTTATCTTTATTTTTATTTTATTTCTAAAGAAAAAAAATTTATTAAATAAAAAAAAATAGCTTCCTTGTTACTCTTTATCTTTAATTTTTTTTAAATAATTATTAAATAAATTTTTTTTATCTTTATCTTTATTTTTATTTTATTTTATTTCAAAAAAAATTTTAAAAATTAAAAATTAATCAAAAAAAAAAATATTTGGAGGTGTGAGTTGAAATAGAGACCACTTAGGTTCGTGGGAGAAGATGACCCAAGAATTATTTAATAGATACTTTCCTCACCACAAAACCAACAGTCTAAAGAGACAGATTTCTATCTTCACCCAAAAGAATAGCGAGACATTATATCAAGTGTGGGAGAGGTTCAAGGATCTCTTGAATACATGCCCACACCATGGGTATGAAAGTTGGCGCTTAGTCAGTTAATTTTATAAGGGGCTCACCAGTAGAGAACGTCAGTTCCTTGAGATGATGTGTAATGGAGAGTTTTTGCAAAAGGACCCTGACGAGGCCATTGAGTACCTGAATGACTTGGCTGAAAAGGCTCATACTTGGACTGGTCCAAATGCTACTGAGAGCACAGATAGAACACGCCAAGCTGGAGTTTACCAACTTAGGGAAGATTATAGCCTTAGAGCCCAACTTGATAGAGTAACTAGGGAGTTAGAAGCACTTAAGACCAAGGATGCTAAGCCCACACATACTGTTGCCAGAGTTGAGCTACAGGACGCCTGTTTTATATGCGGGGGAGTTGAACACTTAATACAGGATTGCCCAACCTTGACTGAGATGAGAGGGGTTTATGAGGAACAATGTAACGCCTTAGGGATGTACAAGATGCCTTATTCACCATTCTCTAACACTTACAATTTTGGCTGGAGAGATCACCCTAACTTTGGCTGGAGGTCTGAAGCCGACCAACCTACACACCCACAGGCACAACCACCTAGGTCATACCCTGCACCTCCATACAATGCACAATCTAACACAGGTTCCTTATCAGACACATTACATGCATTTATAGTGGCACAAGGTAAAACTAATCAAAAAATTGAGGTTGCATTGACACAGTTGGCAGAAGAGAACAAGGAGATCAAAAGCCAAATAAGCAAGTTGACAAGTTCATTAACAGTACAAGCTTGGGGCCAATTTTCGTCACAACCTCAAGCAAATCCGAAGGGCCAACTTATGGCACAAACCTCTACTTCAGACTCTCAGAATGTCAAAGAGGTTAATGCCATGGCTACTCAGAGTGGTAAGATCTTAGATGGGTCAAGCTCGTCCACAACTATAAGCACCTCCCCATGTGCAAATGAAAGCATCCCTGAGGATGAGCCCAACAAGAACATTCCAGTTTCAGTTCCTTTTCCTCAAGCACTACGACCTACTGGAAAGAAATCAAAAATGTATGGTGAGATTCTAGAACACTTGAACCAGGTTATAATTAACCTCACCTTTGCCACATGTGTTTAAACAGGTACCAACTTATGCGAGGGTCATCAAGGATCTATGCACTATCAAGAAGAAACATCAGGTGGTTGCTATCTTTGAATGGATTGATCCTCAACTTTTCAGGTTGTTGGTATACGATTCCTTCACCCTTTTGACTAATTTATATCATAGACTAGGTTTTGAGGTGTGTGTTCCATATGTTCTTCCTCGTCACTTCATAGTATATCTTTCATGAGGGAAAATATATGTCGGGCTGACGACGTTAAACCAAACGCTCCTAGGAGGCAGCCTAGCCTTAGTTGTGTGTCTTTGCTGTTAGTTTGGATTGATTTTCGAGTACCCTATTTAGTTGTGTTTCACTCATACTCGTTAGCTCCATAACAGTTTTTATTTTTCATTTATTATTATTATTATTTTAGTTTAGTTTAGGTTGTTGCTTTTATGTTTTTCTTTTAGTATCTCAGGTTATTTTAGGTGTTGCTATTGGAGTCACTTGGAGCTCTTCATCCCATATGTTCCTTTCTCCCGTCGGTATGAATTTCTTATATTTTGGTGACTGTGAGGACATTGTCTATTTGAAATTGGTAAAGCTTCACCATGGTAATATCACTCTAACCCTCCTCTTTTCTTTTGCCTTGATTTGTCATGATTATTATTTTATACATTGAGGACAATGTTTGGTTTAGGTTTGGGGGTGTGGTTTATTAGATTCTTTTTATGCAATTTTCAAAAATCTTTGAGTTTAAAACATATTTTACATTTAAACCGAGTCATTTTTGTGTTCTACTCAATCTCCATTGAATACTTAGATGATTATGGTAATTGTGTAAAATCTTCTTGAAAATGCATTTGAAATCCGAACTCTTGGTGAATAAAAAAAAAATTCAAAAAAAAAAAGAGGTTTTGAGTTCTTTTTAATTTTAGAGAATGATTGTGTTGCTTTAATTTTGAGAAAACACATACTAGCACGTGTCACATAGTTATATTATTGGAAAACATGATATTTGCTAGTGTCCTTATGTTAGATGTATTTCGTGAGACTTTTCAACTCGACTATTCATGCACTATAAGCCAAGTCAACATGATTTGAAGTTGATTAGTGAGGTATTGAACTAGAAAACTTTAGAATAATAGTGGAGACTTAACCCTTTTGAGTTTTGAGCCATTCTTTATTTCTTGAGGGTTATTAATTACACTCTGATTTTTCTTGAATCCGCACTATTTCGTTGATGATCTCATTATTCTTGATTTTCTTATTGATTGCTTTAAGAATGACATAAAAATTGAATCTTTACACTAGAACTTCTTGCTTTATTTAGTTGAGATGTCCTAGTACTAACTAGAACTTATGAAATGATATAGGCATTTCTTTCTTTAAACCATTTTTAGCCTTTTAGCCTACCCAATAATAAATATCCATTTGCAGCCCTTTGAGCCTTTAGATAGCCTTTTCTTTGTGATCCCCATTCCCAATACCTACTCCAATCAAGGAGTAATACCTCTATTAGTTTATCCTTACCCAATTTTCTGAGAATGTATCCGGTGAGATATATTTATGGAATGGGCAAATAATTAAAAAAAAAGAGATATTTCATGCGCCCTCGAAGTAAAAGTGTCGGATTGTATCAATGGAGAAAAGCATGTCAAAAAAAAAAAAAAAAAAAGTGATTGAAGAAGAAAATAATGAAGAAAAAGTTAATGGTGTACAACATTGATTTGCTCTTCAATGCCCTATGTTTTATTCAAGGGTGTATCCATTCTCAGAAAATCTTTGTATCCTTTTTGTCCATTATTGTTTGCCATAATCCAAGCCCCAATACAACCTAGTAAAGACCTGATTGATCTTAAGTGAAAGTTAGCTTAATAGATGTGGAGATTGAATAGGCAAGAACTATGGTGTTTGGTTCAACATTCTCAAAAGTAATCAATATTCCGGTCCATGAGATCATATTCATTTCACTCTTTGAAAATTCCGTTTTTCATGATAATTATATGTGAGACGTTTGCATTTTCCATAATATATTTTTTTCCTCACATATAAACTGAGTGCCCAATCTCTTAGCGTTTCATTTTTTAGCGACACGAGAGAATTGCAGTCGAAACGTCTTTTCTAAAGGTTTTCTTGTCACATCTTTACTATGAGATGAAGAGTTATGTTGATAAGGCTCCCACACACACACTTCGAGTTGAAAATGATTATGAAATCCATTTAACCTTTAGATACTATTAAATTATTGTACTCTATTGACATATTTTTGTGACAGTTTTAGTTTGTTGTTTTTCTCGAATGCTAAGCAATTAGAAAATTACTCTAAGGAAAATAAAGAAAAATGCTCACGTTTTTGCATTATGTTTTTAGAAAATAGATTTTGTTTATTGAGTCAGTAATGTTTGGGGGGTAGCATTTCTGGAAACCCTCACAAGACTATAACTCGTCCTCTAGAGGTAATCTAGAGGTTTAAAGCCATGTTGCACGTTAAGGTAAGTGCAACCGTGATTCCTACGAAAGTGAGTTAGGATTTTATTCTTTATTTTGTTTTGCTCGAGGACTAGCAAAATATAGGTTTGGGGGTATTTGATATACACATAATTATTACAAATTATGACCCTTAATTTATATATGTTAGTGCTTCAATTAATATATTTTATTCTAATTATTTCATTTTTATGTTTTTGTAGGAATCGGCACGCGTGAACGATAAAATCGCATTAAGGCGACAATTTGATAAAATTATTGATTTGTTGATTCTAGTGGTGGTACAAAAGAGTGGTTCACACATCTAAGCCCAAGCCCAAGCCCAGAAAACTAGAAACCTAAGCCCAGCCTAACAAGGAAATAAGGGAAACCCTATTTAGGTGTTCTCTTCCTTTTTCTATAAAATGGGGGTCTCGACCACCATCGAGGGCTCTCCTCTCTTCTCTCCCTTTTCCAATCTCTTTTCTTCCCTGCCGCCATCACTACCTCCATCCAGGCAGAGACAGAGCTCTCTCGCCATTAACCAACCACCACCTTGCCACCCTCTAACTACCGTCCTCGCACAACACCGCCGCGAAACAGGGCACCTCCCTGTTTCTCTTCCTCGCCACCGTTCAACCTCTCTCTGTCTTTGTCTTCCCTCCATCTCGCCACCGTCCAACATCCCTCGTCACGAACCGATCGCAGCCACCATCACCCGAGCACCATCGCCACCACTGCACGCAGCAGAAACAGGAGTACCTCCCTGTTTCACCACCCTGTTTCGCAGCCGCCCTCCTTCCTCTTCCATCTCACTCCACCACCGCAGTCTCTCCCTCCTCCACGCCTCTATTTTAGAGCCATCACCACCGCGAGAGACTCGCTACCGCCGCGAAACAGACAGGGCATCTCCCTGTTTCGTTCCCTGTTTCTCGCCCTCTCTCTCGCGGTTTTGTTATTATCTCTGTTCTTTCACCCTCTCTCTTTGTTCTTGCAGGTACAGGAGCGATTGGGAGGAGAGGAAGCTCGCGAGGAGCGGTGAACGAGCGACGGAGCAGACGCGTCGCGTTGGAAATGAAGGCCGAGCTGCAAAGCGCGAAATCGCGCGGGAGAAAACGGTTTTTCAAACTGAAAAACGGTTTTCACTATTTGCACCCCGGGATTTTCTAAGAGCCACCACAGAACCTTTTCAGCTCTTTTCCTCGGGATTCATGCACGTACAGGAAGTGATGGGTTCCTCCTCCATTGATGCTGTGACCACCACCACCATGAGTCACTAAACCCCTCGCAAGGTGAAGAGGTGAACTCCTAAATGTAACGAACTAAATTAGTAATTGATTCGCTTTAAGTTTTCACGATGAATAATGATGTTTAATGATTCTCACTTTTATTTAATATAGAAATTTATGTTATTTCAGTGAGAAGGATATCATAGATTTCTTTGTAGATTTTTATTACTCCGGTGATTATCTTTTCTTCTCCATATAAGCTTAGTCACGCTTTTCTTATGTGTGGAATGTTTAAGGATTAATTGATTCCGGTAGGTTAGTTATATGTGATTGTCATTTATTACGGTATTGTCTCCGGATATATCGTAAGTTTAGGATATCACATATGACAAACCTTTGTGCTTTTCTTAGAAGAAGTGAAATCTTAAATTCATTTATATTAGGATATATTAATGATTAAAAGATTATTTTTCCGATTACGTCGTTTGGGATGTGAAACACGTAGTTGAGTCATCATAGCGAATCATTACTAGTTAGCGTGTGAAGTCTAGGAGGGATTCTTGGAACCTTGTGATTTTTCTAAACTTAATTTTCATTAAATTAAATTCAATTTCGTATTTTAAATTTGCTAGAATTTATTAACTTTAGTTTCGCATATATTGTTTTCCTTAACCTTATTTTGTAGATCGTTTTTCCTCGTGGGATCGACACCCTATTCTATACTGCAATTGACCGCGTGTATTGTTTGGGCGTAATCAAGGACATATTCAAGCAGAAGTTGGATCGGACCGACGAGACATGAAGGTCATACAAGAAGTTGTGGATGAAGTGATTTCTGTACTGTAGCCTGTCGCTGAAGAGAATGCCTTGAATGAGGCTAATTGGGCTGCTCAAAAGTAGAAATTAGAGGTCGGCGTGGAGTTCAATGATCGAAAGGCGAGGAAGGTTGGGACCAACTCAAATTAGAAAAACATGAGATCAGTGTTGTCAAGAGCAATTTGGGTAAATAGCAGTCTCATGTTGATGCGCTGACTGGCAAGTTGGAGCTGTTGGAGTGTGAACTTGTTGATGTGAAGACGTACGAGGAAGAACTTCTGCATGAACAAGGCAAATGCGAGTTATGTTGGGTTGTACATGGTAGACTAGAATTGTTGGCACTGATGAAAGAGGAGCATCTAGATTGGATCTTGGTCATTATAAGAAGATGTCGTATGTAGACCTATCCATAGCCTTTGCGTCATTAGACGAATAGGGCAGTTTGGACCCTGATGCTCAAGTTGTGGCTCGTATGAACACGACTCTAGCTCTTTCCTCCATTAAGCTTAGCTCTTATGTTTTTGTACCCTCTTCTGATAAGGAGTAAACTTTGTATACTTGTTCTCATTTTGCTGCAACTGTTAATGAAAACAGTTTTATCTTAACTATGTTCTGTATCTATTTTGCGCTCGCTATCCCTATAGTGTCTGATGTTTCGCCTTATCGCTTATTTTGGCATAGGCTGGTTCCGAGCGGTTTGTCTGCAGTCGAGAGCTTGACCGTTTATGTTGCAAGTGGCTCAGAGTTACTATTGCATAGTCATGTCCGACAGCGGGCATGTTGTGGACAGTTTAGCCGTGGGTTGCATTACTCGGGCTGTATTTTGTTGTTAAAATAAGTTGTTGTGGGCTTATCTTTCTTGTTTGATTTGTCGGCTACAGCCGCAATTATAAGTGAGTTGTGATAGCCGAGTGCACGAGTCCGAGCATTTGTATTGAGCAAAGCATCATAAGCTCGGGATGCCATTCTATGTAGCACCTGTCCATGTCTTGGCTGAACGATTTATGTGTTTGTGTGAGTGGCCTCTACTGATAATAGAATGCCAGCTCATTTGAGTGTGAGGACACTGACTGAGTTGCAATTTATCTTTTCGGTCGCAGCCTCAAAAGATAACAGTGATCGTGTAGCGAGCTTCTTAGGGCTCCCACCTTCCAAATCATTTATGTCTGAAAAAAGTGGACTACAAGTTCGTGGAATAAAGATTTGGCGACCATGCTGAAGAGCAGTGGTCCCGTGGTGACTCAACGATATCAGTTAGAGACCGACTAGTCTCTCACCTTTCGAACCATCTTTACACCCGTAGTAGGGGCTAGAAGTTCCAGAATAAGGGGTTCGACGACAAGGCTGAAAAGCAATTAACCTGTGGCAAGCCGTCAAAATTAGTTCGGGACTGACTAGGCTCCCACCTTCTGAATCA
The DNA here is from genome assembly GCA_003290165.1 of Berberis thunbergii. NCBI lineage: Eukaryota > Viridiplantae > Streptophyta > Magnoliopsida > Ranunculales > Berberidaceae > Berberis > Berberis thunbergii. The sequence goes on along the minus strand of QNQO01005053.1, from coordinate 750,130 downwards.
TCTACACTCATGCACATCAATTTACAAATTTGGGGGTTTTCGACGACCATGCTGAAAAGCAGTAGTCTCATGGCAAGTGGAATCAATTCGGGACTAACTAGGCTCCCACCTTCTAAACCATCTACACCCGAGCAGTGGGGGCTACAAGTTTAGGGTTGGTAATTTGATGGTCAGGCTGAAAAGCAGTGGTCCTACGGAAACCCGTCAGAATTAGTTTGAGACTAACTAGGCTCCCACTTTCCAAACCATCTACGCCCTCACAGTGGGGGCTACAAGTCTGGGCTTTGATCAGAAGCTTTTGTTGCCAATCGTCACTAGCTAAGCTTACTTGATCGGGTTATGCGACCATTGACCGCGAAGGGGCAATGATCCTTGGTGAATCGTCGTCACCTTGCGTGATAGCGATGATTAGATTCCCACTTCCTAAACCATCGAGATTCGCACTAGATGAACTAGATGTCGGGATGAACCAAAAGTCATCGTCATCAGCCTGGGCTGACTAAGCTTGCCTGGTTGGAAAAAGGTTTCGCCTGCTTGGAGGCGTGCAAACTTGTGTCCGCGGGCCTCATGCACTATGCAGATAAAATTACCTTAAATCAACTAGTGATCCGAGTGTTAGAATTGACTAGGACATCTAGTGCTCATGTCAGGCATGTGGTAGGATGTTGTTTGAATAGTGGGCCGAGCCCATGGGCCTGTAGAGGAAAAGCTAGGGGTTATTGCACGAATTACACCATGCGAACGACGTAGATCACATTAGAGCACGTGTACGGCGTAGACTGTGAGATTGTTGAGTGTCAGTCACTCCCCCTCAATTGATGGGGTTGCATGCAACACCATTAATTGGATGAACATGGTCTGTGCAGCTTCCTTGGGAGTCGTCATCTCCTCGTTTCCCATACGGTATTTAATGCTGACAGTTAATGTTGAAGCGCCCGTTTGGTGAACCCTCATGTCTATATAATGGTGTTTCTCAATCGATGTAGGCACTATCCTCTGCAGAGCGTATATTGTGTATTGTTCTTGATTGAAGAGAATGCTTTGGGTTTTTCAAAGGTTGAAGAGAGATCTCTATCATTGGAGTTTTTGAATGTTATGACATTTGCAATGATCGGGTACGATGATAATTGTTGTTATGCATGGTCACCTATTTTGGGTGGCAACGTAGTTGATTTGTTGAGATCTTGTAATTTTTTTTCATATTGCGAAAAAAAGTACGGATTATGTTCCAAGGGAAGAGTCTGTCGTTTACACGCTAGTGCCTTGCCGTTGCTCTATAGCGTTTAATCTTAGAGATAATATTAGCGCCCAACTCCGTAGTGGTTGCCTCCACCACTTCTTGATTAACCCCATTGTTTCGCTTTGCGCTGGAATTTGGGATCTCAGAATGGAGAGGAATTGGACATGGTCCATTGGATTGGGCCATTGACTTCTAGACGCCCCTCTCATCCCAACAGCGGAAGGTGCACTCTCATTGCCAACCTGATACTTGTCCCAAATTCACCCGGTCCACCAGATCGAGTGTGTGAGTTGGCCGTATCAAGTTGTGGCTTGTCGCAGGGCTCCCGTTTGCTGAATTTGTACCACTGCAGACCACGTTTGAGGGTTACGTCCACCGGAGTTGTGTTGTTGTTTGTAGATAGTGTGCTTCGGAGAGTTTGCTTTGCCTACTTTTGGCACTTCTACTCTCTTTACGTAGTCTGACTGTTAAAGTGAATCCTTACTCCATGTTGCATCAGATTCAAATGCTTGTAGTATGTAGTTTTTTGTATCCACCTCCGGGCGCACGTTGTTACATCTTTCCAGTAATCAATAGTGTGTGTTTGCGTAATTCTTTCTTTATTTCTTGAATATTTGCAAATTACATAAGTTTTTAAGAACTAAAACTCTACAATGACTATGGAAAGGAGGGAAATAAGAACATGAAATAAACCAACTGTTGGCGGAGAGAAGTTGATCTTTGCTCTCAAGTGAATTCGTATAGTTATTGTGGATTGTTTGTGCTTTTAGTGGATTGTTGAATTTTGTTGATGTCACAAAGGCTACAGAAGGGTAAGCCTTCTGAGGTTCTGAGGGAGTAAATCTCTGCACCGACGGAATGTCGGGGGGGGGGGGGGGGGGGGGGGGGGGGTTGGGTTGTGTCCCTACTTGCATTAATCTTTCCGTTCTGCTAGTTTGAAGAGTGGATTGCTCCTGTACCGCTTGATTATCCCGTCTCTCTGAAGCGAGCCACTGTTTTTGGGATCTCGGGCGAGTGGAGTGATGCGGCTGCAGTCACTAGGCCTGGCTCTGGTTCAAACTGTGTTGTGGAATTTGGCTGGATCTAGGAACACTCAATTTGCTTCAACGCAACATAATGGCAACCTCGTGCCTTAGGTTGGTCTCCACGTATTGTTTCTTCAGAGTGGTAAGCAGTATACTTAACGCATTGGTGAAGGGTGGAGACTATTTTCTGCATTTGCTGGAGCCATGGTCTTCCTAAGATAAGGTTGTAGGTAGACGGTGCGTCTACTACCACGAAGTCCAGAAATAGAACTTTTCTCAGTTGTGATTCTCCAGCCACCACTGCTAACCTTATCTTCCCGATCGGGAAGCATTTCTCTCCACTAAATCCAATGAACGGGAAGTTTGAAGGTGTCAGGTTCTCTTCCTTGAGGTCCATATTGCGAATTGCGTGGTAGAATAGGATGTTGAGTGAACTCCTTCTGTCCACCAGGGCTCTCTCAACTTCCAACCTTGCAATGGATACCAAGATGGCTAGGGCGTCATTGTCCGGTGCTCGGACTCCTTCAAGCTCCTTGTTCATAAAGGTCGAGGTGGGAATGGGGCTTTGAACCCTCGAGTAGCAAATGTGTATGTCGTCTTCCACGGGTTGTATCCGCATTTCCAGTAGTGTCTGCTTGCAGGACCTGTGTAACTGGTCTTTATTCGGTTCAACTCCATGAAGGACATAGATTATGTCTGGGGTCTCATTTTCTATTTTTTTGACTGACTCCGCCTGGTCCCTGGATCGCTCTAGTCACTTATTCATCCCCGTGTCTCTTTCCCTCCTTCCTGTCTTTAGGAGCAGAAGGCTTCTTCTCACCTTCGATTTCCCTTTTAACGGTCCTCAACTCCCTCTAAAGTAATGTATTTTTGGGCGCTCTTGAAGAGTTCCGTCATGCCTAAAGGGGTTTCAAAGGTGAGGTCTTCGTAGAACTTTTCTTCTTTTAGGCCCGCGGTAAAAGCTATCACAGTTGTATCATCACTACAACCGTCAATGAGTGTCAGCTCATCGTTGAAGCGCGTGACATACTCTCTGAGCGTCACATAGGATCTATATTTCAGAGTGAGTATGTAGTGTGGGCTTTTTAAAAAATGCTGACTTTCGATGAAACGCGTCAGGAACTTATTCGCCAGCATCTTGAAGGAATCAATCGACCTCGGTGAGAGGTTGTGGAACCACGTTAGTGTTGTCTTCTTCAGGCTAGTGGGAAAAGTTTGGCACATCACCGACTCAGATCCTTCCTTAATAGCCATTACATGCTGGTAATGGCGCAGGTGGTCGAATGGGTCGGTGGTCCCGTCGTAGAAGTCGAGCTTCATAAACGTGAACTTTTTCGAAAGGACCTTGTTCATAATATGGTCCACAAAAAGGTGGGACTGAGAGACAGTATAACACATCTAGGTCGTGTGCCTTTCGGTGGAGGGGGTTCTGAGGGTTGAGCCTCTCTGCCTTGGCAGTCGGTTTCGCATTAACTTCGCCACCTCCTATGGTCCAGTGAGAACTAGCAGGGGCCTGACTCTCCTACGCCTGCTCTCTGTCATCCTTGGAAGACAGAGACCTCTATTGCTCTTGATCTCCATTAGCAGGTGGAAGGTTTTCCCAAGCCAGAGCCTCCACCATTTTGACGATATTCTGTATATGAGATGACAACAGATCTATCCTGGGGTTTGTCGTTGTTGTTCATGGTGCGGGGGCGTGCATTTGTTGCCCATGCATAATCGTCACCGCAGATAGCGAGTGTATAACACTAGTCGGAGCGTTTGACGTGTCCCATTGTTCTTGGTTCTTGTGTGATCTAGTGGTCACAATCTCTCCGTATTTCGAAGGGGGTGATGCTAGTAAAAGGTTAGGAACTTTGTCGTCCCCACGGATGGCACCAAACTGATACAATCATTTTTCGCTCCCTGCTTTGACCTAGTCCTACTGACCTGCACAAAGAACACACGTGAGCCATGAACCACCGTTGTGGTGGCCGATGACACTCCGATGCTAAAGTCAGACAGAGATCTGAGGAAGATGTAATGATGTAAATATGGAATTTGTAGCATACCTTAGCTTGCCAACCTCATATCTTATTTATAGTACAATAATCCTGGTTCGACAAAGCCATCAAAGGTGTAGTTTAGGAATGAGATCTTCGTGGAGTTCCTTCTCTAATTAGGAGTCGTCATGTAGAAGGGAATTCCCCCTATTAGCCGTGTGCTCCTAGATATGCGAGAGATAGTTTTTAATCTCAGAGTAATCCGTAAAATGATGTTTCCCTGTGTGAAATGTACTCTGGTATTTACTTCCTAGTTAGAAGCGGAGAGCTGCTGTAGTTGCATTTCTGAAGCTGATCCTAAAGATACTTGCCTTAACAGGGCTTACGGGTAGTGAGGATAGTTGTGAGACGTATGGGCTAAGCAAGTTGTGAGAGTTTGGGTCCATTTGGCGGACTACATTAGGTGGGCTTAGAACCGCTTGAGCCGGATCAGCGTATGGCTGACGCTGGGGCATGTAATTTCTTGAAATCATCATGACACGTGTACGACTCAGGGTTGTGACCATTTTAGTGTATCATCAATGGCGATTACAAACTGTGAGTTATTCTATCCTTTAAAATTTTGGGTTTCGATCTACTTCTCATATCAAGCATTTATTCATCTCTGTTGTGGGTTTTGTTTTTCATCATATCTTGTGTAACTTGTTCCTTGATTCTTTCTTTATTACTTTACATGATGTGGATAATAAGTTTCTTGTAAGCATATTTATGATTCATTGGTGATTTCTACTTGTTTGGTTTGATTTCTTGAGGGAGATTTTGTTAATTTCGATCTACCGCCTTTGATTGATGTGGTGTTTGAGTTCTATTTGTTGATGAGTATCTCTCTATTGGTTCAAATTCAAGTGATTGGTTTTTTTTATTCACAATGTAAAATAGCCATGTTTACTTGAGTCTTTGTTAATGAAATATCCAATGGTATGTTTTAAAATTATATGATTGTTTATTTTTTTTATTGGTCTCTCTATGGGTATAGTTTTTGTTTTGTCGTTGTTTGACTAAATTTTCATTGCATGATTAACATAGTTCATTTGGATGGATGCTTGTGGTGTGTATTTTAAATGGAACTAGTCGATTTTCACATGAATCTTTATATAATTGGATTGTAGCTTAAGATGTAGGCATTTGTTTGTAGCCTTTAACACCGAAAGCAGAACCTGGAATGAAAAGAAGACCCCCAGAATCACAAGTCTCTGTATAGACTGTATGGGGCTTAACATAGCAAGTATGTGACGGAAAATTATTATGTAATCGGGTTAGCTATATTAGTGGGTGGACCACCGATCAAATCCTTAAACCCAGATTGTGCATGTTAATTTGTAAGGACATTTCCAACAACGAATGATAAGTGTCGTTTGCACTTTCATTTTTATGAGAAACTTTAGTGGCATGAAAATAATTTCTTTTGGAGATTAGAAAACATTGTACCCTCATGAGTAATTATTATAAATTTCGACCTTTTGTAGAATTGGCATGTGTAATCAAATGAGTGTTTCAGGGAGTTCCCATTGCAACCAAACATAACCTTCAGATGCTTTTTAAACTTTCCCGGGTACATTGGCAAAACCAATAAAAGAACAGAAAACATTGTAGATAAAGAACGTGTTGAAAAGCACTTTTGGAAAGGCTCTAATGGATGCTAAGGTCTTAACAACGACCATTCTATTTTCCTTGGGAGACCACTTTTTGATGATTCTGTCACGAGCAAGAAAACTGAATTTGGCGCACGAGAAATGTTGTTACAAACTGGCGGGAAAAAAAAAGGGGATTTCATACCGGCTGGAACTGAAGGTGTTTGAAATTCATAAATAGGGGTAAAGTTGTAATACCTAATGAAAGGGTAGTTAGGATTAATTTAGTGGACACGTGTTAGCTTCCGATAGACAATTCTGTTAGGTTTTTTTTGTATAAAAGGGGAAGAACTCCATTGTAAACAAATGGCTTGTTATGTGTAAAATTGAGACTCCAATCAAGAGATTGAGAGAAGTTTTTCCCGTTCTGAGTTTTAATACATTTTAGCTCTTCAATTCTTCTTTCTCTATTCCAATTGCTTGTCAAGATCTTGACAATTGGTATAAGAGCATTCGATCCCAAAACCTAGAATGGAAACAAGAGCTAAAGAGATGGAGAGTTTTATTAAGGAGACGAAGAGGATTCAATCCAAAACGAGCAACCAGATGGAATGAATCAAAGCCGAGATGAAAAGCCTTGCACATACCACTAAACTGCAAGGAAAGAAACTGGATCAACTGATCCAGCTGATGTAGAGTACGCAGACAGTGACCGTAGAGGGAGATCCCAGCAAAATTCAAGCAACTGGAGCAACTTCTAGTTAGATGAGACCACCCTCCCACTCGTCCAATGACTATGGAGGTAACCTATTTTGATTTCCTAAAGTTGATTTTCCTTGCTTTGATGGCCATAACCCGAGACCATGGATTAAAAAATGTGAGCGGTTCTTTACCCTACATAGTGTATTAGATGATTCTAAGGTTGCTCTTGCATTTATTCACTTTGATCTAAAGGCTGATATATGGTTCCTGGATTACCAAATTTCTCGACCTTCAATTTCATGGCCTGAGTTCATTCATGATCTTTGTCTGCGTTTTGAGGACTCTGTCTCAAATAATTATGTTGGTTCATTCAACAAATTAGCACAAAAAAATGTTGTTGATGAGTATTTTGATAGATTTGAGGAGTTAAAATCTCTGATGATCCTCCATAATCCTTCATTAACCGAACCATATTTCATCCTTAGTTTCTTAAGTGGCCTTCACACAGATATTAAAACTAAGGTGCAAATGTTCAAACCTTCCACTTTTGCCCATGCTTTTGCCTTAGCATGGATGCAAGAATCTAGTAATACCACCTCCATCACTTAGCCTCCTTACCGCATAAATTTTACTACAACTGCTTATCCTAACAATTGGTCTAAACCTTCCAGTAGTACTCCACAAACAAACCCTATTATTCATTACAACTCTTCATCTACCCTTACCAACAGAACTTCTCCCAATAAACCCTCATATTCCTACCCTTCATTTAAGCGTTTTACACCTACCCAAATGAAAATTAGACGAGACAAGGGACTATTACAATTGTGATGACCTGTTTAAGCCTGGTCATGTTTGCAGAAAACAACATTTATACTTGCTTGTTCCTGAGGAAGAGATCCAAGAAGACCTTGGTCCTTCCTTAGATGATACTGAAGATTTCTTCTCAGCCAACCTTCTGATATGGAGCTATCTATACATGCTCTCCATGGTAGTTAGCCTCCCAATACCATACTCTTAAAGGGCCTTATTAAGAAAAAATCCATATCTATACTTGTTGACACAGGGAGCACACACTCCTTCCTTGACAGAATTGTTAAGGATACCCATTAGCCTACTATTTTGACCCCTCAAATGGTTGTTAAAGTTTCCAATGGACAACACTTAGTAAGTATAGCCATATGTCAACCATTGAAATTGAGTATCCAACATCATCAGTTTGAAGGGACAGTTAAGGTTCTTCCTTTAGGGGGTTACGACATGGTACTAGGGGGGTTGGCTAAAACCCTTAGGGGACGTTGTTATCAACTTACAGTCCTTACAACTCTCATTTCAGTATAAAAGCAAGCCTATCACACTGCAAGGAATCATTGATTCACCCTCCATTTGCATACAACCCACTAAAATCACCAAATTCTTAAAAAAGAAGTCTCAAATATTCTTAGGTCATTTCCTTGCTATGTCATCTGTCCCTATCCATCACACCATTCTTGCTCCAATATCTTCCCTGCTGGATTCCTTTGCAGATATATTCCAACCTCCAACTTCCTTACCACCCACTAGACTACTTGACCATAGAATCCCACTCAAGTCACATGCTCAACACTTATCTCAAGCCCCTTATAGAATACCACATATGCACAAAACAATTGTGGAATAGTTAGTACAAGAGATGTTAAAGGCAGGCTTTATCCAGCATTCCCACAGTCCCTATGCATCTCCCATCTTGTTAGTCAAGAAAAAGGATAATACCTGAAGGTTTTGTGTTGATTATCGTAACCTAAATACCCTAAACTTCAAAGACAAGTTTCCCATTCCCCTCATTGATGAGCTTATGGATGAACTCCATGGTTCTCAAATCTACTCCAAAATTGACCTTAGATCAGGATATCATCAGGTGTTAGTCCATCCTAGTGATATTCATAAAACTGCCTTCAAAACGTACCATGGTCATTTTGAGTTCCGAGTAATGCCCTTTGGCCTAACAAATGCACCAGCCACCTTTCAAACACTCATTAACAAAGTCTTTAGTCCTTACCTCAGAAAATTTATTCTTGTGTTTTTTTATGACATCCTTGTGTATAACACTTCATTGGAAGAACATCTTCAACATTTGGCTATTACACTGGCCACATTAAGGAAACATTGTCTGCATGCAAAGCTATCAAAGTGCTCTTTTGGACAAACTCAACTTGAATACTTGGGGCATGTTATTACCTATCATGAAGTAGCTGCAAATCCTTCAAAAATATCAACTATGCTTGACTGGCCAGTTTCTCACAACTTAAAATCTCTACGTGGCTTCTTGGGGTTAACTGGATACTACAGAAGATTTGTTAAGAACTATGACCAGATTGCAAAAGCCTTAACTGATTTGCTGAAGAAAGATGCATTTGTATAGACTGAATAGACTCAGCTGGCCTTCTCTGCTCTCCAACAATCCATGACCACTACACTAGTCCTACAATTACCTGATTTCACATTACCTTTCACTGTAGAAACAGATGCTTGCTTTGTGGGTATTGGAGCTATCCTTTCTAAAAACAACCACCATGTTGCTTACTTTAGTAAAACATTAGGTCCCAAAAGCCTAGGCCTATCTACATATGAAAAAAAAGTTGTTAGCTATTGTCTTAGCTGTCCAAAAGCATAGACCCTACCTCCTAGGTTCTAAATTTTGTATACTCACAGACCAAAGAGTATTAAACATTTTTTGGATCAAAAACTCACCACTACACTCCAACAAAAGTGCTTGATAAAGCTTTTGGGGTATGACTATAGCATTGGCTATAAGAAAGGGTCTGAGAACTTGGCTGCTGATGCCCTTTCAAGAGTCCCTCATGCAATCTGTCAGTACATGGCTATCTCACAAGCTTCACCACAATGGCTCCAAGATGTGCTCCTTTCTTATGCTTAAGACTCACAAGTTACAATCACTGCTAACTAAGCTCCTCCTCTCTCCGGATGTTGTTCCACCTTATTCACTACAGAATGGCCTTATTAAATATAAGAATAGACTGTTTGTTGGTGACACAGGCTCTCTCAGACAGCAACTCATGGAGTCCCTACACTCTTCTGCAGCTGATTGACACTCTGGAATCACAACCACTCGTAGACATTTTCTTTTGCCAGGAATGAAGGCTCAGTTAGTGGCCTTTATCACCTCTTGTGATGTTTGTCAGAGAAAAAGGTCAGATTAGTCTGGGTATGGTGGACTGCTCCAACTACTCCTTGTACCAAGCCAAGCATGGGAGCATATTACAATGGACTTTATAGAGGGTTTACCCATCTCCCAAGGAAAATCAGTAATTTTTGTGGTAGTCGACCGCCTGACAAAATATAGTCATTTTATGGCTCTAGCACATCCATTCACAGCTCAAAAAGTTGCTGACATCTTCCTGCAGACAGTCTATAAACTACATGGCATGCCTTGCTCCATTGTATCTGACAGAGATATGGTTTTCCTGAGCCTGTTTTGGCAACAATTATTCAAGGCTTTAGGTACTTCTCTTCACATGAGCACCTCCTACAATCCACAGTCCGGTGGTCAATCAGAGAGAACAAATGCATGCCTGGAAACATTCCTGAGTTGCATGACTGGCAACACTCCATCCAAATGGGCTCAGTTGTTATACCTGGCCGAACATTGGTTTAACACCAATTATCACTCTAGTCTGAAAATATCCCCCTTTCAAGCCTTATACGGCTATACTCCTCCATTATTAGCTCTTCCACCATCCACCAAGTCCAACATTGCTGATGTTCAACAGTACCTTACTGAAAGGGATGATATGTTGAGTATTCTCATGGAAAGGATACACAAAGCACATGATCAAATAAAATTTTATGCGGATCAACACATGAAGGAACGCTCATTTGACATTGGCGACTGGGTATATTTGAAGCTCCAACCATATCTCCGAATCTCTGTTCAGGTCCGTAAGAATTTAAAGTTTTCTTCTAAGTTCTACGGTCCTTTCCAAGTCATGGAACGCATTGGCAAGGTTGCTTATCAATTGGATCTACCAGCCCACTCAAAATTCCATAATGTATTCCATGTGTCAAAACTAAAAAAACAACTTAGAGCCTCTTATTCTTCTTTCCCCACCCTCCCTCTAGTTGAAAACCAGAGCCAATTTATAGCAGAACCAGTTAAGGTTCTTGCAAGACGTTTAATTCCTCGTAATAACAAAGCTGTCACACAGCTCCTTATACAATGGTTGAATTCATTAGCTGAAGCAGCCACATGGGAGGATTGGTCGGTTATCCACTCCAAGTTTCTCTCTATTCATCCTTGAGGACAAGGATGTGGTGATGGGGAAGGTATTGTCACGAGCAAGAAAACTAAATTTGGCGCATAAGAGAAATGTTGTTACAAACTGGCATGAAAAAAAATGCGGATTTCATACTGGCGGGAACTAAAAGTGATTGAAATTAAAAAATAGGGGTAAAGTTGTAATACCCAATGAAAGGGTAGTTAGGATCACTGTAGTGGACACGTGTTAGCATCTGATAGACAATTCTGTTAGTTTTTTTTGTATAAAATGGGAAGAACTTCATTGTAAACCAGTGTTCTAAAAATCAGCCTAGGCGCTAGAAGGTGGAAAACCGCCCAGATTAATAGCTAGGCGGGCTGTCTGGGCGGTTCTGGGCAGTCTGGACGGGTCTGGGCGGGGTCTAAGCGGACTCTAGGCAGTCTGGGCGATTTTTTTAATTTTTATTTTATTTTTAAATAAGGTTGATTGTGTTCCTATTTTTTTTAGAAATAAACTATTTAATTGTTTTTTATTAAATATATGTCAAAATGTAGCAAATGATGATTACTTAATGAAATTCTCAAAGGATCTGCCGGTACCAATTTTACTAATGTAGATTTTATCAAACATAACTGAGGTTATTCATGCAATTTGAAGAAAAATAAAAGAGTACACAAATTCAAATTTATATAAAGTACCCATCATGACCAACTTCAGTCATTTGAGTTTTAATAAATTTTGTTCACGATTGTTAATTTTTCATGTTTTTAAATTTTGCATATGTATATTGGCATTAAATTGGATGTAATTGATAATGTATTATGCTTAACTTTTGTAAATTATTAAAGTAATAATACAAAACCTAAGACCGCCTAGGTGCCGCCTAGGCCCTTAGGCATTAGGCACCTGCTCGCCGCCTGCCCAGCGCCTAGCGATTTTTAGAACACTGTTGTAAACAGATGGCTTGTTATGTGTAAAATTGAGACTCCAATCAAGAGATTGAGAGAATTTTTCCTGTTACTGAGTTATAATACATTTTAGCTCTTCGATTTTTCTTTCTCTATTCCAATTGCTTGTCAAGATCTTGACAGATTCTCATAGTCTAGGTAGCCGTTTTATGGATAACCTCTTGTGAGTCATGCGAGACTTGGATTTATGATGACTCTGATAGCAATTGTTAAGAGTAAGTGATACACCAGAATCACCCAAGTGTGTGTGTGTGTGTGGGTGGGGGGGGGGCTGGTAATTTGGAGGTAATAGTAATTGTAGTACTGTCAAGCTTATTTTAAACTAAAATTGTATTCACATTGCCTGCTTGATTTAGTGTTGTACTCTTGTTGTAAGGGATGGTGTTCATGGTGATGGGTAGTGTAAATGATTGGGATGGGATAGCTATCACAAATGTGTGAATTTTATTATTCTGATTTGTTTGATATGTGAGTTTTACCTAGCTTGATTTTCTTCATTAGAATATCATTTTCAGCTAATGTACTGATAATTTGTTTAGAAAAATGCTAGGTTGTTTCTCCAAAAAAATTGGATGATATTTGGTTAATTGGTTTATGATTTGACAATGTGTCAAATGATATGCTTTCCTAAAAGAATGGGTCGATTTACTTATGTATGTCATAATGTCATTGTGAAGGAATTTTGAAATATAAAAAATAAATGATACTGATAAACTTTGATTCCTGAAAATTTAATACCAAGAATTGTATCACTTAGAACTACAAAATCTCTTATTGGTTAGGTTTTTCCTCTCTTATAGAGAAACTAAATTACCTTCGGATTGAGTCATGGGGAGTAAGGAACCCTTTTCTTATAGAGAAACTAAATTACCTTCAGATTGGATATTGCGAAAAGGGTGTGATTTTGAAATTCCTAAAATAGACTTGATATTTATCCGTAAAAAATGTAATGTGACTTATTGACATTGATAGCCCAAGAGTGACTTTTTGTTATTTGTATAGTTAGGAGTATTTGGTGATGCATGCATGTATGTGATGTGTCTCCACTTGGGCATGGATGACGGAAAAGTTTTCCTTTATATGAGAAATGCATAAGGGCATGTATATTCGGCACGGAGGTGGTGCGAATATGGTATCATTTAAGCTTATTTGGTGGTAATAGTAATTGTAGTAATGTCAAGTTTATTTTAAACTAAAATTGTATTAACATTGCCTGTTTGATTTAGTGTTGTACTCTTGTTGTAAGGGATGGTGTTCTTGGTGATGGGTGGTGTAAGAGATTGGGATGGGATAGTTATCACAAATGTGTGAATTTTATTATTTTGATTTGTTTCATACGTGAGTTTTTCTTAGCTTGGTTTTTTTCATTAGAATATCATTTTCAGCTAATGTACTGATAATTTGTTTAGGAAAATATTAGCTTGTTTCTCCAAAATAATTGGATGGTATTGTAGTTAATTGGTTTATGATTTAATAATGTGTCAAATGTTATGCTTTCCTAAAAGAATGAGTCGATTTACTTATGAATGACATAATATCATTGTGAAGGAATTTTGAAATATCAAAAATAAATAGACTTGATATTTATCCATAAAAAATGTGACGTGACTTATGCGCATTGATAGCCAAAGAGTGACTTTTTGTTACTTATATAGTTAAAAGTATTCGGTAATGCATGCATGTATGTGACGTGTCTCCACTTGGGCATGGATGATGCAGAAGTCCTCCTTTATATGAGATAGACATACAGACATGTATGTTCGGCACGGTGGTGGTGCGAATGTGGTATCATCTAAGTGATCAATTCGTTAAAAAATGAATAATATAAATAAGTCAAATAATGTATGAACATAGTTGTTTTAATTGATAAAATGCCAACTATTTTTTGAAGGTATATTCATATCGTTTCTAACCATTTTCATGTAGGATAGCAAGTCTACTAACATTACTGCCGGTCAGACTTGTCATAGTTACCATTACAGAGTAAGTGCAGGTAAATAAATATTTATTTTAATAAAAACAAGAACATGTTAGGTTGACATGATTGCCTCGTTGAAGAATTTTGAACAATGATTTTCTTGCATGACACATTTGTATCTTTCAGGAATTACCTGTTTGAGTGGTTCATTATTGTTTGTGTTTAGTTTGATATTATTACTTGCGGAGTTATTGATTTTGGGAATGAAGATTACTCACACCAACTTTATTGGTGACCTGAGTGAGTTTTTGCTTATTGGGTACCACTACTACAAATATTAGCTTAGGTAACGCCACTTAGATAGCGCTTTTTTAAAGAGCTATCCAAGTGGGCACTAGGATAGCGCTTATTTGTCTTTAAAAAAAAATTAAAAAAAAAACACTACAATAGCGCTTTTAATTTTTTTTTCAGTTAAGCGCTATCTTAGTTATGTCTTAGATAGCGCTTTAAAAAACGCTATGAGAAAAAACGTTACCAAAGCTACCATAGCGCTTTTAAAGTGCTTGCATAGCGCTTCGGAAGCGCTATGCTACTTACATTTAGGATAGCGCTTCCTAACCCCCTAAATATCTCTCTTTCCTTCTCTTCTCTTATCATTCCAATACCTTCAATGGCGACTTCCTCCGCGAAATCCATCTTCACCCCATTTCGAGTTTCCCTCTCAGACACCAAAAACTCCCTCCTTTATTCAAGATCATTTCTCTTTCTCCCCTCTCTCCATCACTCTGTTTCTCTCTCAACGACCTTTCGATCTCGATTTCATGTCGTCGAAGCAGTGAATACCCTCGAATCGCCTCAAATCAGGCTCTCCAAGTCACGAGTACAAGAACCCATCGTGGTGGATGCGAAACCCACAGTTCTCGTATCCGAGAAGCTCGGAGAAGCAGGGTTGTAGGTGCTGAGGACCTTCGCGAATGTTGATTGCTCGTACAATCTGTCACCAGAGGAGTTGTGTGCGAAGATCTCGCTCTGTGATGCTTTGATTGTGAGGAGTGGGACGAAGGTGACGAGGGAGGTGTTTGAAGCCGCGAAGGGAAGGTTGAAGGTGGTGGGCAGAGCTGGTGTAGGGATTGATAATGTGGATCTGCAAGCTGCGACAGAGTTTGGGTGTTTGGTTGTTAATGCTCCCACTGCCAATACTGTTGCTGCTGCTGAGCATGGGATTGCTTTGCTCTCTTCCATAGCCAGGAATGTTGCCCAGGCTGATGCCTCCATGAAAGCTGGTGAGCTTGCTTTTAATTTCTCTTGATGTTACTTTTGTTAGAATGTTTGGTTTGAATTTGAAAAGCTTTTGATTGATCTGTGTTTGGTTTGTTGTGGTAAAAGTTTAGATCTGTTGAAAAAAATGGAGAGGTGGTTGCTGCTCCTGCTGTAAAAGAGGATCCGAATGGACTTCGAGGTTTAGGATTTCTAAGCCTTTGAGGGAAAAGTTGAAGGCTAATGGGATTGAGGCTTTGTTCCACTGGTTAAGAGCTGCTTGGTTGGTTTTAACAATTCAATTATATCATATGGACAGGTAGAGATCAGATTTGTGTTTTTTTTTTTTTGTAAAAGTTTGCTAGACCTTTTAGTTGATTTTTTAAGTAGATTGACAAGGCTTGCAATTGTTTGATTAAATTTCTGAAAGACGGGAAGTGGGAAGACTTACACGATGTGGGGTCCTCCGAGCGCAATGGTTGAAGGTTACTTACCTAGTAGCAATCAAGGCGTTGTTCCACGCATCTTCCAGATGCTATTTTCTTAGTTTCAGAAGGTGGGGTTTGTTTTATACATTTTATTTGCTAGAGAAAACATTGAATTTTTAAATGTGTACTGATTTGTTGTTATGATTGGTTGTTAGGAGAAAGAGAACTCGGAAGAGAAACAGATGAATTATCAGTGTAGATGTTCTTTCCTAGAGATATATAATGAGAAAATTGGTGATTTGCTCGATCCCACTCAACGAAACCTTGAGGTAGAGATCTTTCTATGTCTACTCTTCATTAAATCAGACTCATTTGGTCTGGGCTTTCTATGTTTAGTGTAACTTATCTTCCGTCTGGTCTTGATTGTAAGTTGGGGTGATGATTGTTTCTATTCAGCTTTTAGTAATGCATTCAAGGCACTGAAACATGGATTCATGTATCACATGGCCTTAGTTGGTCTGTAAATAGTTTCCTCTCCTCTATGCCTTGAGTTTGCATGTTGTATCATATTGCTGCTACACTTACATGATGAACAACTTGTGTGTTTTCATATTGTCCTGTTGGTGGGATTAATGAAATGATGTGAATATGTGCTTGATTTCACCTGCAGAAAGATCAAAATGTCGTGTTCTGGAATCTGTTAAGAGAACCCTTTCCTTTGCACAACGATGCTAGAGTTTCTTGCTGCCAATTAAGTATATTAGATTATATAAGTAGATGGTTATCTTTTAATGGCTTTGCACAACGATGCTAGAGTTTCTTGCTGCCAATTAAATATATTAGATTATATAAGTAGATGGTTATCTTTTAATGGCTTGGATTTAAGACACATGTAAATGCTCTAATGGTAGCAGACACTTTTTCACTGTATATTTATTGGTCCTGGGATGTTCAACGTGGATTCCAATTGAGTTCATTATGGAGGTATGATTATAGGGTTTCAGGGGACTTGTGTCTTGTTAAGCAATAAGGGCAGATCAGTGTTGAGGTCAACTTCAGGGGACTTGTGCTGACTACATACCCTTAGGTGGATAAGAACTTTATCATTCAAAACAGTGGCATCACAATCATACTCTTTGAGGTAGCATGTTTAGCAAAGATATCAAGTTGTTTCCATGATACACATATCTCCTGATGAAATTGTTGGACAATTTTATCACCACCTTTACCCTTTAATAAATGTTTTTGGTAGGACTTGAACCTTGGATTTGTGATACAAGTTGCAAGCAAACCTTACCAACAAAGTAGAATCCTTTAATAAAAAAGGCTTGTCGTTATGGCTGGACTTGCTAGAAACCTTCATCAAACAACAAAACCAATCAGTGAACATCAAGAGGAATACAAAGAAAGAGTTGAGTTGTGAAAATTATTTAGTTCCGAACTAGAACCCAAACCTCCCAAAAGGAATACACGACCTGGCAGGCAATGCTAAACCAAGGAGCCAAATCAAATGAAAAGTGAAACAAGGAAAAGAGAAATGAAGTTGAAGGTGATACTTTACTTTTCATTTATGTGGGAACTATACTCATTGTTCCTCAATTATAAAAAATTGGACCCCCCCCTCCCAAAAAAAAAAATAATAATAATAATAATAATAATAAAAATTTGTTAGTATCTACAAAATAATTTGCTCAAGCAACAACTCCATGACATTATATATAACATAAAATAAAAATACTCGAGCAGCAGGTAATGTCTAAGTGTGCGAGTGACTAAGCAATCAACAAAGGTAATGAACATATATTTTTTTGTTGAGTTAAGCATCAAATTTGGACTGTATTTTTTTTGTTTTCGTTAAGCATTTCTTGGACTGTTGTCAGGTCTCATGCATTTTAGATTTTGTTTTTGGGCTTCCATTACATGTTGGTTGTCTATGCCCTTGGTTGTGCATGTCCATTGCTATGGTTGTGGCTATGTGGGTGTTTCTCGCAATGCACGTGTCGACGAAACTTAAGGAAAGGGGTAATTTTTGAATATAGGGTTGCAACTTGGGTTGGGTATTGTTGCTTTTATATGAAGAAATTTCGAATGTCTTTTCTTCAAAGTTCCAATTTAATACCTTACCTTGTCAAGCTTGAGTGACCCAAAGGATGGCTCAGTCGTTATATATATATATATATATATATATATATATATATATATATATATATATATATATATATTTTTTTTTTTTTTTTCCAGCTGATTCGATCACACATCTTTGATATATTCTTGCTGAAAATAAGGCAAGAAAATTTGGAAATAAGGCAAGAAAATTTGGTGTATCCTTCTGATATATTCTTGCTGAAACAGGTGCTCAAATTGAAATATCTCCAAATGTGCCATACAAAAGTTCCTGCTTGACTCACCTGCTCCAGGAATCACTTGGTGGCAATGCGAAACTCACAGTCATTTGTGCTATTTCTCCTCATGACAAGTAATCCAATACTTAAACTCTGTTTTTTTTATTAAGTTCTATTTAATGTTTACTTTTGCAAATAATTCAATACAGCAGCACTCTATCTTTTGGTTTTTTTTATTAAGTTCTGTTGTTAAATCAGAAAATTGATTGATATTAGAATAGAAGTTAGATTACTGTCATATATCGATGCTGCTATATTATGGGAATCTGTTTGGAACAAACCTTAAACTTATCTCCCGTCTGGTCTTGATTGTAAGTTGGGGTGATGATTGTCTCTATTCAGCTTTTAGTAATGCATTCAAGGCACTGAAACATGGATTCATGTATCACATGGCCTTAGTTGGTCTGTAAATAGTTTCCTCTCCTCTATGCCTTGAGTTTGCATGCTGTATCATATTGCTGCTACACTTACATGATGAACAACTTGTGTGTTTTCATATTGTCCTGTTGGTGGGATTAATGAAATGATGTGAATATGTGCTTGATTTCACCTGCAGAAAGATCAAAATGTCGTGTTCTGGAATCTGTTAAGAGAACCCTTTCCTTTGCACAACGATGCTAGAGTTTCTTGCTGCCAATTAAGTATATTAGATTATATAAGTAGATGGTTATCTTTTAATGGCTTTGCACAACGATGCTAGAGTTTCTTGCTGCCAATTAAATATATTAGATTATATAAGTAGATGGTTATCTTTTAATGGCTTGGATTTAAGACACATGTAAATGCTCTAATGGTAGCAAACACTTTTTCACTGTATATTTATTGGTCCTGGGATGTTCAACGTGGATTCCAATTGAGTTCATTATGGAGGTATGATTATAGGGTTTCAGGGGACTTGTGTCTTGTTAAGCAATAAGGGCAGATCAGTGTTGAGGTCAACTTCAGGGGACTTGTGCTGACTACATACCCTTAGGTGGATAAGAACTTTATCATTCAAAACAGTGGCATCACAATCATACTCTTGAGGTAGCATGTTTAGCAAAGATATCAAGTTGTTTCCATGATACACATATCTCCTGATGAAATTGTTGGACAATTTTATCACCACCTTTACCCTTTAATAAATGTTTTTGGTAGGACTTGAACCTTGGATTTGTGATACAAGTTGCAAGCAAACCTTACCAACAAAGTAGAATCCTTTAATAAAAAAGGCTTGTCGTTATGGCTGGACTTGCTAGAAACCTTCATCAAACAACAAAACCAATCAGTGAACATCAAGAGGAATACAAAGAAAGAGTTGAGTTGTGAAAATTATTTAGTTCCGAACTAGAACCCAAACCTCCCAAAAGGAATACACGACCTGGCAGGCAATGCTAAACCAAGGAGCCAAATCAAATGAAAAGTGAAACAAGGAAAAGAGAAATGAAGTTGAAGGTGATACTTTACTTTTCATTTATGTGGGAACTATACTCATTGTTCCTCAATTATAAAAAATTGGACCCCCCCTCCCAAAAAAAAAAATAATAATAATAATAATAATAATAATAAAAATTGTTAGTATCTACAAAATAATTTGCTCAAGCAACAACTCCATGACATTATATATAACATAAAATAAAAATACTCGAGCAGCAGGTAATGTCTAAGTGTGCGAGTGACTAAGCAATCAACAAAGGTAATGAACATATATTTTTTTGTTTGAGTTAAGCATCAAATTTGGACTGTATTTTTTTGTTTTCGTTAAGCATTTCTTGGACTGTTGTCAGGTCTCATGCATTTTAGATTTTGTTTTTGGGCTTCCATTACATGTTGGTTGTCTATGCCCTTGGTTGTGCATGTCCATTGCTATGGTTGTGGCTATGTGGGTGTTTCTCGCAATGCACGTGTCGACGAAACTTAAGGAAAGGGGTAATTTTTGAATATAGGGTTGCAACTTGGGTTGGGTATTGTTGCTTTTATATGAAGAAATTTCGAATGTCTTTTCTTCAAAGTTCCAATTTAATACCTTACCTTGTCAAGCTTGAGTGACCCAAAGGATGGCTCAGTCGTTATATATATATATATATATATATATATATATATATATTTTTTTTTTTTTTTTTTTTCCAGCTGATTCGATCACACATCTTTGATATATTCTTGCTGAAAATAAGGCAAGAAAATTTGGAAATAAGGCAAGAAAATTTGGTGTATCCTTCTGATATATTCTTGCTGAAACAGGTGCTCAAATTGAAATATCTCCAAATGTGCCATACAAAAGTTCCTGCTTGACTCACCTGCTCCAGGAATCACTTGGTGGCAATGCGAAACTCACAGTCATTTGTGCTATTTCTCCTCATGACAAGTAATCCAATACTTAAACTCTGTTTTTTTTATTAAGTTCTATTTAATGTTTACTTTTGCAAATAATTCAATACAGCAGCACTCTATCTTTTGGTTTTTTTTATTAAGTTCTGTTGTTAAATCAGAAAATTGATTGATATTAGAATAGAAGTTAGATTACTGTCATATATCGATGCTGCTATATTATGGGAATCTGTTTGGAACAAACCTTAAACTTATCTCCCGTCTGGTCTTGATTGTAAGTTGGGGTGATGATTGTCTCTATTCAGCTTTTAGTAATGCATTCAAGGCACTGAAACATGGATTCATGTATCACATGGCCTTAGTTGGTCTGTAAATAGTTTCCTCTCCTCTATGCCTTGAGTTTGCATGCTGTATCATATTGCTGCTACACTTACATGATGAACAACTTGTGTGTTTTCATATTGTCCTGTTGGTGGGATTAATGAAATGATGTGAATATGTGCTTGATTTCACCTGCAGAAAGATCAAAATGTCGTGTTCTGGAATCTGTTAAGAGAACCCTTTCCTTTGCACAACGATGCTAGAGTTTCTTGCTGCCAATTAAGTATATTAGATTATATAAGTAGATGGTTATCTTTTAATGGCTTTGCACAACGATGCTAGAGTTTCTTGCTGCCAATTAAATATATTAGATTATATAAGTAGATGGTTATCTTTTAATGGCTTGGATTTAAGACACATGTAAATGCTCTAATGGTAGCAAACACTTTTTCACTGTATATTTATTGGTCCTGGGATGTTCAACGTGGATTCCAATTGAGTTCATTATGGAGGTATGATTATAGGGTTTCAGGGGACTTGTGTCTTGTTAAGCAATAAGGGCAGATCAGTGTTGAGGTCAACTTCAGGGGACTTGTGCTGACTACATACCCTTAGGTGGATAAGAACTTTATCATTCAAAACAGTGGCATCACAATCATACTCTTTGAGGTAGCATGTTTGGCAAAGATATCAAGTTGTTTCCATGATACACATATCTCCTGATGAAATTGTTGGACAATTTTATCACCACCTTTACCCTTTAATAAATGTTTTTGGTAGGACTTGAACCTTGGATTTGTGATACAAGTTGCAAGCAAACCTTACCAACAAAGTAGAATCCTTTAATAAAAAAGGCTTGTCGTTATGGCTGGACTTGCTAGAAACCTTCATCAAACAACAAAACCAATCAGTGAACATCAAGAGGAATACAAAGAAAGAGTTGAGTTGTGAAAATTATTTAGTTCCGAACTAGAACCCAAACCTCCCAAAAGGAATACACGACCTGGCAGGCAATGCTAAACCAAGGAGCCAAATCAAATGAAAAGTGAAACAAGGAAAAGAGAAATGAAGTTGAAGGTGATACTTTACTTTTCATTTATGTGGGAACTATACTCATTGTTCCTCAATTATAAAAAATTGGACCCCCCCCTCCCAAAAAAAAAATAATAATAATAATAATAATAATAATAAAAATTTGTTAGTATCTACAAAATAATTTGCTCAAGCAACAACTCCATGACATTATATATAACATAAAATAAAAATACTCGAGCAGCAGGTAATGTCTAAGTGTGCGAGTGACTAAGCAATCAACAAAGGTAATGAACATATATTTTTTTG
Source organism: Berberis thunbergii (assembly GCA_003290165.1). Lineage (NCBI taxonomy): Eukaryota > Viridiplantae > Streptophyta > Magnoliopsida > Ranunculales > Berberidaceae > Berberis > Berberis thunbergii. Next base: position 728,352 of record QNQO01005053.1, on the reverse strand, counting down.
TTTGAGTTAAGCATCAAATTTGGACTGTATTTTTTTGTTTTCGTTAAGCATTTCTTGGACTGTTGTCAGGTCTCATGCATTTTAGATTTTGTTTTTGGGCTTCCATTACATGTTGGTTGTCTATGCCCTTGGTTGTGCATGTCCATTGCTATGGTTGTGGCTATGTGGGTGTTTCTCGCAATGCACGTGTCGACGAAACTTAAGGAAAGGGGTAATTTTTGAATATAGGGTTGCAACTTGGGTTGGGTATTGTTGCTTTTATATGAAGAAATTTCGAATGTCTTTTCTTCAAAGTTCCAATTTAATACCTTACCTTGTCAAGCTTGAGTGACCCAAAGGATGGCTCAGTCGTTATATATATATATATATATATATATATATATATATATATTTTTTTTTTTTTTTTTTTTTTTTCCAGCTGATTCGATCACACATCTTTGATATATTCTTGCTGAAAATAAGGCAAGAAAATTTGGAAATAAGGCAAGAAAATTTGGTGTATCCTTCTGATATATTCTTGCTGAAACAGGTGCTCAAATTGAAATATCTCCAAATGTGCCATACAAAAGTTCCTGCTTGACTCACCTGCTCCAGGAATCACTTGGTGGCAATGCGAAACTCACAGTCATTTGTGCTATTTCTCCTCATGACAAGTAATCCAATACTTAAACTCTGTTTTTTTTTATTAAGTTCTATTTAATGTTTACTTTTGCAAATAATTCAATACAGCAGCACTCTATCTTTTGGTTTTTTTTATTAAGTTCTGTTGTTAAATCAGAAAATTGATTGATATTAGAATAGAAGTTAGATTACTGTCATATATCGATGCTGCTATATTATGGGAATCTGTTTGGAACAAACCTTAAACTTATCTCCCGTCTGGTCTTGATTGTAAGTTGGGGTGATGATTGTCTCTATTCAGCTTTTAGTAATGCATTCAAGGCACTGAAACATGGATTCATGTATCACATGGCCTTAGTTGGTCTGTAAATAGTTTCCTCTCCTCTATGCCTTGAGTTTGCATGCTGTATCATATTGCTGCTACACTTACATGATGAACAACTTGTGTGTTTTCATATTGTCCTGTTGGTGGGATTAATGAAATGATGTGAATATGTGCTTGATTTCACCTGCAGAAAGATCAAAATGTCGTGTTCTGGAATCTGTTAAGAGAACCCTTTCCTTTGCACAACGATGCTAGAGTTTCTTGCTGCCAATTAAGTATATTAGATTATATAAGTAGATGGTTATCTTTTAATGGCTTTGCACAACGATGCTAGAGTTTCTTGCTGCCAATTAAATATATTAGATTATATAAGTAGATGGTTATCTTTTAATGGCTTGGATTTAAGACACATGTAAATGCTCTAATGGTAGCAAACACTTTTTCACTGTATATTTATTGGTCCTGGGATGTTCAACGTGGATTCCAATTGAGTTCATTATGGAGGTATGATTATAGGGTTTCAGGGGACTTGTGTCTTGTTAAGCAATAAGGGCAGATCAGTGTTGAGGTCAACTTCAGGGGACTTGTGCTGACTACATACCCTTAGGTGGATAAGAACTTTATCATTCAAAACAGTGGCATCACAATCATACTCTTTGAGGTAGCATGTTTAGCAAAGATATCAAGTTGTTTCCATGATACACATATCTCCTGATGAAATTGTTGGACAATTTTATCACCACCTTTACCCTTTAATAAATGTTTTTGGTAGGACTTGAACCTTGGATTTGTGATACAAGTTGCAAGCAAACCTTACCAACAAAGTAGAATCCTTTAATAAAAAAGGCTTGTCGTTATGGCTGGACTTGCTAGAAACCTTCATCAAACAACAAAACCAATCAGTGAACATCAAGAGGAATACAAAGAAAGAGTTGAGTTGTGAAAATTATTTAGTTCCGAACTAGAACCCAAACCTCCCAAAAGGAATACACGACCTGGCAGGCAATGCTAAACCAAGGAGCCAAATCAAATGAAAAGTGAAACAAGGAAAAGAGAAATGAAGTTGAAGGTGATACTTTACTTTTCATTTATGTGGGAACTATACTCATTGTTCCTCAATTATAAAAAATTGGACCCCCCCCTCCCAAAAAAAAAATAATAATAATAATAATAATAATAAAAATTTGTTAGTATCTACAAAATAATTTGCTCAAGCAACAACTCCATGACATTATATATAACATAAAATAAAAATACTCGAGCAGCAGGTAATGTCTAAGTGTGCGAGTGACTAAGCAATCAACAAAGGTAATGAACATATATTTTTTTGTTTGAGTTAAGCATCAAATTTGGACTGTATTTTTTTTGTTTTCGTTAAGCATTTCTTGGACTGTTGTCAGGTCTCATGCATTTTAGATTTTGTTTTTGGGCTTCCATTACATGTTGGTTGTCTATGCCCTTGGTTGTGCATGTCCATTGCTATGGTTGTGGCTATGTGGGTGTTTCTCGCAATGCACGTGTCGACGAAACTTAAGGAAAGGGGTATTTTTGAATATAGGGTTGCAACTTGGGTTGGGTATTGTTGCTTTTATATGAAGAAATTTCGAATGTCTTTTCTTCAAAGTTCCAATTTAATACCTTACCTTGTCAAGCTTGAGTGACCCAAAGGATGGCTCAGTCGTTATATATATATATATATATATATATATATATATATTTTTTTTTTTTTTTTTTTTTTTTTTTCCAGCTGATTCGATCACACATCTTTGATATATTCTTGCTGAAAATAAGGCAAGAAAATTTGGAAATAAGGCAAGAAAATTTGGTGTATCCTTCTGATATATTCTTGCTGAAACAGGTGCTCAAATTGAAATATCTCCAAATGTGCCATACAAAAGTTCCTGCTTGACTCACCTGCTCCAGGAATCACTTGGTGGCAATGCGAAACTCACAGTCATTTGTGCTATTTCTCCTCATGACAAGTAATCCAATACTTAAACTCTGTTTTTTTTTTTAAGTTCTATTTAATGTTTACTTTTGCAAATAATTCAATACAGCAGCACTCTATCTTTTGGTTTTTTTTATTAAGTTCTGTTGTTAAATCAGAAAATTGATTGATATTAGAATAGAAGTTAGATTACTGTCATATATCGATGCTGCTATATTATGGGAATCTGTTTGGAACAAACCTTAAACTTATCTCCCGTCTGGTCTTGATTGTAAGTTGGGGTGATGATTGTCTCTATTAAGCTTTTAGTAATGCATTCAAGGCACTGAAACATGGATTCATGTATCACATGGCCTTAGTTGGTCTGTAAATAGTTTCCTCTCCTCTATGCCTTGAGTTTGCATGCTGTATCATATTGCTGCTACACTTACATGATGAACAACTTGTGTGTTTTCATATTGTCCTGTTGGTGGGATTAATGAAATGATGTGAATATGTGCTTGATTTCACCTGCAGAAAGATCAAAATGTCGTGCTCTGGAATCTGTTAAGAGAACCCTTTCCTTTGCACAACGATGCTAGAGTTTCTTGCTGCCAATTAAGTATATTAGATTATATAAGTAGATGGTTATCTTTTAATGGCTTTGCACAACGATGCTAGAGTTTCTTGCTGCCAATTAAATATATTAGATTATATAAGTAGATGGTTATCTTTTAATGGCTTGGATTTAAGACACATGTAAATGCTCTAATGGTAGCAGACACTTTTTCACTGTATATTTATTGGTCCTGGGATGTTCAACGTGGATTCCAATTGAGTTCATTATGGAGGTATGATTATAGGGTTTCAGGGGACTTGTGTCTTGTTAAGCAATAAGGGCAGATCAGTGTTGAGGTCAACTTCAGGGGACTTGTGCTGACTACATACCCTTAGGTGGATAAGAACTTTATCATTCAAAACAGTGGCATCACAATCATATGGTTGGGATATGAGTAATGCGATGTTGAAAAACGTAGAAGATCCTGATGAGCTCCACATCCTAAATGCTTTGTTATATTTATGACCTTATGTTTATTAATGCAAGCTACTTGGCACATATCTTGCTATCATGACTGTGATTTTCTTTTGGGCTTCCTGTGAGACAGATTTCTTCTTAGTAAGTAGTCTCCTGTCCAAAAAACACGTGCAACATCTTATATATCAATTAGTATATATTAATCATATTGATCCTACTCATTGTCTACCAAATGATATAATGTGCAGAAAACATTTGGCGTGAGATCAATCAGGCACAACAACGAAGAACTCACTGCAGCTCTCTATCTCCAAGTGAGCATAGTGAGCCAGGCTCTCATCTTTGTGACCCGATCTCAGAGTTGGTCCTTTGTTGAACGACCAGGCGTGTTGCTTGTTAGTACCTTCCTTGCCGCTCAATTGGTGAGTATAAATGATGTTTCATGCCATTGAATATATCTGTATTCTCCATTAAAACTGACAATTTATCCATCCATTGTGTTAAGGTGGCTACATTGATAGCTGTTTATGCAAACTGGGACTTTGCAAGGATCCAAGGCATAGGGTGGGGATGGGCAGGAGTGATTTGGTTATACAGCATCATCTTCTACTTCCCTCTTGATGTCCTCAAGTTCTTGATCCGTTACAGTTTGAGTGGCAAAGCTTGGGATACCGTGATTGAGAACAATTTTGTATCTTTATTGAATTTTGTATGAATGCTTAAATTATATTTTGAATGAATGAGAAACAGTTAGTTATCATGTTGTGTCTTTATTGATTGATTGAACGTTGTCATTATTATAATAAATATTATATTTAGCCCAGAAAATCGGTATCGGAAAAATAGAAAAAACAAATCAAATAACTTAGATAGCGCTCAAATAAGCGCTATCTAAGTTTAACATATATACTACAATAGCGCTTCTTTTAGCGCTATCTAAGAACAATCTAATTACTTCCATAGCGCTTATTTACGCGCTATCTTAGCAGATAAACAAATCTAATTTAAAAAATTCATTTAAATTAAATAGCGCTATCCAAGCTAATTTAAAAAAAAATTAGCGCTTACATAGCGCTTTAGAAGGCGCTATTGAAGTTAATTAAAAAATAAATAAACGCTTAGATAGCGCTTTTTAAAGCGCTATCTAAGCGAAGTGCTATTCAAGTACGCGCCTTGCATAGCGCTTTTTTTAGCGCTATCTAAGCCTATTTTTAAGCGCTATGCAAGCCTATATCTGTAGTAGTGTACATTCCTCTAAGAATGTAGCCGATTAACATTGTTTTAGGTTTAGAGAGTTTTGAGCAGCGCTACTAAAGTTTCTTTTGTAGGGCGAACCTCGTCAAAGAGTTCATTGTTAGATTATTTTTAGTTTGTTTTAATTTTCTAAATTATTTTTAGTTGTTGCTTCTAAATATTTATATTGTTATTGAATTTTCACATTCGGAGTTTTTGAGAAACGGATAATCCTACATGGATATTAGGTTTTCGTTTTCTCAAAACTTGGGGCATGAGACTTTACTCCCTCCCTTGAACTCTTGAAACATGTACCTGATATTAAAGGCATGACTTCACTACCCATTTTGCTGGTTCAGATATGGGCTTTAACACTTTGAAAATTTTAAGGTTGATTTCCATTTGATCTCTATTAATGTATTGATACTCATCTTTGACCTTTATTAATTTTTGTTTTTCAGGCTAACACCCATGACCGTTCATTAAACAAGTTTGACTAACAAATTTGTCTAAAATTTTGAAAAAACAAATTTACCCTCTCTCACTTTTTTTTTAATCTCTCTTCTCACCAAGGAGCCTTATATCACTTTCTCTCCTTTTTCTAATGTCTTTTTTCAATTAATTTATTTTATTTTAATCTGCATTGAAAACATACTATTTAGGTGCCCAAACCATAGAATAAACTATTAAACGAGGATAATGATGTTTGTCATTTTATTTTACAGTAGTATATTTGAATCTAAACCAATTATAAAATGGCATTTGTGAGGTTAGGTGGACAGTTCAGATGGGTCTATCTTTTCAAAGTAGTTCGGTTTTGATGTCAACAGATGGTACCTTACTTAGATAAAAGCTAATCTGGTTCTGCAATTATTTGCCTATTGGACAAACCGTTTTTGAGTTAAAAATTAATGGACTGAAGGCCTTTCATAGGAGTACTTTGATATGTTGTTTGTTCGAGATTTAGGCACATAAAATTTGAACTTTTTCTGTCCATTTCCAGGCCATTTATTTCTTTTATCTTACAGATGAAGAAGGGTGTGAAGAGAAGTTCTCTTGAATACTATGAGGTTTATCTTCCTCCTTTATTTAGTTCTTATTCCTTGAACTACTCCATTAGTGTGACTTGCCAATTATTAAAAAAACACCTCTTTATGTTACATACATAGGTCAATGTTGGGTTAATTCAACGCACTAAACTATGAGTGGGAGAAGGGGAAGATGAGGAGAGAGCTTTGAGAGACTGAGAGGGTTTGTGGGAGAGAGAAAAGAGTAGGGGAAAAGATGAGAGTGATTACAAAGATAGTGAGAGTAAGAGGAATTGTGAGGGTAGGTTTGTTGGTGGAAAGTGAGAGATTAAAGGAAAAAAAATAAAAAATAAAAATGAGATATGGTAAATTTGTCTTTTTAAAATTTTGGATGAAATTTTTAAGTCAAACTGATTGAATGGACGGTCATGAGTATTAGATTGGAATAATTAACGAAGGTTAAATAGGAATAGCTATAAATTAATGAGGCCAAATGAAAAATAACCCTAAATTTTAAATTGACCAGACAAAGTAGGGGTTAACACTACTAAAAAAATTCCCTTTTGCGACGACTCGTAGCGCGACGAGGGAAGTTTTGTCGCTCAAAATTATCATTGTGTGACGACATATTTAATATTGTCACGCAAGTACAAAAAATAGCTAACTACTTAATGCGACGAGCGGTTTCGTCGCATCATAGCCTCTGTCGCGACGCAAGTAAAGCCTTCGTCGCATACCTAATATGCGACAACGTGTCGTCGCTTAAAACCAAATATTTCGTCACCCTAAAATACCTAGGGCTACGTGTCGACCACTTTAAACGACCAACTTTAATATCCTCTGGCGACACACTATTTCGTCGCCTAAATATAGCTTACGCGACGCACCAAAAGCCTTCGTCGCCTAAACTTTGCCACTTTGAACAACACCCTAGGGCGACAAACTTTGTCATCGCCTAAAGATATCTTACGCGACGAAACGAAAAGCTTCGTCGCCTAACGTATTCACAACAAAAATACCTCCTAGGGCGACAAACTTTGTCGTCGCCTGAAGATATCTTACGCGACGGATTGGAACGCTGCGTCGCCTAAAGTCTTTTCAACAAAAATACATCCTAGGGTGACAAACGTCGTTGTCGCCTAAAGATAGTGCACGCGACGAATAGGAACCCTTCGTCGCCTCAAGTATTCACAACAAAGATTAGTCGCTTAAAGAGAGTCGGTTCATCGCCTACAACATTCTAGTGCGACAAACCTTGTCGTCGCCTGAATCTATCTTACGCGACGGATTGGAAAGCTTCGTCGCCTAACGTCTTACATTCTAGGGCGACCAATTTTGTCGTCGCCTGAAGCTATCTTTCGCGACGAAGTGGAACGGTTCGTCGCAACAAGTACTCACAACAAAGATTCCTCACTTAAAGAGGATCGGTTCATCGCCTAAAACATCCTAGGGCGACAAACTTTTTCGTCGCCTGACGATATCTTACGCGACGATTTTGAAAGCTGCGTCGCCTAAAGTCTTACATCCTAGGGCGACAAACGTCTGCGTCGCCTAAAGATAGCATACGCGACGAATAGGAACCCTTCGTCGCATTAAGTACTGACAACAAAGATTCGTCGCTTAAAGAGAGTCGGTTCATCGCCTAAAGCATCTTAGGGCGACAAACTTTGTCGTCGCCTGAAGATATCTATCGCGACGAAGTGGAAAGCGTCGTCGCAAAAAGTCTTCCCAACAAAGATTCGTCGCGTAAAGCGAGCAGGTTCGTCGCATAAGCTCAGGTCTGCGTTTTTCACTATTTTCTCCTCTCATTTTATTCTTTTTCTCTGCTAGATTGATTTCTCTTACTATATACTCCAAGCTTCCAGCACTTAATTAGGCTTTCGTCTTCTCTTTGTGTCGCCCACACCGGCCACACTTAATTAGGCTTTGGCACTTAATTAGGCTTTCGTCTTAATGAAGGAAGGGTTGATGATGATTTTTTGAGACATCCTGCTGATGGAGAGGCTTGGAAAGCATTCGATACTATGTATCCCGATTTTGCAGAAGACCCGCGCAATGTTAGATTGGGGTTTGCAACTGATGGATTTAATCCGTTCGGGAATATGAGCTCTACTCACAGCACCTGGCCCGTCGTTGTTGTTCCTTATAACTTGCCCCCTTGGATGAGTATGAAAAAAAATTTACAATGATGACTTTATTAATTCCCGGTCATCCCGGAAAGGACATTGATGTTTATTTGCGGCCATTGGTTGATGAGTTAAAAGACTTGTGGGAAAATGGTGTACGTACATTTGATAAGTCTACCAACACAATGTTTATGTTAAGAGCAGCAGTGATGTGGACTATACATGATTTTCCCGCTTATGAAAATATTTCAGGTTGGAGTACTCAGGGCTATAAGGCATGTCCGATATGCAACGATGATGTAACGTCTGATTGGCACCCGGGAAAGGTTTGTTATATGGGTCACCGTAGATGGTTGCCCCAGGATCACGAGTGGCGAACAAATAAGATGGACTTTGATGGAAAAATGGAGAACGACACTAGACCTAGAGAATGGTCGGGGGATGACATTTTGGCTAAGTTGAATAGCTTGGAATTTGGTCAGATTGGCAAACATCCCGATAATCGTGATACTAATTTGCACAGGTCAGCTACATATCTGAACTGGACGAAGAAGGGTATATTCTTCGAGCTTCCGTACTAGTCGAAATTAAAGATCAGGCACAACCTAGATGTGATGCATATTGAAAAGAATGTGTGTGATAGCGTGGTTGGGATAATTCTTGGCATCGAAGGAAAATCGAAGGACACTGTGAAAGCGAGGGAAGATTGTATGAACATGGGTATAAAGAAACGGTTATGGCTTAAGAAAGTCGCTGACAAATGGGTAAAGGGACATCCCTATTTTGCAGTTAAACCGCCAGTAAAGATAAAAAATTTTAAGTTTTTTTCTTCTGTGAAGTTTCCAGATGGGTACGCATCTAATATTGCCCGTTGTATGAAAATATGATAATATTGCATTATTATTTTTTTATAATTGGTATTCAACATATTTTGAATATATATAATATTTTTTTAATAGATGTTACAATTGAAGGAAGTAAATTCGGCTCTTTACGATGATGAATTATCAAAACTGGCGAGAGGTCCTATTCGATCTGAAACATTTTCGGGTTGTTATGTGAATGGTGTTAAGTTCCTAGTTATCGAGCGAGACAACAATTTGAGCACTCAAAATAGCGGCGTATTAGTACCTGGGGACGGCGACACCGCCGATGTTGATTTCTATGGTAAACTGACATCTGTAATTCAATTACTGTACAAAGACCGTTGCCAGGTGATTTTATTCAAGTGTCGTTGGTTTGATACAAACCCACATAAAGTCGGGAGTATTAAACGAGAATATGGTCTAGTAAGTGTGAACACAAACACACTTTGGTACGAGCATGATCCTTTTATTTTGGCAACTATGGCAAAACAAATTTTTTATCTAGATGATCTTAAAGCTGGTGGTGGATGGAAAGTAGTTCAGACGATCCAACACAGAAATATATGGGACATTCCTGAAAAGGCTTCTGATGACCACAGTGATGACGACACCGCTGATCAAGATAATTCATCTTCAAGCATTCCGATTATCCAACAGCCATTTGAGTTATTTGTCGAACTTCCTCCGATTGATGGCGAATATGATGTTGAGGTATCACCTACAAAAGATAAAGTTTTTGAAGAATCTGAGGCAACCATGTCAGATGAACTTGAAGAAGAAGTTAAAAGTGATTACTCTACTGATTCAGATTACATTTGAAGGATTATAATTTGTTAGATCGTTTACAAAATGTTAATAATATTATGTATTTTGTTAGTTCATTTAATTAAATTTGTTAATGTACTATGAATTTTTTACCATAAATTTTTTAAACGAACGTCGAAGTGCAATTAAGTAATGATATAAAATTTTCCTCCTAAAATAAGCAAATTTGATGTTATTCGTCGCACAAAATGCTCTCCCCTTAAAAATCATGGTGCATGCTTCTGGCGGCAATTTTGAAAAAATGAGCACAAAATTTTGAAAACTAGCGCGACGAATTTTGTGATTTATGGCGACGAAATTTTGAAAAGGCGCAAAAAAGTTTCGTGAAAATTTGAAAACTTGCGCAAAACAAAATGTGAAAATTTGAAAACTCGCGCGGTGAAATTTTAAAACCTAACGCGACGAAGTCGCAGATATATGGCGACGAAGGACTCGTCGCGCAAAACTGGCCATTTTAATTAAAATCCTTTTTCTCCCATTCAAAGCCATTTTGTTAGATTCAGAGAGGAAGAGATTTCATTTCCTCTACTGTGCGATTGAGCTGCTGTGCGATTGGGAAGGTCACTATACTTGTTGGGGCAGGTTAGTTTATCTGCCAATCGTTTTAGTTGTTTATCTCTTGAAAAAGTTCTGATTTTGAAGTATTGTATTTGGTTTTGGACTTCAGTTTGTGCTTCCATTAGGTTGGTTTTGAAGTATTTGTTTTGGATCTATCAAGAGTAAGGTGAGTTTCTGTAGAATAGGAATGAGGGTAGAGTTACAACTGACAAGGGATCGAAATTTCTGTAGAACTCTCACCCAAATCATAGAATTGCAGTTTTTTTAGCTTTGGGATCGAAATTTGTTGAGAAACAAAATGGGTTTGGGAATAAAATATCTGCTTTGCTCTTGTATATGAACTGTTTTTTGGGGAATGAAGATCTGAAAGTTTAGTTTAAAGTCTGCATTTAGTTGTAATTTATTTTTAAGAGTTGTATTTCCCTAATTTTTTTACTGATTTAATGTCGATTTGGGTTTCTTTTAAGAGTTGTATATGAACTGTTTTCACTGTCGATTTGGGTTTCTTTTCTGACATCTAATTTAATGAAATGGAGATTCAGCACATAGTTTGTTTTTTGTCTATGTTTTGTTTGAAGAAAGTTGTCCACGAAAATTTTCAAGAAGTTTTCAAGAAAATTTTCTTCTTCTGGTAATGAACTTAATTGTGTTTCCTGGTCACTTGTATCATTTGATCCCAATAGATTTGTTGAGGATCCATGAGAAGCTTGAACCTGGGTAATATCCAATTTAAATCTCTTTGCATTGTCTTTTGGCCTTGCCCAGGGAGTCTCTTTACCACCCTCTCAGTATGTACCACACTCAAGTTTGTCCCACTTCTGGTATAATGCTTTATTAGCCGATGGGGAGAGAGTCTTGTTATGAAGTATAGTTATTGAGAGATAAAAGGTTTAATTTATAAAGTTATTAGATTGAAGTTTGTCATATGGCAAAAATATTACTCTTAAGAATTTAGAATAAGATGAAATGTGAATCTTTAGTTGATGACATGGGCATAATACTTAAGTAGCACTAGCAGTGGAAAGTGAGGGGCTTAATACTTGGTAGCACTAGAAGTCTTTGCTATGATGTTAAGTATTGCAGATTCAAGTTTCAGTGGTTGTTTTCCCAGACTGATATCACATAGTCATTGATAGCTATGCCAGTATCCCTGCCTTTAGTGGAAGTTTGCAGCTTCAATTAATCTCCACTTAATTGAAGGTTATCAATTTACGAGTTTGTCTCAAGGACACTAATATGCTTTCTGATTGCTGTAATTCTCAGGAGGTAAAGATCAGATTGCTGTAATTCGAGCCTCAGGAAGCATCAGCTGTGTTCGTGGTTCACTTAGTTTATTTGACTCTGGTATTACTTCTAAGCAATTTATTGAGAAGATCTGCACTGTAAGAGGTAAGATATGCACATTACATGTTCATATTTTTACAGGCTGTGCATATGTAGATAATGATACTTCATATTGTAAATGATACTCCATATGTTACTGTAACATATGTTACCGTAACATATCCAATTTTGTTAGATAATGATACTCCATTTTGTTAGATGTGATCACTAGTCTTAGTATGATAATATCCAATTTGTCATCAAAATGTTGAAGTCTCCATCTGATTTCAACAGTCAATATCCCGGTGTTGCATGTAATGTCTGTGTTGACATAACCAGGATGAACAACATTTATTCGCATCTTGGGGAACTTCTGGGCTAGGATCCTAGTATAAGCATTCAATGCAGCTTTAGAATATCAAGAAAATCCTACTCTAAAGTGGCACTCTATTCTTTAAATATCAACACAATGAAATAAAAAATAAAGTTATAAAAGACATAAGAAAGCAAGTAAAACCAGGAGGTATGTCACAAAAATACCAAGGGGCAATCCTCAAGGCAGAGTACTAAGTTTACAGAGTGAAAACAACCTTTTTTGGTTTGGAAATAGCACACTTTATGCTTCCATCAAATGTAGGCTTTCCGGATTTTCGATGTTTTACTTCAGAAATATTCTAAACAAAAAATCAAATAAATGCAATAGTACCTGGTTGTTTCAATTAGGGAGGATATTTCGAAGAAAACAAATATGAAGCTCAGGAAATATACCTTGGAGGCTATATCATTAGTTGCCATATACTTATATATAACTTTAAGTCAGCAACAGTACTAATCCCTCTTTTGCATTCTTGAACTTGCTTGATTGGTACAAAATAGCGTTAAAAAACAGAAACTGAGGAATATCCTTGATCTGCATTTTCTTGTGTAGCAAGGACACTTCAGTTTCAAAAAATAAAAACAAACTCGCATCGGACACGTATTGTACACTACGACACGCCTTGGACACTGCATGCTTAGATTATCAACTTTTTCACATACCTTTCACATGTTCAATTCTTATAAATGCTATGGCTAGTAGAATATTAAAATAAATGACATACAAGGTCAAATAGGAGAGAATGACACCTTCACTAAGGGGCTCAAAACGAATATGTCCTGGCTTAACCACAATGGGAACAATTTCAGCCTCTGAATGCGATTCCTGATGTTCTTGAGATTTACCATTCGCAGTCTCTCCAGGCATATTTTGATAGGCTTCATGACATTCTTGAGTTTTATTATACACAGACTCTTCAATTGTCTGCAATAAGTGAGTAATAAAACAAGAACAAACATGGAAACACGTACAATTGGCCATGGGAAGAGTTATTTATAGTCATTTTGATAGCAGAACTGTAGGTCAAAAGTACCCTTTTCTTTTTTGAGAGTTATTTTGGTTGCACAGCCCTTGATAAGCATTTATTCGCATCTTGGGGAACTTCTGGGCTAGGATCCTAGTACCAAAATTTCTTAACAAAAACTTAAAAAACTAGATGTTTGCTTCTTCGATCAAGCATTATTTTCAGAATTGTAAAGGAAAATAAAAAGAAAAAATCCAGAGGAGTGAAACTTGCTACTTAGAGCTATAAGCAGCAAATGGAAGTGTTACTTCTTTAGTTCATATGTTTTAAAACTGTAAAGAATTAATGAAATAGTATCCACCAACACCAATGACCAAGTTGTCTATACACTCCTGCATTTTTGCGGTGAGTAACGATCAGGCACTTCAGTTTCAGATCAGACCCACTATGGGTGTCTCATGCTTGATGTTGCTTCCGACCCACCATGGCTTGAACCCAATGTGTACATTGATGGCATCTTCTTCAACTGGAGCCGGGAGATTCAGATCGAGCAGGTCACGAATCTCTGGAACCATTTTCTGAATTACAATGCCCTGACTGCCACCTCTTGCCTCTGACCCCTCAATCACATGGGACCTTTTGTGGCCACCCAAAGCTTCCCTGATGCAAAGACTTTGAAGCAAATTGGGCACTCATGCTTGTTCTTCTTCGATCAAGAACTAGTATCAGTAGTAGTGCTATTAGGGCTCACATTGCTGCATAAAAACTTGATGGCCTTACTATCAGCTGTTGGTTCAGGAGTAATCTCAGTCTCAATGCTGATGAGTGGGTGTGGTTGTGCGATCATTTTCGAACTCCCACATTTCTGGTAAGCATTAACGTTTTATTTAATTAGGCAAAACATATTTATTTTTATATATGTAATAATGCATATGTTTAATATATATTTTGAATAATTATATAGAAAAAATCTGAGGCGAACAAGGCGAACCGACTTCAAAAGAAAATTTTACATCACTCTGGTTCATTGCCCTTCTCTTACAGAGTGGAGGAACGACGTCTAGTAAGTGAACTCATGTTTCATTTCATTATTTTACTTTTAGTCAATACATTCAATTAAATGTTTATATTAGTTGGTTTATTGTTTTAACAATGTTTTGTAGGAAGGTTCAAAATTCCTAGAAATCGACATGTTCAAGGATGTTTATGCACTACCTGGCAATGAGGTGGCCGTGAAGTTGCATGTATGTTTTATTCTTTGTATTTTTGCATGTTGTTACTTCTGTTGTTTTAAAAGTTATTAATTTTTAATAATTTTTTTAATCAAGGAAACGATGGTGGAGAGGCGGGATGCCTACATGGAGCAAGTGGCCTCGCAACATCCTCTGGGAACTCCGTTGGAACAGCTCACAATGGACAATCCTGATGCAGGATTACATATTTTGACGGAGACATTGGAATCGCTAGGTCCAAGACCCGGAAAGATTGTTCGGGGGATGGGAAAAGCTAAAGTTCGTGAGGTCAACACCTCATCTTCAGCTTCGCAGCGCTCAGTCGGAATTGTTTTCATCATTACAGTCGAAAGTGGAGGAATTATAGAATGAGTTAAATGCTGCTAAAGCGCGTGAGGCGGAGAGGGAGGCTCGAGAGGCCCGGGAGGCTCGGGAGGGGGAACGACAAGCACAAGAGGAAACTAGGTGGAGTATGTTATTAGGGGCTCTCCAGCAGTCAGGGATTAATTTGTCGAGCCTTCCGCTACTGTCGACAAACCATCATCAGCCACCACATCCCTAAAAAATGTATTGATGTGTTTTTTTAATTTGTAAGTATATAGTACGGTTTAAAATTTTTAATTTGTAATGGATACATTATGGTTTTACATTATTAATTTGTAAAGTTAATAGTATTTAAATAAATTAGCCAAACCTTTCTATGCGTGAGACGATTCAATTAATAAATATTTCAAATTTAATTAAATAAATATTTGAATTAAAAGATTTCAAAATTATTAAATAGAACTTTAAGCGACAAATTTTCGTCGCATTAGAATAGATCAAGCGTGTTTGAATTGACGTAACCTATGTGACAACATTAGAGTGATGAATATTGTTGTTGCGTAAAGAATATCTTGTGCGATGAAAGGTTCGTCACCATTGAGTTAAGCCGACAAAGTCTAACGCGACGAAAGGGATCGTTACGATTGAGTTATGCCGACAACGTTTAGTGCGACGAAAGGGATCGTCGCGTAAGTATATTTTGCACGAAGAACAATTCTATTTCTTGCGACGAAATTAGCGTCGCGCAAAACAGTATTACGCGACGCACCCTTATGCAACGATCTTTGGCGTCGTCGCGCAAAAGGATTTCATAGTGACGAAGATTTATTTTCGTCGCGCAAAGATTTGCGAGAGTGCCGTCGCGCAAACATGATTTTGTAGCGACGAAGATTTAGTTGCGTCGCGCAAAGAATTGCGAGACAAAGCTGTGGTGTTGTCGCGCAAAAAAGGCATTTGTAGCGACGAAGAGTATTTTCGTCGCGCAAAGACTTGCGAGACGGAGCTGTGGTTTCGTCGCGCCTAAAGACACTTTTAGCGACGAAGATTATTTTTCGTCGCGCAAAGGCTTGCGAGACAGAGCTGTGGTGACAACCTTTGCGCGACGAATATTTTGTCGCCCAATATTTATGACGACGAAATGTGACATATAGCGACAATTTTGACTACGTCCCTAAAGGCCTGTTTTTTGTAGTGTAACATCCCATCCCTCGATCTCGATCTCGTCCCAATTTTTTTTGTCATTTTGGGATTGATCAAGATCATCACGATCCCATCGCATTCCGATCTAGAATGGGATGATATAGGGATGGAGATTTTTCAATCCCACCCATCCCGTCTCATCACAAACTTATTTATTTAATATTTATTATTATTAATTTTAATCAAACTAATCTTCTAAAGGAAAGTTTATGATGTGTTTAACTTGAATCAAAACATCTACTATTTGAAAACTTGTTTGATTTGATACTCTTTGTTTAGATAGAAACTTAAGTATAGATATTTTATGTCAAATAGAACCCATAAAAATTTATGCTTTTTCACATTTTAGATTGATTATAGAACAATTATTTTTGAAGACATTAAAGTCAAAAGATGGTTTGTTTTAGTTTTACACTACGAGTTATATGTACAATTATTGGTTAGTGTATAACACAAAGGATGTTAACATAAAAAAATGTAAGTTCATTGGACCATAAATTTTACATGAGATTTATATTGTTACAATGATAGTTAAATGTATATAAATTTGACATTATTGGTGTATGAATCAATTTGTGATGAAATTCTTTTGTATTCTTCATTATAAGACTATTTAGTTCTTGTTTATCCCGTCTCGTCCCGATCCCGAACGAACGAGATGAGATAGGGATGAGGTCCGTCCCGTGCCCACCCCTAAGACAAAGTATGTTAATTAATCTAAAACTTGAATCCAACTTATCATCCCGACATGATACCATGATTTTCATTTTACGCATGCAAAAGCATTATTTTAGTTATTTTCTAAATTTTGAAATCCCAATGTCCTCTTAACAACTTTGGCAGTTCCCCTAGTTTTTTTCTAAATGTTGAAATCTCTATGTCCTCTTAGCAACTTTTCCATTGCCCTCTATTTTCATTTTTTTCTAACTTATTAAACTGGATCGTCATTGACAAGCTAAAATGGCTTTGTGTTTCTTTAATTTTTTTGTTTCTTGTATATAATCTTACTTTGTCAGTCATCGAGTGCATAAGCAAGATATAATGAATCTAGATCAGCTGATCAGTGGAGCAGGAAAGAGCGAACATGGTGCATAAACTAGTTTTTTTACACTTCACTTGTTACAGTCGAGATAGGCCCCACACTAACAAGAGCTTAAAGGAAAATTAATAAGGTCCTTTTAAAATTAACTTTAAAAAACTATTAAGATTCCTTTTTTCTCTTTAAAATTTTTTTCAATCAAAACTCAAAAGGAAACCCATGTTGACTATGCACAAAATTGACTACTCATACGCCCAAATGATTTCCCAAGAATCAAAAGGCAGTTGTATATATAGCTTATTTGTTGGGTGCATGCAGATGTTAATCAAGCTTCTTCAAATTTCATAGTAGAAGAATTGAGTATCAATGTAAACTCCAATATAACTTGTTTTAATGCATTTTTTTGCCCTTTTCTTAATTTCAGTATCTCCTCCAAAAATAAAAAAAAATTAAAAAATCACTTGATATGCTCCCAGATGTGATTAAGTAAGATGTTTGGATGCAAGAAATGTGTACCATGTCTTCTTTGGGATGGAATTTTAGGATATAGTAATGCGTATTGTCCAAAGCTTGTCCCCAACGCATGGAACTCTGAAAGTCCTTTATAGTCTATGGATGAGTTTTATGTTAAGATCTATTATATTTTTTTAAACAAAGATTATCGTGAGATCAATGTAGTGTTTAAGATGGAGTGACAGGGTTTTGTGCGTGGTTCATACTGTACATTGGGCAGCCATATCTGTCTTTCGGATTCTCTGATATCTTTGGGATATTTTATACAGTTTCTTGTTTCCATCTTCCTCCTCTTTGGAACTTCTCGCAATCAGGTTTTAGGTTTTTCTGCCAATGTGATGTAGCTTGCATGGAAGTCGATAAAAACAACAAGATATGCACAAACATTTGGAGGATTTCATTATAATTCCTAAATCACAAACATGATTCCCTAGTATTTTCTAATTTTTTGTTGAAAAGAATTAATTATTTACTTTGTGAATAAAATATAATTCTTATTAAATCCTAATTAGTGTGGGATTAACTCGGGTCAAACAAATGAGTACATAGAAACTAGTTTATGAAAAACATTCGGTCTTTCATGCTCCACAGACAAGTTGATCAAATATGATTAGGAAAGGAGCTATTAGCAGGCTGACCTGGGATATTGGCCTTGTGAAAATTTTAGAAATTAATACATGCACACCAGGAAACCCAACGTTGGTGGCAGCATAGTGGCTAGAGCCCTATTATTTTTAATGATTTATCAAACATATAATAACATGTAAATAATTGGACATTTACTATGCATATAATTATTTTTTCCCAAATATCTATTTATTTAACATCCCGAGTCATCTCAAATTCCAAGGGTCCGTCAT
This sequence comes from Berberis thunbergii, assembly GCA_003290165.1. NCBI lineage: Eukaryota > Viridiplantae > Streptophyta > Magnoliopsida > Ranunculales > Berberidaceae > Berberis > Berberis thunbergii. The sequence goes on along the minus strand of QNQO01005053.1, from coordinate 709,976 downwards.
CAATATAACCCATAATCGTATTATTGTGATCAGGTGACATTCTTCAAATGCGGAGGTATCAATATCAAAACTCCACCATTCATTGATCGAACATTGTTGCAAGCACGGGATCCACTAGCCCCATTGTTTCCTCATTTGGAACTTCAATCATCACCAACCATGTAAACTCCAGTTTCATTCTCAGATTCCATTTCAGTTGCAATGTTGAAAATATCTTCTGAGCAAATCATCCTCCTAAAGGCCCAATACAAACAGTGATCCAGCCCAATCTCCTATACTTCATATGAAGTTCTAGCAGCCCACATATGGCGCCGTGCAAGGCTTGTGGGCTTGACGATGATCAAGAGATAGAATTTATGTTCCCAATCAACGGTAGTTCGCGCCTACGACCACCACTCCCAGCCGAGTACTTTGGCAATGCAGTTGTTCCTGCATCAACAACAGCCACATCTTGTCTCGACCGCTAATTGACACGGTTCAAGTCATCCATGAAACAATGCTACGGGCTGATAATGAGGACATCTGTAGTAATTTAATTCACTTGTCTAGGAAGCTTACTGATTTGCGGAATCCTCGAGTACGAAGAACTATGTTGTAAAGGTACGGGTCGAAAACGAAATCACATTCTCGAAAATCGTCCTATGTCCATAGCCTAAGAATTTTAGTCAATGCAGTGTTTTTGGTTTTTGTTCAAAAGAGGTGATTAACCAAGAGTTTCATTAGTTTCAATTTTCTTCCTGAAAATCCATATACTACTGATGTATTACAGTTTCAATAACTGCTCTCGGCGGTTAATGAATCCGTCGAGCAATTTCATATCATATGCACAATGTGTGAATAACTAACATCTCCCACTTGCATGTGATTAACCAATTTATAAGAGAACAAATCTCTTCATTGCAATGTTCAAACAGATAACTAGGCTGTGCGACCAACATATCTTACAAATCACGAGAGTTCACCACTATATAACAGTTAGGTATACATAACAAATCCAACGAGTAGAAAAATATGCAGTACCACAGACCCATTCTGTCACATAAAAAAAAATCTCTTGATCTCTCAATGAATATATCATTGTAATGCGTTTTTGTATTCACAATTATGTAAACTGATCCCAATTTGAGTGCTTTTCTAGAGATGCCCATTTAGGCTGAATCATTCATGACCTTTTTAGAATTCGAAGATAGCATACATCAAACTCAAACCTCAAGAAATCAGTGAAAGTCATACGGGTACAAATATGGGTCATCTTAGCCTCAAGAGTTCACATAACGAGAAAGAAAAATCAATAATACCTCGTTACTCTTATGGTCATTATTTTGCACATGTGGTATGAACACACATGCTATGGTATTTTCTCTTTTTTCATGGAGCGTATGTCTCTCATTATAAATACTATACAGGTGATAGTTCAGATACACTCAATATCCAACTTAAGTCCACCATTCTACTTTTTATTTTATCACAAAACAGGACTTTCACCTGGCATTGAGACGGATAAGGTGAATCGTAGAGTTGTTCATCTTTGGTCACAAAGATTTTGAATATAGTGACCTCATCTTCATCCATAATCAAGGCGACATTCATTTAAGCTTGAACTCTTATACTGCTTAAACTGTTTCATCTCTATAAATCATGCATTTATAGAGGCGATTGGTTATGTTAGAGGGCCAATCAATCTGTCTGACACACCTTTTATATCGTGCACTAAGCGTCTATCATGTGTGTACACTTTAAAAAAAATGGTAATATTAGGCATCAACTTGATAACAGACTTACTATTATTCCTTTGTGGGTGATTCTAAATGTCGAGGAAATGGGCGAGGGAGGCTCCCTCGCACGTGCCTGAGTTTTGTTTCAAAAAAAAAAAAAAAAAAAAAACGGGAAAACTAAAACTTTCGAAACTTTTAAAAAAAGAGCTTTCACCCATTCTATTATCTGAGAAAATCTCAAGTCTCTATGTTCTATCCCAAAATGAAAACCTGTCTATCTTGCACCTCTGTTATTAAAGCTTGAACCAAGTCTATCTCAAAATGAAAACCTCTGTCTATCTCAAGGTAGAAAATCTCTCTATTCTGGTCTCCTCCTCTGTTTCTGAAGCATGGGTGAGTAGGAAAACCTGGAAGTGGTCATGGTCAAATGCAGGGCTGAAATCATATAATATGTATTGCCCCAGTGTGAAGAAGCCTGATGAAGATGACTGAAGCCATCTCAGATAGCTTGTCGTGAGGTTCATGAATGAAGAGCAAAGTTTATAGAAACGTGCAGAAACTACTTACTAGTCGCCTACCTGATAGGGATGTATCTGGTATTGGTATAGGGGATTGGTGAGAATCTTGAATGGTGTCAGTGAGCTAATCTCCTCATAGTTCCTTTCTCTTTGTTCTCTCCAGCAAAGCAAAATAAGTTGCTTCTAGGATAGCATTTGTAGCATTGGAGGATGGAGTTTTATTGAGTTATGTTGCGAGAAGTTATTCACTGATTTTTAATGTCCATGTAGCTTTCTCTCTGTTGTTGAAGGTCAAGTTTAAGCGATAAATGGTCTAGCCACGTAGGGTGTCATCAGGTCTTACTCAGTTACTCTTGTAGTCTCCACTTAAAATGGGTGTCAACAAGAGGATGATGGCTGGCTTATCTGTTTTGTTCACAATGAAGAAACCGATATATCTCAAGTAATTCATCAATTGGAATAGAACATGGCATGTTTCACCACAAAAGCAAAAGTGAAACCAAGCCTACATTTCAAAGATTAGACTGGTTGCAAAGATTAGACTTCCACACAGAGTACCATATGGATTTCATGGCACTTACATTTCAAACCTAATGCAACAGTAGAAAATGAAATCTCTTTAGGATTTCAATCCATTTTTGTTTATAATTTTTCATGTAATGTCTTGTAATTACGCTCGTTTACGTAGTTCAGTAGCCTACTATGTATATGGTTTTGACATAACAGAGTGGTTATAGTTGATATTAAATAAAGAAAAGTTAAGTTTTATGTTCAAAGACTAGTTTTATGTAAAGGTCTCTTCAATTTTCTTCTCTTAAAGGATCAGAGGAAGGCCTAGAGTGTGCTGCATATTTATCAAAATTCGAAGACGCAGAGATTCTTCGCTCATTGCTAAAATGCAAGCATGCATTTCATCCAAGTTGTGTGGATAAGTGGCTTGAGAGTCATTCTAGCTACCCTCTCTGTAGACAAAGAGTCGACCAGGAAGACTTCAATGATTTCACGCATTCTTCATCGAATTTTATACTATCTAACGGTCAATCAGGCCTTACTGAGGATTCAAACCTCAAGTTGTCTGTTTTCAGAAGTTTTAGTGGATAACTTTTTTTTTTTGATCAGCAAAACAAAAAGTGTAGTATTCATATTTTCAATTCAAAACGCAAAAAGTATACATCAAGCAAAACTAGTGCAAACATTGGCAGCATGCAAAGGCAATTAGTAAGAAGTTCAGAGTTGAGATACATAGTTAACCACCCTTTAATCTTTCTACTTTGGTTGCCTCCAGGAAAAAAAAAAAAAAAAAAAAAAAAAAAAAACTCTGAGAGCACTGCCGATACAAATGCCTTCACACCAAGGAACAAAGTTCTTAGAATTAACAGGTAATACATCCAAGGTGTATACAGATGACCTACTACCAATAATACATCAACTTAGCACATTCTCCATCACGACTGCTTTAAATATGATCTAACCCACTTATTTTCTCCTATCAATTTATTTATTTTTGGTTAGTTACCTTCATTTCTCCCCAATCACAAATAATGTCCAAGCTGAAAAAACAGAGTCCTGAAAGGGATTTGAAGGGGTGAGGTATTGTGTGAAGTGGAGACTACAAGAGTAACTGAGTAAGACCTGATAACACCCTACGTGGCTAGACCATTTATCGCTTAAACTTGACCTTCAGCAACAGAGAGACATCTACATGAACATTAAAAATCAGTGAATAACTTCTCGCAACATAACTCAATAAGACTCCATCCTCCAATGCTACAAATGCTATCCTAGAAGCAACTTATTTTGCTTTGCTGGAGTGAACAAAGAGAAAGGAACTACGAGGAGATTAGCTCACTGACACCATTCAAGATTCTCACCAATCCCCTCTACCAATACCAGATACATCCCTATCAGGTAGGCGACTAGTAAGTAGTTTCTGCACGTTTCTATAAACTTTGCTCTTCATTCATGAACCTCACGACAAGCTATCTGAGATGGCTTCAGTCATCTTCATCAGGCTTCTTCACACTGGGGCAATACATATTATATGATTTCAGCCCTGCATTTGACCATGACCACTTCCAGGTTTTCCTGCTCACCCATGCTTCAGAAACAGAGGAGGAGACCAGAACAGAGAGATTTTCTACCTTGAGATAGACAGAGGTTTTCATTTTGAGATAGACTTGGTGCAAGCTTTAATAACAGAGGTGCAAGATAGACAGGTTTTCATTTTGAGATAGAACAGAGAGACTTGAGTTTTTCTCAGATAATAGAATGGGTGAAAGCTCTTTTTTTAAAAGTTTCGAAAGTTTTAGTTTTCCCGTTTTCTTTTTTTTTTTTTTTTTTGAAACAAAGCTCAGGCACGTGCGAGGGAGTCTCCCTCGCCCATTACCTCGCCCATTTCCTCGACATTTAGAATCACCCTTCCTTTGTGAATGTTACAAAAAAAAATGCATTGATTGTTCATATTTGAAAGTCATTATTCAATATCTACGCAACCCTAGAGATCATATATGACCTTCAAATACATATCTGGGAATCGATTTTCTAAATGGACCTGCTACCATTTTATGCGTAGATATATACTTTACATTCACTTTTTTTGTGCAATTGTCCCTAAAAAAAATTGTATTTGGTATCTATATGTTTGGTTAAAGAGTGATACTTAGCTGCCTAGTTATCACAGTTCACCATGATTGTGTCTGCAGTATGTTTTTTAATCTCTAAGTGATTGATAATGCCACATACTCAACTTTCATTGTGGATAAGGCTACACATGTTTGTTTCTTACTTCTCCAAGAAATGACACCATTATTCAGTAAGAAAGCATAACCAGAAGTAGATTTTCTTTCATTTAAATTGCCTCCCCAATCAACATTAGTATAGCCTTGAAGATGCAGACTCTTTCTATCATAACTCAATGTGTAATTCATAGTACCTTTTAGATACCTAAAAATTCTCTTGACCGTTTTCCAATGAACTTGACCTGGATTTTCTTGATATTTGCTTACCAATCCAACCGCAAAACAGATATCTACCCCTGTACACATCATAACGTACATTAGGCTTCCAACTACACTGGAATAAATAACCCTTTTCATTTGTTCCTTTCCAAATGGAGTTTTAGGACAAAGCCACTTGCTTAGGCCTTCGCCTTTTGTGATAGGAGTATCAATAGGCTTAAAATTTTGCATATTAAATCGTTCAAGAATCCTTTTTATGTAAGGTTCTTGTGAAAGAGTTAACAACCTCTTTGAACAATCTCGCTCAATTTTAACACCAAGTACATATGCAGCTTCACCCATGTCCTTCATTTCAAATCTTGATGATAAACAACTCTTAATGGCTATCATAAACTCCTTATCATTTTCGGCTAACAATATGTCATCTACATATAGTGACAAGATTACAAACTTGTCAATGGATCTCTTAACATATACACAGTGGTCATCATCAATCATGTTAAAATCAAAAGACTTTAAGGATTGATGAAGGTGTATATATCATTGTCTAAAAGACTGTTTTAAACCATAAATTGATCTTAAGAGCCTGCACACTTTGTGTTCTTCGCCTTCCTTTGCGAAACCTACAGGTTGTCGCATATAGATTTCTTCTTGCAATTGTCTATTGAGAAATACAGTCTTTACATCCATTTGATGTAATTCAAGATCCATACTTGCCACTATAGCCAGAATAAGGCGAATGGAGGTAAATCTCACAACTGGAGAAAATGATTCTTCATAATTAATTCCTTATTGTTGAGTGTACCCCTTGGCTACAAGTCGAGGTTTATATTTTTCAACTGCTTCGTCTGTTTTACGCTTAATCTTGAGAACCTATTTGTTCCCAATTGCTTTCTGCCCATATGGAAGATCAGCCAATTTCGAAACTTGATTTTATCTCATTGACCCATTTCTTCTTCCATTGCATTTATCCATTGTTCCTTTGTAAGACATGAAAGAGCCTCCCCAACCATTTTTGGTTCATTGTCCTCTTGTGGGGCTACTATAAAAGCCTCACCTTCGATTTCCAAATAATGACGGGGAATGTTTCCACGACTATTACGTCGTAGTTGATGCTCTTATAAAACGAATTCACTATTATTTGCTTGGCTTCAACTCGGATTAGATGACCTGGTTGAATTATCTAATGGATTCACCAACTGGTTTTGCGTAAGCAACTGATCTGAATCCGCCAGTTCGAAGAAAGTTAAATCACGGTTTAACTCGTCCCTGCTTAGAAATTTTGTTTCAAGAAACACGACATCTTGAGATTCACATTCAGTTACATTACCACTTGCTTGTTCCCCAATAAATACATATCCTTTAGAGAGTTCGAAGTATCTTATAAATATACTCCTTTTACCTTTAGATCCAATTTTCTAAATTTATGGGAAGTATTGTGAACATGAGCAGCACAACCCCAATATCTTAAATTAGAAAGATCGGGTTTGCGACCCGTCCATAATTCATAAGGAGTCGTCATAGTTGATTTGGAGGGCACTAGATTAAGTACATGGGCAACATTTAGCAAAGCATCACCCCAAAAGGTAATCGACAAATTTGCTTGTGCCATCATTGACCTATCCATCTAAAAAAGGGTTCTATTTCTCCTTTCCGCAACACCATTTTGTTGTGGAGTCCTCCTAATAGTTAGTTGTCTAACCATTCCTTTTTCACTACATAAAATTTTGAATTCACCAGATAGATATTCACGTCCTCGATCAGTTGTTAACATTTTTATTTTCTTGTCTAATTGATTCTCTACCAAATTCACATAGCGAAGCAATCTAAAGCTTCTGACTTGTGAGATATCAAATAGACGTGACCAAATCGAGTGTAATCATCTACAAAAGTGATAAAATATACAGACCCATCTCTAGCCCTAACATTCATTGGACCACAAATATCCGAATGGATTAACTGCAATGGAATTTCAGCTCTTGTTCTTTTGCCAAACGGTTTACGTTCCATTTTTTCAGCTAGACAATATTCACATATTGATAGATTAACTTTTTCAATTGGGCCCAATAAGCCCTCTTTGTCCAATTTATGCATTATCTATTGGCAAATATGGCCTAGTCTAGTATGCCAAACATCTACATTACCATCTAAATTATTTGAAGTAGATGCCATTAAGGAAAAACCAGCATTGATATTAAGGAAAAACTAGCATTGATATAACTATTAACATAGTCAATATCCATAATCATAAAACCATTGAGAAAATATCCGGAACCGTAAAATGTTGTTCCATGGAACACATTCACACCACTACCATGACAGTTTAAAGAGTAACCTAAATTAAGCAAATCTACTACAAAGACTAAATTTCACCGAATTTCAGGAGCATATAAACATCATGTAGGATAAGGGTTCAACCATCATGCAAACTCAACTTGCAGGTTCCAATTCCTTTAACTTCCCTTCTAGAATTATTTCCCACATATATCCATTTCACTCCTGGTGGGATTCGACGATATTCAATGAAAAAATTGCGATTTTTAGAAATGTGGTCTATGGCGCCTAAGAATACAGTTTACAAAGGATGAGATTTAGTTAGAAATACATAACTTCATACATATGCAACACTAAAGTTTGCATTAAGGGTCTTTACCTTATTTGGCTCATGACATTCACGAGCATAGTGACCCTTCTTGCCACAGTTGAAGCATTTCACTTTTGACTTGCTTTTCTTTTTGAAAGGACCTTTTCTCTTCTGTTTCTCTGGTTGCTTATTGTTAGGTTTCTTCCACTTCTGGACAACCCCTTAACTCTTCCTTTATACCCACTATGAAAATTCCTTTTGGAGCCTGAACCTCCATCTCAACTAGAATCATCCATATACACATCTATATCTGGCCTAGTCGCTTCAATGCGATCCTCTTCTAGTTCCAAATGACGTGCAACATCATTTAGTGTTTTGATGGTTTCGTTGTAGATTAGGTGCACCTTCATGTGCTCCCAGTTATGAGGTAAGGATTTAATAACAGCTTGCACCTGTTGTTCATCAGTTAACATGTGACCAGCCTCATTCGGCTTACTAATCGTGTTCGACATCTGCCTCATATGTTGTCTCATATTATGGTTCGGGCGTTTCTTGTAGGTGTTGAACTTGATTATGAGTTGCCTTTGCTTAGTGACAAAGGTTTCACCGAACTTCTCTTTTAAAGTTGTCTACATGTCTTTGGTTGTCTCATATTTGTGAAAATCTCGCATATCATTTTCCATACTACTTAGCAATGTAATTCGAGTAATGTAATTTTTATTTCCCGAGGCATTGTACGCCTCTTTATCCCTTCAATACTAGAAAAAGTTACCTTCCTCAAGCTCTTCCATGGTGTGATTAAGAGCTTCTCTAGGCTCTTGCTCTTCTAGTACATATTGGATTTTCCTATTCCAAGTCATATTGTTATCACCATACAATTTCTAACATTTGTTCAATTTGGTGACAATGTTCTTTGAAGCAGATCACATGGTCAAGGTTTATGTTTACATAAGACATGTGCACGTATATTAAAGCCTAGCATTAAACACATCTATTTTATTTATTTATTTATTGTTTGTCACAAAAGAAAAACAAAATAATGATAATTGACATAAGATGTAGAGTTGAAAGTTCACAATATTCCCAATCATCATCAACTTCTCGTATATGTAATTATCACTAGCTTAGTCTTATTTGTACAAAATATCTGTTATTAAGGTAATTTCATTTTACCTTAGAACTCCCACTAAAAAAGTTATCATCATGCATCATATAATACAAAAAATACATATAAAAGAGTGCATAAATTTTTTTTTATTAATATAAACACATGTACAATATGTTCAAATACGCCTTTTCTTTTTTGGCATGGTTTCATCTATTTTTTTAAGTATTGGCCCAAACAAAATCGATGGTAACCAAGGAACATTAAGGTTAACATGTCTACCATGGCTAAAGTTAGAATTCAACGAGAGAGCACTTGTTCGTGTGACTTGTCTTCTCAAATATTCTTCAACAAAACTTTTAACTAGCCATGCATATGATTTGTTGGAATCAGTTGAGGGGCATATTTTATCTAAAATATTCTGCCAATATCTAGGTAGAGTAGTTTTTAGAGCAAGAAAACGATTCTCTTGGTCCAAAATGTTTCCACATAAGATGACTTCTTATATCAAATTGTTTAATACTTTGACATGCTCAATCATGTCAAAATTATTTGTTTCCATCCTATATTCCACCAATAGTGTGTACATTTCCATTGATCATTCTCTTTGTGCCTCTGTCCGTATGGCAATAGGAGTCTGCATCATTGTAACCAGTTTTCCTAGCAAATATGAAAAATTTAACAATGTCAAGGAAATATTTTGTTTTTTAGATATAAGTACCAATAATTTTAAAGATACAATGTGGACTCACTATCCATATAGACACAAAGTCTATGCTACCTTTTTAAACGATTTAAGAAAATCACTTAGACAAAAAAAAATGGAACAAAAAAAAAGCAATCCTCAAATTTTTGGACTTTAGGTCACTGGGCTTTAAAATTAAAAAAAATTATGGACCAAACAAAAAACTAAAACAAAACAAAATGGAACCTAACATTCTTTTGTCATTGATGAACTTAGGGTTTAAATTTATAAACCCATAAGCCCAAAAAACCAAGGCCCAAACATTACAACCCAATAAAAAAATCTAGAACAGATCTTTGAGAAAGTAAAGATAAAAAAGGTCTTATCTCTTTCTCTTTTGAGAGTGTGTCTACTCATTGGGTGTATCAAAAAAAAAAAACACGGTTTTCTAAACATCTCACTCATATCTTGTATTGGAAATTCTTTGAGTCATTACAAAAAAAAAAAAGGGTTCCAATTTTTTTTTTTTTACTTATTCAAACTACTGAAAACGAGAAAGAGAGATCTATGTATAACCTATTTATCTCTCTTACAAACAGAGTGGGTTCCCTAAAAAAAAAATCTTTTAACTTATTCAAATTACAGAATTGAGGAAGAGAGATCTCTATTTAACTATCTTCTTACAAACAAAACATCAACAATAAAAAAAGGGAGAGAACAACTCTTTTTTTTTTCCTTGTAAAATAAAAAAGAAGCACCTGATGCCTCTATCTTAGTAAGGTTTTTTTTTATGCCTTTTTATGTGCACTGTTCATTCTTCTGTCTCTCATCACTTTCGTCTCGAATTCTCTCAACCCCAAAGCTTATGTTCAAGTTGCTCTAACCCCATCTCTTTGTTTGAGCAGATCGATAAATGAATCTAGGGATTGTGACAGCGAATGATGCTAGACAATTGTTATGAATGATGCTTCAACATTGCATACTATTGGTTTTGCTAATTTGTTTTTTTTTTTTTTTTTTTTTTTTTTTTTGCAATACAAACAAAGTGAAAAACAATAGTTATGCAAAAAAAAAGTTTTGCGTTATGTAATTCATTCAACAATACAATTTGCAAACACAAAATTAACCATGCTCTAAAACCAATGTAGTAATTTACTTCATTTGTCAAGGAAGCTTACTGATTTGCAGAATCCTCGAGTACGAAGAATATATTGTAAAGGTATAGGTCGAAGACAAAATCACGTTCACGGCCTATGAATCTCATCGAAACAGTGTTATTGGTTTTCATTCAAAAGAGGTGATTAACCAAGAGTTTCATCAGTTTCAATTTTTCTTCCTTAAAATCCATATACTACTGATGTATTATAGTTTCAATAACTGCTCTTGGCGGATAAAGAAACCGCCGAGCAGTTTCATATCATGTGCACAATGTGTGAAAAACTAACAACATCCGATCCTTGATTGATTATATAGAGTTACAACCCAAATTTCGGCCTCTGAGTGGTTCTAGTTGTCCGAATGTGGTTCTTAATAGCTGGTGCAACATGAGCATATGTGCCGCAGATTTTGGATGGGGGAAGTCGATGTTTATGGGAACTCCGGTGGTTGATGGTAATGTTACTGGATTTCAGCTTCCAAGGTCAACAAAAGATCGAAAGATATGTTTGGTTAGTTCTTTTCTCGTGGATCACATGGCGCAGTTCAAAAAATATCTTTACCAAATCTAGAAGTTGTTAGGCTTCTTTAGGTAACATAATTATCATAGCTTATTTGATTTTATGTAATGTGGTAATGGCATCAAGATTTTGTACATTATAACGCACGCTGGCCTTGTGAACAGTGATTTTGTGGATTTCGCCATGATATTTGTAATGCAAATTTTGCCTTAAAAAATTCATCCTATTTACAATCAAAATAAGTTGGTTAAAGTGATAAAAACAAAGGTTTTTGATAGTAAAAATGAACAAGGGTGTATTTGATTCTCTAGTGCCTTATTGGTGGAGTCCATACTACTATAAGGGGTGATGTAATACATTACTTTAGGTCATGAGGCATCTCCAAGGTTATTTATTTATTTATTTATTTTTTGTAATTTTTGGTGCATAAAAAGAAAATATAGCATGAGATAAGATGGCCTTTTGTCTCAGGCCCATCGAAAAATCGGATTAAGTTATTCTTTCCTATATTATTCTTGAATTTAATTTTCTATATTTATGGCATTTTGTAGAAACTTAAAACTTAATATATTAATTTATACCATCTAATCATAATAATTACATCCAATCGAATGTTTTAGTATTTTTTTTATAATGTTGTACAAAATTTAATATTTAAGGGTATGTCAATAGCATGAGTAGTACACACAAAATTAAATTCAAAATTTTTTTTTAGACCAACAAGCAATATACAAAATTTAAGTATTAACACTTTCATTTCAATTTGCTCGATGCATATAGATTCAATACAAAATCGTTGAAGGATAGATAAATTTCATATTTACTTAATCCTAAAAATAAATAATTATATGCACACATAGCGGACACTCACGACTAGTGATCAATAATGTAATACGGTCGATCATTTAAGAGTGTCTTACAAATTGCATTAGTACAACAAATTATTCATTTTTTTTATAATTCTTTTAAGAGTGACTTGCTGAGCAATGTAAATTTCAAGATTATTATTATTATTATTGACGTTTCATCATCAATCAATCATACGATCACAACCATCACGTGGCATGGGGGGGGGGGGGGGGGTTAAAAGGCTTTAGCGTAGTCTAAAAGCCCAAGACACGCCAACCTATTGGCAGGGGTCTTTCGGCTTGGTCAAAGACAATAAGTTTCGAGCAACAAATCTAAGAGCTGCCACAGGCCCGAGATCCACTCGCACGAAACTAGTTCTTAGCCCAATCAAACATTGGGTCCTAAACAGAGCTTAGTGCCGAAGAGAGTCAATCATGCACATGTAAGATCTTATGCAAGATCTCTTCCCTCCAACACGCCCTCAATCGCATAGATAGTTGGGGAGGGAACACTCGCTATATGAGATGGTGAAAGGAGAAAGAAAAGTACACATACACATTGCAATATACATACAATCTTCACTCTTCCTTGCATCAATATCTAACTTAAGCATCAAAGTGTCTTCTGCACCACAATGGTGGTCCCTGACTTAACAACTGCTAATTTTTATCCTCGAGATCAGTAAGGACAAATCTGAACACATCAAATTATTATTATTATTATTATTATTATTATTATTATTATTATTATTATTATTATTATTATTATTTCTACTATTATTATTATTGATGATACACCAAACCATCAAGTAATCTACACTGTACACGTGTCTTGATAATCTCGTGACTCTCGTCAATAGAGTAAAGGGAGCCTAGTTGAGCGTCCAATCATGCAAAGCCCAGACAACACAAAGCCCATTGAGGCGAGGTCCACAAGATTAGACCCAATCAGTGATGCCCTATTAAGCCCATACGTCGTATGGTCAAGCCGAATACCAGTAAGACCTAATAAGGCAAATATTTAGGAGTTTGACCTAAGACAGACATGCCAACAATACATTGACTCCGACTACGAAGCAAATACCACAGTATAAGTCGTGCACGAAAACTCTCTCGCATGGACAACACCCCACAAGACAAAATTCTCCAACAGATATCGTAGTACAAGTCATGTATGGAAACTCTACTACATGGAAAACTCCCAACAAGGAAAAGATATTTAGCAAAATAATTTTCCCTAAACTATGCCAGCAATGGCATAACAGAACAAGAACTCTTGCATAATAAATAGAGCACAGAGTTGTGGAACAAATGTACGTTACAGAACCCAATTTACAACATTACGCATTTTTCAAGCCTTGTCAGGCTTAAGCATCGGCCGTCATAACATTGGTCTTTGGATCACATGCGTTCCTTGTGCATGTCAAGCTCAAGGAGAATAGGATTTGACACCTTCAGTTTGGCACTATCCATGGGAGAACGACAAAGTTCCTAAGAAAACTGTGATAACACCCCCTTCGTTAAGTCCAGAAAGATGGTCACCACGAGATCTCGCAATAATTGAGAAATCGCCGAGCCCTCAAACGCTCAAACTGGAGCAATGTTGCCTACTCCGAAGGTACCAACGCCATGACGGACTCTATGGTGGATCGACTGACAACCCAAGTGTAGCAAATTGTGTAAGCAGTGGAGGTGCTCACTTACCGGAACCCTCCACCAGTAGAAGGAGACTGTGAGGCGGAAATAGCCCTATCCCCAAAAGACACCAAAGAGCGTGTTCATGAGAGCCACTATGCCCCTATTAGCTCTTAGTGGACCAAGGGCAGAAGAACGGCCTACGAAAACCCGACGTCTAAGGAAAACAAACCCGCTTTGCAAAACCCCCTTCAACTTGGGCCACCAATCTGGACGTATTGCACAACCTTAGCATCCCTCATTCACGAATCATATTATGAATGAGCCACTGCCGAAGAAGTTCAATCCTCCAAAACTAGAGTTTTATGAAGAGACAATAGACACGTCTGACCACTTACACCATTACCATTATATGATGATAGTGAAAGAGAGATCTGAAGCAGTAATATGCCATACAGTCCCCACCAGACTGAAGAAAGCAATGTTGACCAAGTTTCACAGTCTCCAAAAAAGTTTATTGACTCATTTAAGAGACTGGCCTAAATGTTTATCACCCCCTTTGTCGGCAACCAACAGATCAGGAAGGACCCGCATTACCTGCTCAGCCTTAGACAAAAATCGAATGAGAAACTGAGGGAGTACGTCACCCATTTCAATGACGAGTTAACCCTCATTGACGGCTGCAGGGATAACACCTCAGGACTCAGAAGAGGTCAATTCTACAACTTCGCCCCCCTCGAACCTCCGATTGACATGGCGGACTTGCTAAAGAGCGCCCAAAAATACATCACTCTTGAGGAGATGTTGTTCGCTAGAAAGAATGAAGAAGCTTAAAAGAAATATCCCCTTGGTCCAAGAAACAAATAGGAGGAAGATGACAAAAGTAAAAGGAAGCGGAGTGACAAGCCAGACTCTTGCCGCACGAGGCAAGATAAAGCCCCAGCTTCATCAGATCCCAATTTACTCCTCTCAACTATAGTCTGTCTTATGTTCTCAATGCCATTAAGAATTGGGGATAAATGAAGTGGCTCGCCAAACTTTGAGGAGATCCCTCCCAGCGAGACAATGGAAATTATTACTACTTTAACAAGGACATCGACCATGATACTGAAAACTGCAAAAACCTAAGAAGCGAGATTGAGCACTAGATTAAAAGGGAGAAACTCAAGGAATCCCTGAGCCCAGATAAGTGACAAGGTTGGGCGAAGGAAAAAGAAAAAGTCGTCCAACAGGTCCGGAAAGAGGATGCTTTGTGAGATGCAAACTCGATTCACCTACGCAGACTGACAAGTGCAACACACTCGTGTCTAAAGTCTAATCCCATCGCTGACTTTTACGAATAGGGACCTCCAGGGCTTCCGATCTCCTCAAAATGATGCCCTGGTTATTTCAGTCCTCATAGCAAAGTGGGAAGTGAAGAGATCCTAGTTAGACACCAGGAGCTCCTTGAATGTTCTATTCCTCGATGCGTTCCACAACATGCAGCTAAAGGAGGAGAACCTGATGCCTGCCAGCCACCCGATGATAGAGTTTAGTGGAGAAAAGTGCTTCCCTCTTGGGAAATCAGACTAACGATAGTGGCGGGAGAAAAACCACTTTAGAAAGTGTTGTTCCAAGAGTTCATGGTGGTTGATGCCCCATCCACCTACAACATCATCCTGGGAAGGCCTTGGCTCTATCAGATGGAGATGACAGTTTCGACTTTGCACCAATGCATCAAATACTCTACCAATTAGGTAGTAGGCACCATTTGAGGATACCAGCCATCAGCAAGAGAGTTCCACTACGCAGCACTGAAGCAGCTTGACAGTTAACAAATATAATCCGGGTCCACAACTCAGACGTCTTAGAGCCTAAGTCAAGAAAAGGAAGAATAATCTCTTCACTCAGATGATGAGACTTCTGTTAGTTCGAGAGGAGGACCTAATGTTGGCCAGCTGAAAGAGTAATCGCTCACAGTCTATTTCAGCAACCCTAATAACAACAGTGTCGTACAGATAGGTATTCGCTTGAACAAAGAATTAACGGAACGACTAATAAAGTTGTTGCATCAGAATAAGGATGTCTTTGCCTGGATGATGCAGGATATGGTGGGGATCGATCCCTTCATAATCACACACCGCCTGAAAGTTAACCCTATGCGAAAAACAATTAGGCAGAAGCAAAGACCTATGGCCCATAAATGAAATCAGATAATAAATGAAGATGTACAAAGGTTACTCAATGTTGATATTATCAAGGAGGCATGATACCCAGACTGGTTGGTGAATATCGTCTTGGTTAAAAAAATAATAATGGGAAGTGGAGAGTTTGCATAGACTACACAGACTTGAACAAGGCTTGTCAGAAAGACAACTTTTTACTTCCCCGCAGTGAACAGTTTGTGGATGCCACGTCTAGACACAACCTCATGAGTTTCATGGACACCTATTTCGGATATAACTAGATACATATGCACCCTCATAACAAGAAAAAACCTCTTTCATATCTGAAAGAGGGATATACTGTTATCGGGTGATGTCGTTCGGTCTAAAGAACACGGGAGCAACGTATTACCGACTAGTAAACCGGATGTTCAATGAACAAATCGACAGGACATGGAGGTCTATATAGACGACATGATGATCAATAGCCTCCGCAGTCCAGATCACGTCGTCAAGCTTGCTGAAGTATTCAATCAACTTCGCAAGTATCGGATATAGCTCAACCCACAAAAAAACACCTTTGGGGTTGAGTTAGGAAAATTCCTAGGTTACATATTAAATCGAAGAGGGATAGAAGTCGATCCGAAACAGAATCAGGCTCTTCTCAATATGAAGTCTCCGACCACCTTCAAGGAAGTTCAGAGCCTGACTGGGAGGGTGGTAGCACTCAACAGATTTATTTCAAAATCATCCGACAAATGCCTCCCTTTTTTCAAAATTCTAAAAGGAAACAAGGGTTTCAAATAGAATGAAGAGTGCGAGCGGGCCTTCTAGAGCCTGAAAGCATACATGGGAAGTATGAAGGTACTTTTGAAACTAGTGCCAGGAGAGACACTTTACTTGTATCTAAATGTCTCAAAACATGTCGTTAGTTAACCTTTTGTGCGGAACAATAAAGGAGTACAGAGACCAGTGTATTATGCCAGCAAAACCTTTGTGGAAGCGGATGCAAACTACCCTGATCTAGAAAAAGCTAGCTCTGGCGCTAGTCGTTTCTTCCAGGAAACATTGGCCCTACTTCTAGGCCCACTTTATAACATTCCTGACCAAATATCCACTCCGCACGGAATTGCACAAGCCAAAATTATCAGGTAGGATGGTTAAATGGTCAGTTGAACTATGGCAGTTTGATATCAACTACGCCCCAAGAACAACCACTAAATCTCAAGCGTTGGCGAATTTCATTGCCAAACTTACCAGTGGAAGGGGACAAGAATCACACGATCGGGAGCAAAGGTTAGATGACCAAGGTTGGATCCTACGCTATGACAGGTCATCCACAATAAACGGAAGTGAAGCTGGAATCACTATCCGCTCTCTAGAAGTGTTCACCCTGGAAAAAGTTGTCAGGTTAACTTCCCCGCCTCAAACAATGTAGTAGAGTACAAGGCCCTATTGTTAAACCTAAGGCTTGCCAAGGGGATCAGAATAGATGAACTGACCACGTACAGCAACTCCCGCCTGGTAGTCAACCAGGTCAAAGAGGAATTTAGCAGTAAAGATCCCAAAATGATGGCCTACCGCAAAAAAATGATAAACACCATGAACAGACTCAAAAGGTTCGAGCTCCTACAGTGTCCTCAAAATGACAACGAAAGGGCTGACACACTGGCCAAAAAGGCCTTAGCTATGACTAAGATTTCAGACAAGCTCATCGAATTCCAAGAAAAGTTGAGTCTAGAAGAGGAAGAGCCCAACAATGTCTGCAACGTAGATACAAGCTGGATGAGCCTCGTTATTGAGTACATCAATAGCGGAGTCCTCCCAGGTGAAATGGCAGAAGCTAGAAAGCTGAAAAATAGAGCAGTGTGTTATACTCTCTTGAATGGCAAGCTATATGAAGGTCAACCACTGGACCCTTACTCAGATCCCTAACACGCTTAGAGGTGAACTATGTTCTCAAAGAGATTCATGAAGGCATCTGTGGGAACCACCCTGGAGGGAAAACTCGGGCGCACAAAGACCTAACCTTAGGGTACTATTGCTTGAGGATGCAACAAGATGCTTAGGACATAGTCAGAAAATGAGACAAATGTTAGAGGTTTGCACCATATGTGCACATGCCAGCTTAGCCTTTGATTCCAATGACAAGCCCATGATCTTTCACACAATGGGGAATGGATATTGTTGGACCGCTCCCTGTCTCCGCCAATAAGAAATTCTTCCTCATAGTTGTGGATTATTTCACAAAATGGGTTGAAGTGGAGTCCCTATAAAAAATAGGCCAAAATCAAATTGAGAATTTCATATGGGCCTGCATGTCTGCAGATTTGGCATTCCACAAACATTAGTATGGGACAATGGAAGTCAATTCGAAAGCAGAAAAGTTGAAAAACTATGCGAAAATCATGGCGTCAGCCACTACTTCTCCTTGCCAGGGCACCCCCAAGCCAATGACTAGGTGGAAATTACCAACAAGATGATCTTGGAAGCACTCAAAAGAAAACTTGACGCAGTCAAGGGCTGGTGGGTTTCGAAGTTATCGGGAATTCTTTGGGCATATCGGACAACCAAACAACCCCAATTGTGGAAACGCCTTTTTCCCTAGCTAATGGATCGGAAGCAATGGTCCCAGTGGAGTTAGAGATGCCGGCATTCAGAACGGAGGAGTTCAGGTCGAACGGTAATGACGAAGCTTTACGCATCGGATTAGACCTCCTCAAGGAAAGGAGAGACGTGGCTTCTGCCAAGATAGCCACCTACCAACATAGAATGGCTCAGTACTACAATAAGAAAGTCAAGCCACGAGAGTTCAAAATGGGAGAATGGATGCTCAAAAAGACCCAGCAGAACACTAAAGAACTAGGCGCACGCATGCCCAAACTAGGAAGAACTCTACAAAGTGACTAAGGTCAACATGCTAGGAATATATTGGTTAGAAGACATGAATGGTGAAAGCCTTAAACGACCATGGAATGTAGAACACCTTAAAAAATATTATCAATAAAAGGTATTTGCTTTTACTAAAGTTGCACTACTGTTCATCAAATCTAGCGGAATATCCAATCAATCTATTATAAATCTTATTTGCACATCAGATCCACTAATCCAGTCTCCATGTCGGACCACTGAGTATGTTACATAAGTCAAGACACCAAAGTCATACTTATCAAACTTGACCAAAGTTTAGTCAGCTCATAAATAGTGATGACGACAACTCTTGGTGTGCTTTAACGCCTGGTCCACCACGAGTGGATGATGATGGCTTAGAAAATGGGAGTCTAATCAAAGTTCGTGACACTTGATCATGATGGTTTGCCATGGATCATTGTCCAACCATAGAAAATGGTGGTCAAACCTAACCAAAGTTTAGTCAGCTCGTAAAGACTGATGACGATAACTTCTGGTCCGCTCTAATGCTAATCTGTCAAGAGCGGGTGACTAAGGCTTAGAAATTGTGAGTTTAGTCCGAACTCATGGTGCCTGATCACAATGGCTTGCCAGGGACCATTATCCAACCATTAACAATGGTGGTCGAACCTGACAAAAGTTTAAAAAGCTCGTAAAGATTGATGAAGATAACTTTTGTTCTGATCTATAACCTAATCCGCCAAGAACGGATCAAAATGGCCTAAGAAATCAGAAGTGTGATAACTCTTCAATTTTCTATGAAAATTACATGTCTAAAGACCAACGAAATGACACAGCAAGCCAGAAAAGAATCAGTAGCTAAATTCTAGAAAGTACAAGTATAAAATACTACTTAACGAACTTTCTTTCATTCATAAGTTGAAAATTACAACTGTTGGGGAGGGTTTGTTCCAGCGGCCAAAGGGCCAATTACATTAGCAGAGATAACGTGGGATGAGTCAGCATCGACAGGAGTTTGTCCTAAATTACCAATTAAGGGTGCTAGATTGAAAACTTCTTCCTCGTAAATCTTGGCATAAACAACCTTTTGTAATGAGCAAAGTCAAGGCCAGGTTGTTCATCTTCAATCAGCTATAGCAGATCCAGCCTACCTTTGACAACCTTGGGGAAATCTAGAGTCGCCTGGCGCTTCTGTTCACGAGCTCAGAATTCGCCAAACTCTTCTTTGCCTTCTCCAGCTTATTCGTAAGTGCAGCCACATAAGATCGCTCCTCTTCCAGGTGTTGTTTCATCAAATTTAGCTCATCCTACAAAATAAAAAAGCTTGATCCTCCACTGTTCGAACACAACGAAAATTGTTGGTAACTTCAGACTCATGCTTTTGGCGTAAGGCATTCCATTTGGACTCAACTTGTTCCCTTTTAGTAGCTTGAGCTCACAAATCAGCCTGTGCCTTATCCGCCACTTCTTGTGCATGCATCAACTCTTCCCGAGTGCGCCCTAGCTCGGCCTCATCAGACACCAAGCTAGCCTTGGAAGAATCCGCTCAACTCTTGAGGCTTCAAGTTCAGCCTCAAAATAAGCCCGCGCGACATGCAATAACCCAGAGTTCATCCCAGCATCAGACTCCCCTATTAGCCTGTTCAAGGACACGATCATGCAATAAATGACGTGCGCCGCTTGAGGAAAACATGTTAAACTCAATCATCACAACTGTATAGTTTTTTTTATGAAGTGACTTAGTGGACTGATTGGCTAGCCTACTAACTCGGGAGGAGCAGCTGATGATACACCAAACCGTCCAATAATCTGCGCCATACACGTGTCATGATAATCTTGTCATTAGAGTAAAAAAGGCCTAGATGAGCGCTCAATCTAGCAAAGCCCAAACAACATAAAACCCACTGATGCGAGGTCCAGAAGATTGGACCCAATCAGTAGTGTTCTATTAAGCCCATACGTTGTATGGTCAAGCCCAACACCCATAAGACTTAATAAGGCAAGTATCTAGGAGTTTGACCTAAGACAGGCAGTCCAGCAATGCATTGACAATGACTAGGAAGCAAATACCAAAGTATAAGTCGTGCACGGAAAATTTCTTGCATGAAAAACACACCACAAGGTATGCATCTCCATCAGATATCGGAGTACAAGTTGTGTATGGAAACTCTCCTACATGGACAGCTCCCAACAAGAAAAGGATTTCTAGCAAAATATCTTTCCTTAAACTACGCCACCAAATGGGAGAGCCGAACAATTACTCTCACATGATAAATAGAGCACGGGGTTGAGGACCAAAGGTACGCTACAGAACCCAATTTACAGCATTACACCTTTCTTAAGCCTTGTCTAACTTGAGCATCAGAGTGTCATCGAACGCAACAATGGTGGTCTTTAGCTCACGTGTGTTCCTTGTGCAGCTCAAGGTCAAGGAGAACAGGATTTGACACCATCAATTATTATTATGGTTATTATTATTTTTGATGCGTTCAAGATCTGTGCTTCTATAAGTTTTACCTGCAAAACAAATGTTAGATTGCCAAAAATCACCTTTTTGGTGGCCGAAGGCACTCCGATGCTTAACTTAGTCACTCAGTTGGAGATGGAGATAACTCTAGACTAAACTTAGTTAAAGTTGCATACCTTTACCGAATGTTCCCTTTACCTTTTATAATGGTCGTTGTTAATTCTCTGCGTGACTTAAGCATGCAAGGTGCAACGAGGGGAGATACTCTCTATACCAGTCTCCTTTTTTATGAAGATCCGTCTGTGGAGGCGTAACTCCGTCCATGACTCTTTTTTTTTCTAATGTTCGTCCCTATTAACGGAGAAATTTATCGAACCTGGATTTAGGCCTCTGAATACATTTTATTGAGATGGGCCCCATTATGGATTTCATGATTGGATTCATCTTCTTTGGGCTTTATGATTTAGATTGGTTTTGGGATACTTGATCCTCGTGATGGATGATTTCTGTTACTTGTATGGTTGTGATGACGGTCTTATTTGATGTATTATAATATACTCCCCCTTTAGTTAGTGGGTATGCTGACGTGGACACTAACTTGGTGATGGTTGGACTTTCGATTTCATCATTGCCTCGCATTTAATGTTGTTAGTCATCATTTCTTTACACTATATTTGAAATTTGAGATTTCGTATAGTCATCATTTATTGCACGGCATCCTATGAGCAATCTCTTCGTTGCTCGGCTCTATAAAAGGAGGAGTGATTGATTTGTTTATCTCTTTACACTATATTTGAAATTAGGGATTATTCTTCGTTCTCTTTCTTCATTTTCCTTGATCTTCTATTCTTTAACAATGTTTGTTTGCGATACACTAAGTGGTAAGGCGTTTGCTGCTTGTGAAGCTTACTTCTTGCCCAAAAATTTTCTCAGGCGACGTTGGAAAATGTTCGTTCTGACTATAATTTGTCATTCAACCTCGAAATCATTCTGCTCAATGATGACATAAGAGATTGGTCAAGATTTTGGTTTTATGCTTCTGTCAGCTCTAGCTACTTTAAATTGCAAGGTCGTCAGATTGTACGATCGTTCCGAGTCCCTAACAAACAGAAAGATTTGCAGTTAACTGTGAAAGAGCGGATGATCAGTGACAAGCACATCCTATTCTTGAAGCTTCTTGTGTTCCTATGGAGATATTTCTCTCTGTGGACATCTTGTAGCATAGTGGCTTGTAAAATATGAACAAGGCGGAGTGGGCTTTGCTTATTAAATCCCGATTTAAGGAGATTGCTGCCCGCGTTGCTTTTGCTTGTGTTAGTGATGCTAGCATTGATGGGGAAGTTAGCTCGGGTAGGAATGTTATGGATCTCAATGTTCTTGTTAGCATTGGTGTTGTTGGTCCGATTTCCAGCAAGTGGAAGCTTTCGAGGCCTGCTAGCCTGTCAAAGTAGTTGTTGATAAGTCTTGGTCGTGTTCCAAAAAAGAAACGACTTTCTACTCTTGGTATTGCTCGGACTGCATCTTGTCCGAGTTCTTTTGATAAAGAGATTGCGAAAGAGGATCGCTTATCCCTTGAGGAGGTCAGAGAGATGAACTTGGCGCTAGAGAGGGGCAATAAGGAAACTACTAGTTTGTTGGAATATAATGAAAAAAGGCTTTTTTCTACCTATGGTGTTCCCAACGTTGTTGAATGGTCTAACGACAATCCTCGAGCTATCGATGACAAGGTGTTCCAGCTGGTGATGGAGCAGTCTAAGGAGGTAGTTGACTGCGGTCAGAGTTTTTAGGCTCTTCCTCCTTGTTTCTACTGCCACTACTACTTGTCCTATTCTTGAAATGACTACTCTGAATCGAGAAGGCAATAGTAGTTTTTTTTGTTATCTCTGATGTTTTGCCTGCTCTTTCGCCTGTTTGGGGTGTTCCTTTGTGTTTTTGGATCCCTGCGTCCTCCATCCACGGATTATTTGGAAGTAGCCCAACTTGGAAGACATCAGTATCAAGTCAGATGGAAAGTTTTGTTGGTTTACTTAGCTTGATGTGCGAGATGGTAACAAACGGTGGAATGGCCTTTGATGCCAGTGTTGGATTTTAGCACTCATCTCTATTATGCTCTTAAAAAGATAATGGACGGGATGAATCATTTCACTTATGTTGGTGTGATGGGGTATGAATACAGGGATGGTTGTGGACAGGTGGCTGCTCTTGAGAGGAAATTGGTGGCGTTGCTGTTGGTGTTTCTCACATCCTTCGTCAGTTTGATGTGGTAAAAGCACAGTGTGCAGAGCAAGAGAGGACAGTTGCGATTGCATTGGCCTCTCTAAGGGAAGTGGAGGTTACACGGGATCAGTCTGTTGCGGAGCTTGAGTGTTCAATGCTGCTTTCTATGGGGTTCGCGCAAGACTTGACGAGTTGGAAAATGAACTATCTGTCAAGAATGTTGACCATGATGAGGCTTTACGTTCTGTGATTGAGCAATCTATCAGTCGTAGAATTGCTGAAGGGTGGGTGAAGCAATTAATAATTGCGCTTAACAAAGTTAAGTCGGACATCTCTGCCATGCTAACCACCATCGAAGGGCAGCTTATTTCCCACTAGGAATGAGCTTGCTGCGACGAAAGACATGATGAAGATTGCGAATGCGGAGGATTGGAAGAGAGTGGTTGACGAGCGGGTCGAGCTCCTCGACTATATCGAAGGGCTTGGCGTTGATTTTTCTCAGTATCATCATTTGGTAGATCAAGTTTTCTAGGATGATGATGGTGAGGACAGTACTATGGATTATCCAAATGATCCTATAAAGAAAGAACAATCATTTACTCATTCTTCCGTCCTGGCTTCATCATCTACTCTCGCTATTGAAGATAGAGCCTCATCTTCTTTTGCCACTGCGCAGTTGCCTATCTTCCGTAAGATGCTCTTGCCATTTCTACTGTATCTTCTCTGAACTTTCTGTTTTCTTCTCCGGATGTTCCATCTCCTTCTCCAGATGTACTATCTTCTTCTTCGGATGTAGCAGAGTGATTGTATGAATGAAAAAATCTTTCATATTGACAATGTTGTATTGCCTTTTATATTATTTTTTGCTTCGCATAGTTTCTCTTTGAAGTCGTGATTTGTCTTGGGTCATCTGTGGTGACTCATTGTATATGATAAGTGTACTTACTTTATTTTCCGTACTCTCTTGTTCCGATATTCGCATATTCGTTTTGTGATCATGTGTGTTGGTTGCTCAAGTAGTTCTTGATTTGTATGTCAATGTGTTCCATGTTCCCGGGTATTGGCTTGATTTGGTCGGTTTTGTGATCGAGTTGGCTCGTACCTTTTTCTTTTAGGTCCGCTGTGGATGTCGAAGTAAGTCGTCTTGCATGTTTTCATTTTTTGCTTCTTACTTAGATACTTTGATTGGACAGAAGGCCTTTATAACTCAATCTTGATTTATATGTCCAGACTTTCTATTCCACTATATAGTGTTGAATGAGTTGACTTGCTCTTCCTAACTTTGTTGGTTTAACAAGTTAATTGCCCAAAGGCTTAGCCGAGTAAGTTGACTTTTTGTTTCAACTTTTGCTTCATTGGTCAGACGAGTTGGTCGACCCGAAGTTTATTTGAGTAAGTTGACTTATTTGTCCAACTTTTAGTTCGTGGTCTAACACGTTGGTCGACCTAAAGTTTATTTGAGTAAGGTGACTTTGTCTGTTCTAACTTTTACTTCGTTGGTCTGACATGTTGGTCGACTCGAAGTTTATTTTAGTAAGGTCACTTTATCCGTCCCAACCTTTACTTCATTAGTGTGACACATTGGTCGACTCGAAGTTTATTTGAGTAAGGTGACTTTATCCGTCCCAACCTTTATACTTCATTGGTCTGACTCGTTGAGTCGACTAAAAGTTTATTTAAGGTGATTTTATCTATCCCAGCCTTTACTTCGTTAATCTGACTTGTCAGTCGACTCGAAGTTTATTTGATTAATGTTATTTTATCTATCCCAAAATATTTACTTCGTTGGTCTTACTCTTCATTGACTCGAAGTTTATTTGAGTTTTGTGTTGTATTCCCAACCACTTGGATGGAACCTCGACAAAGACTACCACTACCCATGATTGTTCTTCCAAAAAAATACCAATGTAAAAAGGAACTTCGATATTGGAGGGGGTCCCCATCAATCAAGAGATATGGCCAGAGAGGATGCGAGCATCCAAGCCTAAGAGACAAGAGTCAATATGCTATTCAGTTAAAAAACCTTCAATTATGCTTTCTTAACTTCTGAATTGAAATTGTATAAAAGTCGATGGATGCAGCGTGGGACTGGAAGTTTATTTGAGTAAGGTGACATTATCCGTCCCAACCTTTACTTCATTGATCTACTTGAAGTTTATTTGAGTAAGGTGACTTTATCCGTCCCAACCTTTACTTCATGGTTGATTAGACCAAAAGTTTTACGTTCGACTTATACATCCTGACCTTATGTGTGTGGCTTGATATGCAAATTGCTTCTCATTGTTTGGCTGTAATTCTTAAATTTTGGGCGTAAGATGGAGAGTTTTGAACTCAAAATTTTATTGATACCGTTTCGGTTGTTTACAATCTATAGTAGTAATAGTCATTTCTTTCTCAAAAAGTTACGCTATGACTCTTGTTTGATTTGTTCTGCCTTGAGTGGTCTTAATGTTGTCGCTATAACTACTTCAATGATTTTTGTAGTTTTGTTGTTCGTATATTGTTGTCGTGAGGTAGCTAATAA
Organism: Berberis thunbergii; assembly: GCA_003290165.1. Taxonomy (NCBI): domain Eukaryota; kingdom Viridiplantae; phylum Streptophyta; class Magnoliopsida; order Ranunculales; family Berberidaceae; genus Berberis; species Berberis thunbergii. Next base: position 684,030 of record QNQO01005053.1, on the reverse strand, counting down.
ACTCGGAATGTTTTTTGATCAAATTATTGGGTCTGTCATTGACATGTTGGTTTGGACGTAGCCACAAATTGTCCAATCATGCTCACATCAATACCTGTTGCCGAGGCTACATTTGTCGACTCATATGATTTGATTGCATCATTTTTGTTGTTGGTAATGTAGGAGGCGTTGTCGGCTTTGTTGTTGATAAAATGATTCAATCTTGTAAGTTCTTCGGATCATATCGGTTGGTTGGCCCAATTTGAAATGCCAATTTTCTTCGTGCTCTTCGTTGTCAGTTGTCGTATTGATTTATTTGGTCTCGTTTGATGGCGTTGGCGCTCTATATAGATCAACTCGAGTGGGAGATGTCATTGGTTGTTTCTTTGGTTGGCTTGACTGTTCGCTTCCTCCAGATGCTCAATGTAAGGTGTATATAAGCTCTCAGGGTTATTCTTTTGATGTTGTGGTGGTGTCTGCCTTCTCTTTCCCCTTGGGTTGTTGATTAGGTAGCCCGACGAATAGAAGTCTTCCTCTTTGAACCCAATGCTCGATTTCATCTTTCAGGTTGTAGTAGTTTTCAGTGTCGTGCCTGTGATCCTTGTGGAAAGAGCAGTATTTGTTCTTGTCTCACCCTTCTAGATCTCCTTTCATCTTGAATGGCCAGTTCACATCTTCCCTTTTTTTTAGTATGTTCACTCGGCATGTTTTCAAGGTTGTGTATGGTTCGTATGCCTTTTTTACCACGCTTGTTACCCGCTCATTCTTGGGCCTTGTTGATTATAGCTTTTTGGATTCATGCTGGTTGAATTTGGGCCTTCCTTTTGCCCGGTGTCTCTTTGACTGAACGTTTTCTTCCCAGGGTTTGTCGTCTCTCCTTATTTCCTCCCTTCTTTCGCGCCTCGTAGAGTGAGCTTTTCCATTGGATTCATTCTTTATCCAGGCGACTATCATTTCCTCAAGAGTGATGTGCTTTTGGGAGGTCTTTAATAGAATTGCCATGCTTTTTGGAGGTTACAAGTTCAGAGTATCGAAAAATGTTCTTCTATTAAATCTGACGGTGAAAGTGGCGATGGCTATGTCGTCGTTGCATTAGTTGATCATTGTCAACTCGTTAGTAAAATGAGTGATGTACTCCCTTATTGTCTCCTCCGGCTTTTGTTTGATATGAAGCAAGTAGTGTGGCCCCTTCCTAATCCGTTCATTGCCGATGAACCTCATGATGAAGACGGTAGCTAACGCCTTAAATGAGTCTATTGACCTTAGTGGTAGGCTGTTGAACCAATTCATTGCAGTGGAGATGAGACTGGTTGGGAACCTTCTGTACGTGATTGATTCTATGTTTTCCTTCAATGCCATCATGTGGTGAAAGTGTCACAGATGGTCTGTCGAATCGGTGATGCCATCATATGCTTCAAAATTTGGTGGGATAGACTTCTTTTGCATAGAAGTTGCGATGAGTGCGTCGGAAAATAGTGGTTTAGCTAGTTCATACAATACATTAGGATCTGTTACTCCCGATACTGAATGGAATTTCAGCAGGGGTCCCATTTTGAAGTGGTTCACTGCTTTCGAGATTCACCTGCTGAGGTTCTGCAGGAACTTTGTTGGGGTAGTGCTTGGACGTCATCGGTTGACTGAACACACTCTTGGGTGATTGTTTCTACCATTTTGATCACATAGTCCATCTGGGTCATGACTAGATCAACACGAGGGTCAATAGCAGCGTCGGCAAATATCTGTGACGTTTGGGCTACTGCATGATATGGCTTTCCATTGTCGGGCATGATCGGTCCGACGTTTGACGCTAGGTTTGAAGTGTGTACTACCAGCAGTGCAACTTCATCGGTGGGAAGATTATTTTGATTGTCGTTTGGTTGAGGTCTGTAGAGTGTTCCATCTTCTCTGAGGGTTTCTCAATCGTTAATTAGAGTTTAGGAAATTTGCTACTGTAGATTCACTTCTTGAAAGGGAAACTTGTCATTCCCCACGGACGATGCCAAAATGATGCGCCCAAAATTCGTGCTTCTTTAAGTTTTACCTGCAAAACAAATATTAGATTGCAAAAGACCACCTTTAAGTTAGTAACTCAGTTGGAGATGGTTATGGACTAAATTCAGTTAAAGTTGCATACCTTAGCCGAATGTTCCATTTACCTTTAAAAATGGTCATTGTTAATTCTCTGCGTGACTTAAGCATGCGAAGCGCAACAAGGGGAGACGTTCTCTATAACAATCTCCTCCTTTATGAAAATACATCCGTGGAGGTGTAACTCCATCCATGACTTTTTTCTTTGTAACATTCCTTCCCTTGAAGGGAGAACTTAATAGGGCCTGGATTTGGGCCTCTGATTACGTTTTATTCTCGCGGGCCCCGTTTGGGATTTCATGACTTGATTCGTCTTCTTTGGGCTTTATGAATTGGAATGGTCTTGAGATACTTGATCCTCATGATTGATGGTCTCTGCAACATGTATGGCTATGATGACGGTCTTATTTGATATATCATCAATTATTATTATTTGTGTGTGCAGCGGATATGTAGTTTCTAAAATTGCAAAGATTATCACATTTGGGAATGATAATTTTAAAACTCATCCCTTAAGATCTACAAGAGGTTATTTCTCGAATGCTCTTAAAGAGCACAATATTTTATTAGAAGCTAGAACGTTTGTATTTGGAGTATTTCTAGGCATTTAGCATATTGTATATGTCCGTTGTTATGTTATTGAATTACTTTAGTTGGACCAGATTGTGGGGTTTAAAATAAAAATAAATCAATAGAATTGAAATTGTAGTTAAAAAGTCCAACTTTTAGAAAATTCAAGCCCTAATGAATTTTCAATGTATCTCTTGGATTAGTACTTAAGTTTGTGAACAAGAAGGATCAACTTGTTTATAAACTATGTTTTCATGCTAATTTTTTTGAGTTGAAATTTTGAGTAGATATTGTATGGATTATGATGAGACATAAATCAGCCTTGTAATCACAGCCATATACGTGGCATAGGTTAGCCCTAATACGGAAAAGGCCTCAACACGGTCCCAAGCGGGCCCCATCTTAAACCATTGCTTAGCTCGTAACTCAAGAACCCAAGCCCAACTCACGCCAGCCAACGTGGCACGGATCTTGGAGATTGGCCCTGGATAATAAGGCCCGAACACGAATCTTTGAGTTGTCACAGGACCGGGTTTGACAAAGTAAAACAAGGGTTACCTACTACGTTGGCTCGAGGTACGCTGCCCAAAACCCCTTCAATGTCGATTCACCCAAGATTCTATCTGCCATGAAGAGCTAGGAGGACACAAGTAGCAACCCATGCTCAAGAGCAATCCTTCAAGGTGTGATAAGAACAATAATTGTTCCTATCACAAGGATCGTTGTCACACCACTCAATACTATCGAAGTCTCAAGAATGAGATAGAATACTAGGTTCGAAAGGGGAGACTCGAAGAATTTGTGAATTCCGATTAGAACACTACAAGAAAAATGCCCATTAATAGTGTTTCAAAAACGCTATGGTAGGATACCATAGCGTTTTAGAAAACGTTGTGTCTGCCAAAGCTATAATAGACTCAGGGTCTATTATAGCATTTTAAAAATGCTACAGTAAGTTGGCCTTTTATAGCGTTTCAGAAACGCTATGGTAGAGTATACCATAGCGTTTTTGAAATGCTATCGTATACTCTACCATAGCGTTTCTAAAATGCTATTGTCTTCCCTCACGTAACATTTAACAAATGCTATTATATTAGTTTCTATAGCGTTTCTCAAGGCCCTTTTTTTCTATACCACTTATCAAGTGCTATCAAATGACTTTTTATAACATCTTATAAGTTTTACTTCTAGCAAATAAAAATTTTAATGTGCCAAACTTAAACATTTCCATGAATTGAGGCAAAGCAATGTAATTAATAAGATAATGTATTACATCGAGTCACAAAATCTATCAAATAATAAAGATCATACTACATTTATTTCAGTTGAATAATAAAGATAATGTATTACATCAAACTTACGCTTTACGGTTTGAATCTTGCTCCATTTCAAGTCAAATGAAAAAATCCCATTTACTGGTTGGATTTCAGGGATCATTCTATCCCTTGACATGAAAGCAGTCAGAGCATTAGTACTCGCCATGAGGTCTGGAGATTGCATGCAGAAGGGAACTCCATCTGGGTCATTTGTACTGTGCAATCTATCTATGATGTCAACACCATCATCGATTGCGTGATGATAAGCAAGATTGCTGCTGGGAGGACAAACTCTACTTGCTCCGTGATTTGAAATGATCAAAACTTTGTCTGCCAATTATGCATTTTAAAATAAAATTTGACATTTACCATGCCTTGAGTCCCAATGAAAGAGTAAGCCCCTGCTGCTATCACAACTACTTCGACTTCTCCTTGCTTGTAGGTTGAACCAGAAAAACAATTCATCTCATGTCCTCTTTGTGACAGGAAGGGACTCTCCAGTGAGAACTGACTGCATCAGAAAAAATCAATGCTTGAGAGATGGCCATACAAGGTGCTTTTGGATTGGTAAAAATCAATGTCATTCAAACGTAACACCGATAAAAATCAAAATAATGTATGTCAAAACAAAAAATATCTAGGAAAAATAATGACCCAAAGGAAAAGAAGAAAATAAAACCATACCTTCTGATCCCAATCAGCATAGACCGCAATAAGAGTAGCAATCTACACATGAAAAAGTCGATAAGCGTAAGAAAGCAAAAAATTAGAAAGGAAGCCAGATTTGCCTGATACAAATTACTCACCAACTATGCAACCAAGAAAGCCACCACAAGCAAAAGACCAGGACGCTCATGAAAAGACCAACTACGTGATCGTGTCACAAAGATGAGGGTCTGGCTGATTGTGCTTACTTGCAGGTATATTGCTGATGCAAGCCTTCTATAATCATCTCGAGCTGATTTTTTGCAGACTCGGAACTTTGAATATACGTTGAAAATTTATGAAGCAAGAGAAGAGAGCTAATCAGAACAACTGAGAGTGTGGTAAATTATATTCACCATAGACAAACTAACCATGGCTTCCAAATATACATCAGAGTACTCACATATATATTCTTCAATAGATTGAGAATTTTCGATGATCAAATTGAATATTAATAAGCACAGTAATGTTGGGATAAATATAAATTCACATTTCAAGGCATTCTCACTTCCCAAAGGAAAAAAAACCCAAAAATAAGCTTTGTACCGGAAAGAGATCTGTCTTGTATGTTGCCCAAAAGAATATGACTGTCATCACTGCCAAGTAACTACCAAGAATGACATCAGTTGCAAATATCTGGTAGAGGAGAAGGCTTTACTCTATCTTTTGATATTGTCATTATAGCACCTGAAATATTGAGATGAATCAATTTTGCACTATGATGAGAAACGTTTGAAGAAAATGGAACTTGAATATGTAGGAAAAAGTAAACTGGCAAACAGACCAACTAGAAGCATTCGTTAACTAGTTAAGCAAACTGTTTGGAAAAAGATGAAAACAATATATAACAATTTTAAACTAGGAAAAAAATAAGGATAAAGAAGCTGGAAATAGTAACAGTTTTTCTCTTAGAAATTAATTATTTGTCGCAGCAAATTCCCCTATATTCAACATTACATTGGGAAGGAGCAGAGAGTTATCGCTTCTAGCATCTTCTCTGCTTTGCTAGTAAAACGCCCACTTTCATCTAAAGTCACGACCTGAACAAATAAATAATAAAAGATAAGATGATCTACTCCATATGTCTATATATTACAAGGTATTACAAAGATCCAATGCTAGGGCATGGAGCTAACCTCGTCATCAACAAGATCATCATACTGTGGAAGGATTTTCTTCTGAGCACCAGACTCATCATTGAACCTGAGAAGAGATAATACAGATGGCAGATATTTTAGTCGTATGAAGCACATCTATGAGAAAAATACAACTGTAATAAGATCAATCTTACTTGTCATCATATATCTAGTCTTTTTCTTTGCAGCCTTGTAAGCATCATCTCGTTGCTTTTGTTCGCCAATTTCCACATTTTCAAGCATATCAAGCTCTGTCAATCAGAATGTAGTTGTAAGCTCTTCGGCTCTTCTTGTGGTCCTTTCCCATTATAAAGGTGTCCTTATGCAACCAGGAAAACTGAAAGTCAGATCAACAAATGTAATAAAGCTACTGAAATAACTATCTAAAATTAACAAAGTAACATGTGTCATGATCTAAAAAAAGTGACCTCTGGCTCCAACTTAGGTTTATCAATGGAATGGCATTAAAATTTGGCTTATCACAGCACAAGTATAAAAAATGCTATAATTAAATGCTATTATTAGCTAATTGTGGTGTAGTGCGTACCAAGGGTGCATAGCCTCCATTGTCCACATTCATTTTCATTTTATACACTCCATAAAAGTAAGATGTGAAACCCCATAGACAAAGTGCTAGGGACATGACCTTCTCTCCTGTGAAGGTCTCATGGCATGCAATCACTGCTGTAGCTTCTGCGAGAGGTAGAAGAACAACACCCATAATGCCATTGAAGAGTGAACTTGTACAGTAGATTACACCTAGGCTACCGATGCAAGAACATTGCCATGCCACAGTGCCAGCTACTAGTACCACATAATACATATTACTTCCGAGCCCAAACTCTTTTGCTTCTCTACCCATGGTCTGTCAACCCAAAATGAATATAATTATTGATCGAAAAACTAAAATTCACTTGCAAGTAAATGCCATTGCCATGGATAAGTTTCTATAATCTGGCCCAGAAACCAGTGATCCAGATTTTTATCTATATGTTAGGTGCAAACCTTATCCCATTATTATAACAATCTTTGGTCTTTTAGTGTTCAACAAATGTGTGAACTGGTCCCTTATCAAAGTGAATGTCGCCTGCCCTGTTGTTATTTGACACAACCCAACAAGTTTACTTTTTTTTTTATCTCTTTGACTTGTTCTTCAACATTGGGTATATACATGTACTGCAATTTTTATTGCTCAGATATTTGTTAGTGTAAATTCTACTAGCTCTCTTGGGGTGCAGAGTTTTGACAATCTCACCCTGATGTGTATCTCGTGGCGGATTTAATGGGTTTTGACTCTATGTGGTGATTTTTAGATGTTTATAATGCTACACATCATTGGTAGGATCATGGTGTACACTGTCGGATGAATATTGATGCACACATAAGTATTCATCGAATGGTATGATCTTTAGGGAGAGCACAAAGTTGTTTATATGATACGAAGATTTAGGCAAAACTAAGGGATTTTGACCATTATAGATGTGTTTTCCCATACACAATATAAAAATTCAGAGTAATTCGAAGTGCAAAGATTTCCGAGGAATTTACTTGAAAATCATTGTCCATGGACATCCCAATTAAGCTGAAGATGGTGCCAAACATAGGAAGGATCCGTTGAACCCGGGTACACACCACTAGCTCCATTATGCGAAATAATTTTTAGCGTTGTTGAAGCACAAGCTAGGAGGTATAAGACTAAATACCAGTAATAAACTTAGACTGGATAACATTTTAATCTATATTTATATAACTTATTGCACAAAAATTGATTTTTATAATGAACGACATACCTTTTCCATAACTAATCTTGCTTATATGAGAAAAACAATCTGCAATAAAAATTTCACGTTAGAATCAAATAAAAAGAAATTTGAAAAGCCTGCTATCAACAAGAACTAAAACTGAAATAAAATTCTGAACATAGTAATGAAGAACCATACTTTGTCTCATCGACTCAATTTTACCTAGTTTTGAAGCAAATCTTCATAGAACGAAACTTGTTATGTTTGCCAAACAGTTGCTTTTAGATGGTCCAATGCTTATAGTTAATAAGATGACAATAAACTATGGCTATCTCAATAATCGAAAATTGTATGCATTAAGAATCTACATATTACCTGAATAGACGGAAAATGTAATTCATTTAGCTTACCTCAATATTCAACCATAAGCCTGGTTTAATATCTACAACTTGTTCCACAGTAAGAACAGTGTATAGATTACCATCAAATTTGTCTATGCGTGATGTGACGCCTTGCATTACTGTCAATTGACAAAGAATCTGTAAGTACTAATTTCACATTGTAAGATTTAAACTTATACATCCACTTTTCGTATAAATTTATCTCAAATAGATTTTTATTTTAAATCTTTAAAATTTCTAAGAGTTGTACTGATGATAATGTTATTCGAAATTAAGACAATATGAACAAATGAATTTATACACCCTAACCCCTAAGCATTATTCAAAATTTATCTCGAATAGCAACACAATTACAAAAATATGAGGTTATCAAACCTAGTATGTAGATAATATACTTTAGTTCCTAAATGTTTCTCAGATGCTAGGTTGCCAAACCTGATACGTAAATAACGTCAAAACAACTTATAACTGGCCAGTTACTTAGAAGTAACATTTTGCAAGTCGGCTAGGGTGTAGTCGATGGAGAACCATCCTAGGGTGGGTTGTACATTGACAACATAAGTTGTATTTCCATTTGGGTAGACAAACTCGATAGAGGTAGATCCATTTATCGTTACGTCCAGTACGCAGATCACAAATGCATATTTTGTGAGCTGAACATCGCACTAGAGAACCACGCTTTGTAAACTGCTATCAAAGAAAAAATTGAAAGAAGCATCACTGGATGAAGGAAACAGTCCGGAAAAGCCACCTCGAGCAATGACCAATGGCGCTTCACCTGCAAAAGAATACGGGTTAGTTTTGGGCAACTTTTAAAGCTATTTTTTACTTTTTCTTCTACTATTTATATGAAAACTTGTGTGAGATAAAAAGAATGAAACTTTGTGTTTTTGGGAGTGTGAGGAAGAAGAGAAAAAACACTTTTCTTGTTGTGGGATTTTTCACAAGTGAAGACAGATTTTGAGAGCTTTGCATTTAGATTCTTGCCTTTAGTTGAGATCTATGGCACAGAGTGTTGTTCTTCTTTGTAATAATTGTACTATACAAATTCACAGGAAAACCAGAGCTTCCAACACTCTTAGTGCACTGGATGTAGGCTATATGATGAACCACCTAAGTTCAATATGTAGTGGTTTTGATCTACTTTCTTGATCTTGTTGAATTTCATTTACTTTTATCTTTTGCATCATCCGTAGCATAAAAAAGGCCCTAATGGTGTTGCAATTTATCTATGAACCTCGATGGAGAATTTAGAGCTATGGTCAACATTCTTTATGCTAAATAAATATGGAAAACCAGTACTGCCTACAACTAAGTGTAGTTATTGTTTTAGATGTTTCCGGATCTTTTTATTTAATGCAAGCTTGGATCAATATGGAAAATTTTACATTGAGTCAACAAAATGTGTCTCATCGAGAATATACTAGCCTTTTGGTTTGTTATTAAGAATTGACATCTTTACCTGCAGCACAACAACCTAAGACGATGCCTTTTAGATGTGAAAGAACTTTCGTGATTTGAATAACAATCCAACCAAATATTGAACCAATGATGAATGTTATAAGGATATTCATTAGCATAAACCACCTATACGTTAAACAAAAGTTTAGAGAATATTGAAGATAGTAATACATTCTAAACCGCAAAGCGAAACTTACAACTTGATTGTGCTCTCCAAGGTTACTGTCTTAGCCAAGTTGGTTGCTATAAGAGGTGGGTTGAATACATAGAAAACAACCTATTTAGAAACATATTTGACTAAAATTAGTGACATGGCATTCAAGGAGTAAGAAATAATAAATGTAGAAAATGACATGCCCCCTGAGATATTTACTTTCCAACACCCTCTCTTGGTTTCTCACATACAAATATCCATGTTAGACTCAAGCACCAGTCTTCATCTCTTGTAAGAACCCTAACAGCATGAAAAACATTGAAATTGCTCACAAAATCACTAAATTGTGTTAGGAAGCAATTCCATTGGCATCTAGTAGCATCTCTTTGCTTTAAGGAATCCAAACAATTGCAAGACAAGGAATTAGCCAATTATTTTGCCAGAGACATCACGATGATTGTGATAGTTAGGAGGTTCAGCATTATGATAGTCGTGATGTAATAAACTTAATTTCAAAATCATAGAGCCAACATTGGCTTGAACTTTTTGTCTTTCTCATAACCCAGAAATATCATAATGTGAATGATACTAAGGTGGATCATTATGAAGGTGCCCAAATGACTCCAAACAAAAAATAATTCCCCTACAGTTTTCTTCATTTTTTAAATACATGTCCATTCATTTACCATATTGGCCTCTGGGTCTCTAATGCAAAGTTGTTCACTTACTGTTTCTATCAAGGTATTAGTTAAAAGAGCCATGAAAAACCGAGATATTATAGTGAACAATAACAATAATAGTGATAAAAGTGAGTTGTAAACAATACACAAGTTTAGCAATGACTTACACTATTAAAATGCTTCCTTGCATCTTCTCCCAAAAAATTTACTCTATCTAAGACAAGAAACGCCCCAACAGCAGTCACCGAGAGTACTTTCACTGTCAGAATTGATGAGACAACAAAAAGATCCAAGAGCCCCATACCAAAATTTTCCTTCCAAATATGAAATTATTGTTCTTTCAGTCCTGAAAAGAAAAACATTTTAAAAAAAGTACTCCACCATGCAATATCTCATGTTAGTATGTGACATGTTTACGTCTAAAGAATGTTATTGCCAAAACTCATTAAGTGAAATACAACATTATTTTTCAAGTAAAAAAAGATCATATGGAGTATGGACCCAATGAATATTGACAAATAGAAAAGTTTTAACTATATATGAGAAACAAGTAAGATAAAAATGAGAAAAAAGATCAAATATAAGGGGGGAAGAGATAGAGAAATAAGAATCATATGAAAACTAAGATTTACAACATTTGCTTCCTTCCATTACCATGAGAAAGAGTGAAATGAAGAAATAAGAAGCCTCAATTTTTCATGTACTCTACTGTTTGAACGATATCTTCATACTGATCGGTCTACCAGAATCCCAAATTACAACCAACTAACTTATAATGCGACAAGAAGAAATAAGGAAAACACCCATTCGCATAATTTTCAAGATCAAACACAAAAATTCCATTATCTTTACAAAATTGAAATCAGAGAGAGATTCAGAAATGTGAGAAATGCACAAGAAAGGAATGAATTGGATGAAAGGAATAAACAAACTCTTGGAGGAGTGTCGTTGTTGAGATCTCCGATTGCGAAGCTACAGCTTGAAGACCTTGCTTCTTCTCCGCTCCTGCTTTCGTTACATCTCTTTGAATGAGATGAGATAAATAAAGATGAGGTAGAAGATGAAGATGGAGGAGAGGTCACCAACAGACGCCATTCATCTATCTGTCTTTGTTCTCCAGGGTTTCTCTCATCTTCTTTCTACTGCTAGAGCAGGGCAGATTCCCCAAAGAAATTGAGATTAAAGAGATAAAAGAGAGTACCTCGCGCAGAGATCTGAGGTGGTGTGATGGATCTATTGGTGGCTGCCTAATGGAATTGTGGTTGGCGACATGAAGAGAATGCGGTCGAGAGAGGAAGAAAGGGCAACCGAGGGCGAGCAGGAAGGAGATGAGAGGCGAGCAAGAGGCCGAGCAGATAGAGGCGATTGTATTAGGTTTAGTGTATTGAATGGGGGGAGAGGAGAGATAAAGTCACGAAATACAAAATAGCGCCAAAACGCCCACCATTTGACATAGCGTTTTTTATTTTGTAAGTCATTCAAAATTGACTTTTTATAGCACATTTATAAAAAACGCTATAGGCAAATGCTATCAATGAGCATTTTTGTTGTAGTGGAAATAGCCTTGAGAAAGGGAAAAGGAAAAAATGACATTAGAGGCTGAAGAAAAAATTGTAGACGTCATTTAGGTCCTACGCAATGCACACGATGAACTAGAAAAGCCCAACCAGTCAAAAAGTTGGGCAGTCCAAAAATTGAGGCCAGGTTCCCACTACGGAGACCCCCTGTTCAACACGCCCAAATATAGCACTCGACCCTAGACCTAATGTTCACTGAGCAAGATATGTAGGGGTTTATTCCGTGCATAATTATGCCTAGTTATCATGATCGCAATATCAAAATGGGGCGTGAAAAGATCGTTCGCTGGTGGACACGGGGAGCTTGGCCAACGTCCTATTCCTGTAGGCATTATGCATGATGCGGTTGAGGGAAGAAGAGATGAAGCCGTATAATCAGGTTATGGGTGGCTTTGAAGGTGCTCAAAGTTACCCAGTAGAAAACATCATGCTACTGATGTAGTAGGGGAACTAGTAAAGCTCCTAATGAAGGAATCCATTGCGGTAGATGCCTCCTCCACGTACAATCTAATTTTGGGAAGGCCTTGGCTTCACCAGATGGGAGCAGTGGTCAATGCATAAAATACCATGTCGACAAAGAGACATGAACTATCAGAGGAATGCCATTATGTGGTAATGAAGCTATTGGTTAAGTAGCCACAACGGCTCGAACCCCATTACAAAAGGAAGAACCAACGTGCCAAGGGCTGACTGTTCAAAGTCCGAGTGAGGAGAGAATCATGTAGAATTTTTAAAGAAGAATTATCAATAAAGGTAAAACCCGGTCTTGCTACACTTAACTCTTTTAAAAGAATAATTTTTAAAGAATATTTTTTAAACAAAACTTCATTCCACACTTAACTCTTTTTACAGGTAAAACCCGATCTTGCTACGAGGACCAAAATGGAACACAACTGTCGAGTCTAGTCCTATTCAAGAAGTTGACAACTCGCCGCGTAAGTGACCTAATCTGCCAAAGGAACCAAGGTGATTCATGGTCGATCTAGCCCAATCCACAGATAGCCCCCCGCTGCAAAAATGCAAGTCTGATTACGGGGACCATAATAGTACACAATGACCAAGCCTAGTCCTATTCACGAAGGTGATAGTTTGACGCATAAGTAACCTAGTTCACTCTGGAACCACGACAGCACACTTAGGGAAATAACCCTATCTACGGATCATCCACCGCAAGCTGACCGAGCCTTGTCCATAGACAACTCACAACATTTAAAAACATGATCCTTTCACGGAACCAAAATGGCATGCAGCGGTCGGGCTTAGTCTAGTTTAGGATAATGGCAACTTGTCGCATAAGTGGCCTAATCAGCCTAAGGAACTGAGGTATTGGACAGTGGGCTGAACCCAGTCCATGGACAGATCACCGCTCAAAAGAGTTTTAATACTATCACGGGGACCAAAATAGTGCACAGTGGCCGAGCCTAGTCCTGTTAAGTACAACGACAACTTTTTGCATAACGAACAGAAGTTCTACATAAAAGGTCGAGCCAAGTCCATGAATAGCTCGCCGCTGAAAAGAGGTATGGTCCAAGGACCACAATGGTGCACATCAACCGAGCCTAGTCTTGTTATGGACAACAAGACTTTGCCGCATAAGCGACCTAGTCCTCTAAGGAACCAAATGTACTTCACAGCGGGGTGAGCCCTGTCCACGGATAGCTCATTGCTCAAAAGAGGCCTGGTCCAATTACATGGACTATAATGGCACACAACGGCCAAGCCTAGTTCTATTATGGAGAATGACAACATGCCGCATAAATGACCTAGTATGCCTAAGGAATCAAGGTATTGTACAACGGGACGAGCCTAGTCTACGGACAGCTCAAGGCTAAAAAGAGGTATGGTTCGATTACTAGGATCATAATGGTGAACAATGGCTAAGCCTAGTCCTATTTAGGACGGTGACGGCTTGCCGCATAAGTGACCTAGTCTTCCTCAGGAACCACAACAGCACGGTTGCGGACAAAACTCAGACCAGGGACCGTTCACCGCAAGTAGAAAGAGCCATGTCCACAAACAACTCACCGCCCTTAAAAGCCTAGTATTGTCATGGGGACCAAAATGGCGCACAACGGTCGAGCTTAGTCTTGTTAAGGACAACAACAACTTGCAGCATAAGTGACCTAGTTCGCCTAAGGAATCGAGGTACAATATAGAGGGTCGAGCCCAGTTCACGGACAGCTCACTACTCAAAAGAGGCCTGGTACGATCACGGGACCAAAATGGTGCACAGTGGCCGAGCCTAGTTCTGTTAAAGACAACGACAACTTGCCGCATAAGTGACCTTGTCCGCCAAAGGAACCGAGGTACTGTTCTGGAGGCCGAGCCAGTCCACGGACAACTCACTACTCAAAATCGGCTTGGTTCAATCACAAGGACCAAAATGACACACAACGGCCAAGCCTAGTCATGTTAAGGACAATGACAGCTTGCCGCATAAGTGACCTAATCCGCCTGAGAAACCATGGTACCACAAAGTTGAATGAGTCTAGTCTGTTGATTACTCACTGCACCGGGATCATCTAATCTATGGGACCAAGATGGTGCACAATGGCCGTGTCTAATCCGATTTAGGATATCAACAACTCGCGACCCCGCTTAACAAAAATCTAATCCATTCAGACAAAGATGATTTCTCCACAACCCAATTCTTGTTCAGGATTGAGGTCCATTACAAAAGTCTAGCTCAAACGGGGAGAGTCGACTTTTCTCCAGCTCAAGTCCTCTTCAGGATTGAGCCAAAAAAATACAGAAATCTAGCTCGTTCGGGCAAGAATGATTTCTCGACAATCCAACTCATTTTCAGGATTGGGGTCCATTATGAATGTTTAGCCCAAATGGGCAGAGACGACTTCTCCCCTGCTCAAGTCCTCTTCAGAATTAAGCTAGAAAAATACATAAATCTATCCATTTTAGGAAAAGATGATTTCTCCACAACCCAACTCGCATTCAAAATTGGGGTCCATTATGAAAGTCCAGTCCAAGCAGGCAGAGATGACTTCTCTCCAGCTCAAGTACTATTTAGGAATTGAGCCAGAAGAGTACAAAATTTTAGAACATTTTGGCGAAGATGATTTCTCTACAACCCAACTCCTGCTAAGGATTGAGGTCCATTATGAAAGTCTAGCTCAGATATGACTTCTCTCCAGTTCAAGTCCTCTTCAAGATTGAGCAAGAATAATACAGAAATATCGCCCGTTCGGGCGAAGATGATTTCACCACAACCTAACTCCTGTTCAGTATTAGGGTGCATTATGAAAGTCTAGCCCAGAAGAGCAGAGGGAACTTCTCTCCAACTCAAGTTCTCTTTAGAATTGAGCTAGAAGAATACATAAATCTAGCCCATTTGGGCAAAAATGATTTCTCCACACCCAAACCCTGTTCAGGATTGGGGTCCATTATGAAAGTCTAGCCCAAGCAAGCAAAAAGAACTTCATTCTAGTTCAAGTCCTTTTCGGGAATTGAGCTTGAAAAAACTCAGAATTCTAGCTTGCTCGGGTGAAAGTGATTTATCCACAACCAAACTCTTGCTGAGGATTGGGGTCCATTATTAAAGTCTAGCTAAGATCGGCAGATAAGACTCCTCTCCAGCTCTAGTCCTCTTCAAGATTGAGTCAAAAGAATACAAAAATCTAGCCCATTTAGGCAAAGACGATTTCTCCACCACCCAACTCTTGTTCAGGATTAGGGTCCATTATGAAAGTCTAGCTCAAATGAGCAGAGATAACTTCTCTCTAGCTCAAGTCCTTTTTAAGATTGAGCCAATATGAAACAGAAATCTTGTCTAGAATAAGATGGTTTCTCCACAATCCAACTCTTTTCAGAATTGGGGTTTATTGTGGAAGTCTAGCCCAGACAGGCGTGGGCGACTTCTCTTCAACTCAAGTCCTCTTCAGGACTGAACGCGGACATATGGCACTGAAATCCAGTTTGACAAGAGATGGTTTCTTAAACACCCTAACTGCTATACAAGGTGAGGGACCATCAAGGAAGTTCAATCATCAATGCCAATACGACTTCTGCACAAGTTCAACTCCTCTGAGAGACAATAACTACGTCACCAAGGGAATATAACCCATACGGATAATGGTGGCTACCCTACAACTTAACTCTTCCAGAAGATTAAATTATTATTATTAGATTACTAGTGCAGATAAATTAAAAAAGGGCCCCAGTCCATACTATACTTCAGGTAAGATTGGACATACCGTCTATTCAGCCAGGAATTAAAAGTGACGGGTACAAAAACTACAACACGAACAACAAGGAAAGAAATTTTTTTCATTAATAAATCTTTTCTAATACAAGAAACCACTCATACGGCAAGAGTAAAGTTAGGAACATCCTTTTACATTACAGAATAAGGAGTGACCTCAGGGTCAATGGTAGGCATGAACATCAAGATTGGAGGTCCTTTCTACGACAAAAAGATTAACTTCAAGGCCACCCTGAAGGGAAGATGAAGAGTCATCTGCCTTTTCAAAGTGGCCAAAGGGCACCTGAATGTAGACAGAAAGGTCCCAGTCCTCATGATCTTGTTCATTGCAATCCAGCTGCTCTAGCTTACTAGCAACTACCTTGTTGAGGTCAGAAGTTTTAGTGGCTTCAAGAAACTCTTTTTCATTGGCCTCCCATTTCGCCTTCAAGCTAGTTAGCCCTTCGTTGCCTTGTTTAGGCCACTTTCACAGTCCACCAACCGATGCTCAACAATAGTTTGGCTTACGCTCTCGGAATCCAGTTCCTAGGTAAGTCGGGACACTTGCAACTGAGAAGCAACATGGAGATCATTCTGCCTAGGTGACTCTGTGTGTTCTTGGTCCAGAAATCTCTGAATAAGGCCTTTCACAAACAAATGTGCCTCTCCCTTGGGATTATGGGAGATTTGCTTCATCAAAAACCATCAACCTCAGATCATTAGGGATCCAAAATTGGCTGCAAATGTTGGCAAGATCCCTCTACGACAAAAAAGGTGTCCCAAAAACTCAACACACGCCGCATGTTAGTCAAGCAAAAATCATGTAGACGTGATTGAACGAAGGTTTGCATTCAACCCGACTTGATAGAGTTCTTGGCAAAACAGAGAACAAAAGGGAGTTCTAGAAGGGGAAAAGGTCATACTCATCCAAATAAAGTCTATATAGGCTTGACTTGTAAGGGAAGTAATCATCGTTTCAGCCGAAAAGGTGCTGAAATATACCATCATGTAGACCCCTACGCGCAATCAGTTAGTGGCCCAATACACAACCCCACTAACTAGGAGCAGTAACTGATGAGACCTCAATCATCCATGCGATCACAACCATACATGTGGGGAGATCAACCTTAATACGAAAAAGGTCTCAACACAATCCCAAGCGAAGTCAATCTTAATTACTCGAGATCTTCATGACACGTGTATGGATTAACACTATGACTGTTTTGGTATATGATCAGCTACCCCCTCCCCCCTCAAGTTAGTGGGCCGTCACATCAGTTTGCTAAGTCATCTCTTGACAAGATACGCCGCTTATGATGATTGAGTCTGAATCGTTGCTTGAGCCACGCGCTGTATTTATTGAATGCACGTCGATTCAAGGGAAAAGAGGCGGGAGCCTAATCCCTATTTAGGTCATCCGTTGTGCGGAGACTCACTCTTCTATTTTTTTTGCTTTTAAATATATTGCTCTATTCATCTTCTGATTGAAAAAATGGCTCAACAAAACCTTCTTGATAATTCAACCTTGGCCAGGGGCATTGAGTTTTTTGAAGACAGGTTACTTCATGAATCTGGCCTTGCCGAAACCAAATAAAGTTTAAGGTCCTTGAGGACCTGCCATTGTCTGTTATGCAGAGTGACCAGATGCCAATGTCGCCACCGATGGGGTTCATCTGCTTGCATCACGGGATGCTCCAAACCAGAGTATGTTTTCCCATTTTGTATGTGATTTTGGATTTCTTGGACTTCCTTGGAATTCCTCCGGCCCACTTGGGGCCTAATGGATACATGATCATTCTGATTAGGGTGAAGGAAGCTTGCATCCGCATGAATCCACGAGTGATCTAGTTACTGACTTCTTCTCGGTTGATGAATAATGTTGTCTGTGAAATGATGTCACTGGCTTGCTTTGTGTATCTGCCTGATGACTTCAAGTTCTGGCAGAAGCATTGCTTCTTGGCCCCTGCGGATTCAAAGTACTTTTAGTTCAAGGGTCGTCCACTCGAGCGGGAGTTCAAGCCACTTCGCAAGTACAATTTTTTCTTCTTACTTTGTTGCACTTGATTACATGCTAATCGTTGCCTGTGATTCTTCACAGGATGATTTCCCACTATTCCTCTTACCCTGGATGAGCAAAACACTATGGGGACATTTCGTAGCTTGTCAACGCAAAATATGGTGGACGTCATATGCGTCCCCAACTTCATTCGCAGTAGGCTATGGGACAGCTGGCATGTGGCCCCCATTCTTTATTGGACGTTGCGAGTTAAGTCTGAAGATGAGGCTCATTTTAGGAAGAAGAAGGCTGCTAGGGCCCAAGCTCCTATTTTGTCTGATACGGAGAAGTCGTCTGAGATG
This sequence comes from Berberis thunbergii, assembly GCA_003290165.1. NCBI lineage: Eukaryota > Viridiplantae > Streptophyta > Magnoliopsida > Ranunculales > Berberidaceae > Berberis > Berberis thunbergii. Next base: position 665,668 of record QNQO01005053.1, on the reverse strand, counting down.
TTTGCCTCCATTGTGAGTTTGAAGAGGTCCCGCATTAGAACTGGGTCATCTTCAAAATAATTTGCTCGTGTAAGTGGACAACATGAGTCTGATCAGCCCGTCAGGGCGGGGGCAGATGTATCTGGCTGGGAGAAGGACCACCTGCGACTGGTAGTGGTTGAAGACATGTCAAATCTCAGCGTCGCACAAGTAGAAGCTCTGAGTGAGCAATTATGCGGGTTGCAATGGCGGGTTCTGCAGGTCCTGATTTGCATGGGACCATTCAGATAGAAGGTTCCTATGAGGATCCTCCAGAGGTTCTAGTGTCTGATCGTCCCGTTGGTGGGTTGTCCGATAGTAGTCGTGGTGACAAAGGCCAAGTTTCTCATAGTTTGCATTGTTCACCGTCTCATTTCAGGCCACATCTCAAAGTCGTGGAGGGTCCATTGGATAACTCGCTTCCTTCCCTTCCTCTGGAGCCTGTTCAACCGTCCCATACTAAAGGGTCGGTTGTTCGTGATAAAGGAAAGGCTGCAGAGAAGAGCGTGGGAACAAGGGCGACTGCGAATAGTGGTACTGATGTGATTCCTAATCCGGGAGTGCTCCATCCCCAAGTGCAAAGGAGAACATCCCTGAGGATGAGCCCAACAGGAACATTCCAATTCCAGTTCCTTTTCCTCAAGCACTACGACCAACTGGAAATAAATCAGAAATGCATGGTGAGATTCTAGAACACTTGAAACAGGTTAAAATTAAATTACCTTTGCTGCATGTGATTAAACAGGTACTGATATACACGTAATTATTACAAAATATATCTCTTAATTTATATATGTTAGTGCTTAAATTAATATATTTTATTCTAATTATTTCATTTTCATGTTTTTGTAGGAATTTGCGCGTGAACGACAAAATCGCATTAAGGCGACAATTTGAGGACATGATTAATTTGTTGATTCTAGCGGTGGTACAAAATAGTGGTTCACATCTCTAAACCTAGCCCAAGTAAGCCTAGAACCACTTAATCTAATCAAGCCCAAGCCCAAGCCCCGAAAGCTAGAAACCTAAGCCCAGCCTTACAAGGAAATAGGGGAACCCTATTTTTTGTATCTCAAGCCACAATCACCACCTCCACCGGGGCAGAGACAGAGATCTCTCGCCACTAACCAACCACCATCACTAACCACCGTGTCATGCCCCTGTTTCATGTTATAAACCTCACCTCGCCACCAAAACAGACCACCATCCTCATTGTCCAGAACACAGCCGCCACCACCATCTCTCTCTCTTTCTCATAGCAACCATCACCCGAGCACCACTACCACCACCGCGCGCACAACACCGCCGTGAAACAGGGCACCTCCCTGTTCCTCCCCCTCGTTTCGCTTTCTCTCTTCTCCACGGTCTCTCCCTCCTCCACTTCTCTCTCTCTTTCGACCACCGCCGAAACAAACCACGCAACCACCACCATCACCGCTGTGAACAGAGCACGAGACAGGGAGGCGCTCCCTGTTTTGCTTCCACCTCTCGTTGTTCCTCACTCTCTCTCTCTGTTCTTGCAGGTACAAGAGCCAGTCGAGAGGAGAAGACACTCGCGAGGAGCGAAGCAGAAGCGACGGAGAAGGGGGCGGTGCGCTGGAGACGAAGGCCGAACCAGAGACGCGCGAATTCGGGCAGGAGAAAACTGTTTTTCAAAACTAAAAAACAATTTTGGCTATTGACACTTCGAGAACCTGTAAGAGCCACCAAAGTGCAAATTTAGCTATTTTCCTCGGGATTCGTGCGCGTACAGGAAGTGATGGATCCCTCCTCCACTGATGTTGTGACCACCGCCACCATGAGTCACGAAACCCCACGCAAGGTGAAGAGGTGAACTCCTAGATGTAACGCACTAAATTAGCATTTGATTCGCTTTGAGTTTTCACGATGAATAATGATGTTTAATGATTCTCACTTTTATTTAATATAGAAATTTATGTTGTTCTAGTGACAAGGATTTCATAGATTTCTTTGTAGATTATTTTTATTCCGGTGATTATCTTTTCTTCTCCATATAAGTTTAGTCACGCTTTTCTTATGTGTGGAATGCTTAAGAATTAATTGATTCCGGTAGGTTAGTTATATGTGACCGTCATTTATTACGGTATTGTCTCCGGATATATCGTAAGTTTAGGATATCACATATGACAGACCTTTGTGTTTTCTTAGAAGAAGTGAAGTCTAAAATTCATTTACATTAGGGTATATTAATGATTAAAAGATTATTTTTTCGATTACGTTGTTTGGGATGTGAAACACGTAGTTGAGTCATCATAGCGAATCAATACTAGTTGGCGCGTGAAGTCTAGGAGGGATTCTTGGAACCTTGTGATTTTTCAAAACTTAATTTTCAATAAATTAAATTCAATTTCGTATTTTAAATTTGTTAGAATTTATTAACTTTAGTTTCGCATAGTTTTTTTCCTTAACCTTATTTTGTAGATCGTTTTTCCTCGTGGGATCGACACCCCATTCTTTATTGCAATTGACCACGTGTACTGTTTGGGCGTAATCAGGTACCAACTTAGGCGATGGTCATCAAGGATCTATGCACTATCAAGAGGAAACATCATGTCAAGAAGACAACCTTCTTGACAGAACGGGTAAGTGCGGAGATTGATCAGAGGAAACCACCCAAGTACAAAGATCCAGGGTGTCCTATAGTCACCTGCTAGATTAGGACTCATGATTTCGGCCAAGCTTTGTTGGATTTAGGAGCAAGTGTAAATCTAATAATGCCATATTCTATTTACTTGCGACTGGGTCTAGCAGAGATTAAACCCACATCCGTGGTACTACAATTGGTCGATAGATCAATTAAGAGGCAAAGAGGAATAGTCAAGTATGTCTTGCTACAGATTAATAAGTTTTACTATCCCGTCGACTTTGTTATTTTAGATACTCATTCTATGGTTAATATGGAGTCTACAATTCAAATTATTTTAGGTAGACCTTTTCTTGCCACAGCTAACGCTCTTATCAATTGCAAGAACGGTCTAATGAAGTTGTCTTTTGGGAACATGACCCTGGAGGTCAACATATTCAATATTAGCAAGCAACCACGTGATGACGATGAGTGTCATCATACCTATATGATAGACACACTGATATCAGAAGAAGCGCTTCTGAGCGCAGATTCTGAAACCTTAGAGTACCTCTTTTCTATTTCTAATTCTGAGAGTTCACTTTATCCAGACAATGCTTTTGATATTTCTGTTGTTTCAGGGTTAAAGGATAAAGGAGGACGACAATGGAAACCATGCTTTGAGAAGTTGCCTAAGGAAAGACAGAAACCACAACCATCCACCATGGAAACTTCGAAAGTTGACCTAGCTCTACTGCCTAAGGGACTTAAACATACATTCCTCGAACAAGGTATTCAACGAAAACTTCAGTTAGCTAAAATTGAGGAGTTGCGGAATGATGCCTATGACAATTCCTGCATATACAAGGCGAAGATGAAAGCAGCTCATGATAAACAAATTCTGAGGAAACATTTCAAGCCCAATCAACGAGTCTATCTCTATGACTCACGACTTCATCTTCATCCTAGCAAGCTAAGATTGAGATGGACGAGCCCATTCATGGTAAAACAAGTTTTTTCCCAATGGTTCCATAGAAATTGAAGATCCAAAAGATGGAAAAGTATTTAGAGTAAATGGGCAGCGTTTGAAGAACTATGTGGAGTGGGTAGAGGTGTTAGAGGATATCTTTCTGGTTGCCCCTGCCTACTTGATTTGATGTTCTCCACCCTATATTTAGTTTAGGTTCTTATTTTATTTTTTAGTTTAGGTTTTTGCTTTTATGTTTTTCTTTTAGTGTTTCAGGTTATTTTAGGTGTTGCTACTGGTGTCACTCGGAACCCCTCACCCCTTGTGTTCCTTTCTCTCGTCAGTATAATTTTCTTATATTTTGGTGACTGTGAGGACATTGTTTATTTGAAATTGGTAAGCTTCACAATGGTAATATCACTCTAACCCTCCACTTTACTTTTTCCTTCATTTGTCATGATTATTATTGTATACATTGAGGTCAATGTTTGGTTTAGGTTTGGGGGTGATAGTGGTTTATTAGATTTTTTGTGCAATTTTTAAAATCTTTGAGCTTAAAACATATTTTACAATTAAACCGAGTCATTTTTTGTGTTTTATTCAATGTCCATTGAATACTTAGATGATTACGGTAATTGTGCAAAATCTTGATGAAAATGCGTTCGAAATCTGAACTCTTGGTGAAATTAAAAAAAAAACTAAAAAAAAGAAGTGGTTTTGAGTCTTTTTAATTTTAGAGAATATTTTTGTTGCCTTTCATTTTGAGAAAACACATACTAACACGTGTCACATAGTTATATTAGTAGAAAACATGATATTTGATATTATCCTTATGTTAGATGTATTTCGTGAAACTTTTCAGCTCGACTATTCGTGCAATATAAGCCAAGTCAACGTGATTTGAAGTTCATTAGTAAGATATTGAATTAGAAAACCTTAGAATAATAGTGGAGACTTAACCCTTGTGAGTTTTGAGCCATTCTTTATTTCTTGAGGGTTATTAATTACACTCTGATTTTTCTGGACTCCGCATTATTTCGTTGATGATCTCGTTATTCTTGACTTTTTTATTGATTGCTTTAAGAATGACAAAAAATTGAATTGTTACACTAGAACTTCTTGTTTTACTTAGTTGAGATGTCCAGTACCAACTAGAACTTATGAAGTGATATAGGCATTTATTTCTTTAAGCCATTTTTTCTCAGCCTTTTAGCCTACCCAATAATAAATATCCATTTGCAGCCCTTTGAGCTTTTAAATAGCCTTCTCTTTGTTATCCCCATTCCCAATACATACTCCAATCAAGGAGTAATACCTATATTATTTTATCCTTACCCAATTTTTTGAGAATGTATACGGTGAGATATATTTATGAAATTGGCAAATAGATAGAATTGAAAATAGATATTTCATGTGCCCTCAAAGTAAAAGTGTTTGATTGTATAAATGATGAAAAACATGTAAAAAAAAATGGTTGAAAAAGAAAATAATGAAGAAAAGGTTAATGGTGTACAACATTGATTTCTTTTTCAATGCCCTATGTGTTTATTCAAGGCTGTAGCCATTCTTAGGAAATTATTGCATCCTTTTTGTCCATTATTGTTTGCCATAATCCAAGCCCCATTACAACCTAGTAAAAACCTAATTGATCTTAAGTAAAAGTTGGTTCAGTAGATGTGGAGATTGAATAGGCAAGAACTATGGTGTTTGATTCAACATTTTCAAAAGTAATCAATATTCCTGTCCATGAGATCATATTCATTTCACCTTTTGAAAAATTTTGTTTTTCATTATAATTATATGTGAGACGTTTGCATTTTCCATAGTTTATATGTCTTTCCTCACATATAAACTGAGTGCCCAATCTCTGAGTGTTTTATTTCTGAGTGACATGAGAGATTTGTAGTCGAAGCGTCATTTCTAAAGGTTATTTCGTCACATCTTTACTATGAAATGAAGAGTTATGCTGATAAGGTTTCTCACACACACACTTTGAGTTAAGAATGATTATGAAATTTATTTAACCTTTAGATACTATTAAATTATTGTATTCCATTGATATACTATTGTGACATTTTTAGTTTGTTATTTTTCTTGAATTTTAAGTAATTAGAAAATTACTCTAAGGAAAATAAAGGGGAATACTCATGTTTTTAGAAAATAGATTTTGTTTTATTGAGTCAGTAATGTTTGGGGGTAACATTTCTGGAAACCCTCACGAGACTATAACTCGTCCTCTAGAGGTAATCTAGAGGTTTAAAAACCTTATTGCACATTAAAGTAAGTGGAACCGTGATTCCTACGAAAGTGAGTTAGGATTTTATTCTTAATTTTGTTGTAATTTAGGACTAGCAAAATGAGGTATTTGATGTTCACATAATTATTACATAATAAACCACCTAATTTATATTTGTTAGTGTTTTGAATAGTGTATTTTAGTTTAATTATTTTATTTTGTATTTTTTATAGGATTTGGAGTTTAAATGACAAAAGTGCATTAGCGTGGTGACTTTGGAAATTCATAGACAAATTGATGAAGTAGAGCGGGAGACACTTAAGCCAAAGATTAAGAGAACCAAAGGAAAAAAATAAAGAAAATTAGTTTTGAATTTTGGTGGAACAAAAGAGTAATATGAATGAACATAGCTAAACCCACCTTTCCTGTTATATTTGGTTTCCAATTATATTTTGGTTTTCAATTATATCTGGTTTCCAATTTGTATTTGGTTTCCAATTATATTTTGGTTTTCAATTATATTTGGTTTCCTTTTATATTTGGTTTCTAATTGTATTTGGTATCCAATTTATATTTGTTTCCCAATTTCTTTTTTGTTTCCAATTATATTTGGTTTTCAATTTGTATTGGGTTTCCAATAAGGAGTTGTTTCTTTCTACCATAAATATAGCAACACAGAGGGAAGAGAGGCACACAACGCATCAACAGCCGAATACGCATCCCTAATCCACCACGCGCTGCCATGAAGCTCCACACCGCTATTGCTGTCATCACCTTCACCATGTGTCACTAAACTCCACGCGAGGCGAAGAGATGAACTCCTAGATGTAATGCACTTAATTGGTATTTAATTTGTTTTATGCTATCACAATGAATAATGACGTTTATGATTTTCACTTTTATTTAATATAAGAGTTTACGTTATTTTAGTGACAAATATTTCATCAACTTCTTCGTAGATTATTATTCCAGTGGTTATCTTTTTCTTCTCTATATAAGTCTAGTCATGTTTTTCTTATGTGTGGAATTTTAAAGATCAATTGATTCCGGTAGGTTAGTTATATATGATCATCTTTTATTACGTTATTGTCTCCGGATATATCGTAAATTTAGGATATCATATATGACCAACCTTTGTGCTTTCTAAGAAAAGTGAAATCTAAAATCCATCTACATTAGAATATATTGATGCATTAAAGACTATTCTTTCGATTAAGTTGTTTGGGATGTGAAACACGTAGTTGAGTCATCATAGAGAATCAATACTTGTTGGCGCGTGAAAACTAGGAAAGATTCTTGGAACTTTTTGACTTCTCCAAACTTCATTTTTATTAAACTAAATTTAATTTCATATTTTAAAATTGCTAGAATTTCTTAAATTTAGGTTTGCGTAGTTCTTCTTCCTTCACCTTGTTTTGTAGATCACTTTTTCTGGTGGAATCGACACCCCAATCTTTACTGCAATTAACCACGTGTACTGTTTGGGCATAATCAAGTGGTTGAAGAAGCAGGCTAAGGAGAGGGGGCGGAGTAGCCAGTCGTGGTTGCCGAGACTCAAGGAGTTTGTCTGGAAGCCCTCGAGTGCGATTTTGCAGAGGCGATGTCCGCTAGGGACAGATTCAAGCAAGAGTTGGATCGAACTTGTTGAAACATGGTTGTTACACAGGAAGCTGCGACTGAGGCGCGTTCTGAACTGTGGTCTCTCGTTGAAGGGAATGCCTTGAAGAAGGATGATTGGGCTACTCATAAGCAACAATTAGAGTCCGATGTGGAGTTCAATGCCAAGGAGGCGAGGAAGGTTGAGGACCAGCTCGAATTAGAAAAGCATGGGCTCAATGTTGTAAAGAGTAGTTTTGATACAAAACAGTCTCAAGTTGATGCGTTGACTGGCAAGTTGAAGCTATTGGAGCGTGAACTTGCTGAAGCAAAGGCGCGCGAGGAAGAGCTTCTATAGGAACAAGGCAAGTGTGAGTTCTGTTGGGTTGTACATGGCAGACTGGAGCTGCTGGCACTGATAAAGGAAGAGCATCCGGAATGGGATCTTGGCCGCTATAAGAAGATGTCATATATAGACTTGTCCATTGCCTTTGCGTCATCAGACGAAGAGGGTGAATTTTGTGCACTTGTACTCATTTTAATTCGACTATTAATGAAAGCCTTTTTATCTTAAGTACGTTATCTATTCGTTTTGTGCTCGTTGTCACTATTGTGTGTTTTTCATTTTGCCTTGTCATTTTACTTTGGCATAGGCTGGTTGGATCAATAGGACGTCAAGTGATTTGTCTGCAGTCAAGAGCATGACCATTTGCTTTGTGATTGACTCAGAGTCACAATTGCATAGTCATGTCCATCAGTGGGCATGTCGCAGACTATTTAGCTGTGGGTTGCGTTACCTGGGTTGTATCTCATCCTTAAGGTGAGCCGCTGGAGGGTTATCTCATTTGTCTAATTTGTTGGTTGCAGCCACCATCATAAGCGAGTTGTAATAGCCAACCGTACGCATTAGAGCGTTTGTACCGAGTCAGGCGTTGCAAGCTCGGGTTGGCATTTTATGTAGTACCTGTCCGACCGTTGGCGGGTCGATTTATGTGTCGGCATAAGTAGCCTTTGCCGGTAATAGAATGCCAGCTCGTTTGAGCGTGAAGATACTGACTGAGCTGTGATTTATCTTTGCGGTCGCCATTTTAAAAGAAAGCGGTGGTATCGTAGCGAGCTGCTTAGGGGTCCCACCTTTCAAATCATCTATGTCCGAACTGAGTGGACTACAAGTTCGGGGAATAAATATTTGGAGACCATGCTGAAGAGCAATAGTCCCGTGGCGAGCCGTCGACATTAATCAGGGACTAACTAGTCTCCCACCTTTTGAACCATCTATACCCGCGAAGTGGGGGCTACAAGTTTGAGGCGAAGGAGTTCAACGAACAAGCTGAAAAGCAATGGCTGCGTAGCAAGCCGTCGGAATCAGTTTGAGACTGATTAGGCTCCCACCTTCCAAATTACCTACACCCGTGTGAATCAAACTAAAAATTTGGAGATTTTTGGCCGCCGTGTTGAAGAGCAATGGTCCCGTGGCAAGTCGTCAAAATAAGTTAAGGACTAACTAAGCTCCCACCTTTTGAACCATCTATACCCGCGCAATGTGGGCTACAAGTTTATGGTTGGTAATTCAATGACTAGGCTGAAAAGCAGTGGTCTTATGGCGAACCATCGAAATCAGTTTGGGACAGACTAGGCTCCAGCCTTCCAAACCATTTACACCCGTGCCTTGGGGGCTACAGATATGGGCTTTGATCAAAAGCTTTCATTTCCAGTCGTCACCAGTTAGCCTTATCTGATCGAGTTAGGCGACCTTTGACTACGAAGAAGGCAATGATCCCTAGCGAGTCATCGTCACCAGGCGTTACAACGCTGATTAGACTCCTACTTCCTAAACCATCGGAATCTGTGCTAGGCAAACTAGCTATCGGTTTGAACATAAGTCGTCGTCATCGGCCTTGGCTGTCTAAGCTTATCTGGTTGGAGAAAGGTTCCTCCTGCTCAAGGGCATGGGAGTAGTGCATTTTGCGGGGAAAATTAACTTAAATCAGCTGGTGATCCGCAGGTATGATTCATATGTCAGAATTGACAAGGATTTCTAGTGTTTGTGTTCGGCATGTAGTAGAATATTGTTTGAATAGTAGGCCAAGCTCATGGGCTCGCGGGAGGAGAGCTAGGGCTTCTTGTACGAATTACGCTATGCGTACGGTGTAGATCGCATGGTAGCACATGTACGGCGTAGATCGCATGTGTAAGGTGTAGACTGCGAGACGGTTGAGTATCTGTCTCTCCCCCTTAGTTACTAGGGTTGCACACAGCATCATTAATTGGATGAACGTGGTCTGTGCAGTTTCCTTGGGTACCATCGTCTCCTCGTTTCCAATATAGTATTCAATGCTATGTCTACATAATGGTATTTCTCAATTGTTGTAGGCACTATCTTCTGTAGAGTGTATCTCCTATAATGTTCTTTCATGAAGAAAATGCTTTGGGTTTTCCAAAGGCTGAAGGGAGATCTCCATCATTGGAGTCTTCAAATGTTCTTACATTTGCCTTGATTGGGCACAATGATAATCGTTGTTATGCGCGATCACCTATTCTAGGTGGGCACACAGTTGATTCGCTGAGATCTCGTAATTTCTTCTGATTTTGCGAAAAAGAAGTACAGATTTCCTCCCAAGGGAGGAGTCTGACGTTTACCCGTGTGTGCTTTGGTGTTACCTTGTGTCGCTATGCCCGCCTGTATGCGGTTTTTGCTGCTAGCTTATGGTTGATCAAAGTGTTGCTGGGTGTGTGATGCTTCTAGGGTGGTATCTCTCAGTCACCCTGGGTACCGTGCATGGGAAAAGTGTCCTCGCTTGACAACGTTGTGAAACTTTGGCCGCCATCCTCATCTACCTTCTTTTACCTCCTTCGAGATACCGGATGTCGTTTGAGGAAGTGTGCAACTCGTAACTAGGTTTGTATTTTCTTTGACGGACCATGTTTTCGTGGTGATTTAACAGAGCAATTGGCCGCTCACTTTAGGGTGATTCGACGGGCACCTTTGTCTTTGATCTTGGGAAGGGGTCGAGCGAAGTTCACTTTGAGTTTCTTTGTCTACTTCAGATCTCCTTATGTAGTTGGATTGTATAAGTGATTTTTTACTCCATGTTGCATCAAATTCATATGCTTGTAGTACGTAGTCTTTTGTATCCGTCTTTGAGCGCCTATTGTTACATCTTTCCAGTAATCAATAGAGAGTGTTTGTGAATTATTTATTTATTTCTTAAATTATTGCAAATCACATAAGTTTATAAGAACTAAAACTCTACATTGACTATGGAAAGGGAAATAAACAACTGAAATAGACTAACTATTGACGGAGAGAAATTGATCTTGGCCCCAAAGTGAATTTGTTTGGCTCTAGCGGATCGTTGGTGCTTTAAGTAAATTATTGAGCTTCGGTGATGTCATAGAGGCTATTGAATAGTAAACCTTGTGGCGGATTTAATCTCCGCGCCGCTGGGACGTCGGGGGGTTGTACTCCCATTTGCACTAATCTCTCTGTTTTGCTGGGTTGAAGAGCAAATTGCTCCTGTATCGCGTGACTGTCCCATTTTTCTAAAGTGAGCCACTGTTGTTGGGATCTTGTGCTAGTGGAGTGATGTGTTTGAAGTCACTAGGCTTGGCTCTTGTTCAGATTGCACTGTGGGATTCGGTTGGATCTAGGAACATTCTATTTGCTTCAGTGCAACATAATGGGAGGCTCTTGTCGTAGGTTGCTCACCACGTATTGTTCCTTCAGAGTGGTTAGCGGTGTACTTAGCGCACTGGTGAAGGGTTGAGACTATTGCTTCCATCTGGTGGAGCCATGGTCTTCCCAAGATAAGGTTGTAGGTAGATGGTGCGTCTACTACCATGAAGTCCAGAAATAGGACCTTTCTCAGTTGCGGCTCACTTGCTAGTATCCGCTAGCCTTATTTTGCGATCGGGAAGCATTTCTCTATGCTGAATCCAATTAGTGGGCAGTCTGAAGACGTCAGGTTCTCTTCCTTGAGGTTCGTACGACGGAATGCATTGTAGATCAAGACATTGAGTGAGCTCCCCGTGTCCACCAGAACTCTTTTTACCTCCCACCTTGCAATGGAAACTGAGATGACTAGTGTGTTATTTTGCAGCGCTTGGACTCCTTCGAAGTCCTTGTCCATAAAGGTCTAGGTGGGAATGGGGCTTTCAACCCTCAAGTAGCAAATGCGTTTATCTTCATCCACGGGTTGTGTCTGCAAATCCAGTAGAGTCCGCTAACGAAAACCTGTGTGACTGGTCTTCGTCTAGTCCAACCCCATAAAGGACATAGATTATGCCCGGAGTCTCCTTTTCTTTCTCCTTAACTAACTCCTCCCGGTCCCTGGATTGTTCTTGTCGTTTCCCAGAGTTTAGAAATTCCTTTAGCTTACCTTTGCGGTTCCAATACTCAATCTCATACCCCAGACTCTTGTAGTCGTTGGTATCATGGTCGCCCTCCTTGTGGTATGAGAAGTACTTTTTCTCATGCTTGGAAGGATTTTCACGCTACTTTAAGGGCCACTTCAAATCTTCCTAGTTTTTCATGGAGTTCAGTACGTCCGAAAGCTTGGAATTGAGGGGCTTCAAGGCTTTGGATCCAACATATTAGAATACTTTTTCTGGCTTGGTTAAGCTAGGGTTTGACCTGTTGTCATTACGCTTTGTCTTGCTTTTTTCTTCATCCTCGTGTCTCCTTCCTTCCTTCCCGTCCTTAGAAGCGAAGGGTTTCTTCTCACCTGGGTTACCCTTTTAATGGGCTTCTAAGGTATTGTAATTTTGGCCGCTCTTGAGAAGCTTTGTCATGTCTAATGGGGGTTCCAAGGTGTGGTCTTCGTAGAGTTTTCCCTCTTTTAGGCCCACGGTGAAAGCCATCACGCTTGTGTCATCCCTGCAACTTCAATGAGCATCAGCTCCTCATTGAAGCACGTGACATTTTCTCTGAGTGTCTCATTGGATCTCTGTTTCAAATAGAGTATGTAGTTTGGGTCTTTTCGGAGACGCTGACTTCCGACGAAGCACGTCAGGAACTTCTTCGCCAACGTCTTGAATGAGTCTTTCGACCTCGGTGGGAGGCTGTGGAACCACGTTAGTATTAACTTCTTCAGGCTGATGGGAAAAGTTCTACACATCACCGACTCGGATCCTTCTTTGAGGGCCATTACATTCCGGTAATGGTGCAGGTGGTCGAATGGGTCGGTGATCCCATCGTAAAAGCCAAGCTTCGGAGATGTGAACTTTTTTGGAAGGGCCTCATTCATAATACGATCCACGAATGGAGGAACAAAGGGATGGTACAACACGTCTGGGTCATGTGCTCCTCTGCGAAGGGGGTTTTGAAGATCGAACCTCTCTGCCCTCGTGGTCAGCTCCTCGTTAACCGCGCCACCTCCTCTAGTGCAAAGAAAACTAGTAGGGGCTTGACTCTTCTGTGCTTATTTTTTGTCGTCCTCCGGAGACTGAGGCTAGTGTTGCTCCTAATCTCCATTGTCGTGCGAGAGCCCCCACCACTTTGGCGATCTGCTGTATTTGAGATGACAACATATTTATCCTGGGGTCTATCCTTGTTGTTGCTGGCGCTGGGGCGTGAGTTTGTTGCACCGAGCGTAATCAAAACCGTTTAAAGCGGCAGTATAGCACCAGTCTGAGCATTTGATGTGTCCCCTTGTTCTTCGTTGTTGCATGATCTTGTGGTCACCATCTCCCTGTATTTCGAAAAAATATGATGCTAGTGAAAGGTTAGAAACTTTGTCATACCCACGGACGATGTCAAACTAATGCAGTCTTTTTCCGCTCCCTGCTTTGACCCAGTCTTTTTAACCTGCACAAGGAACGCACATGAGCCATGGACCACCGTTGTTGAGGCCAATGGCACTCCGATGCTAAAGTCAGATAAGGATCTGAGGAAGGTGTAATGTTGTAAACAGGGAATTTGTATCATACCTTAGCTTACCAACCGCATGTCTTATTTATAGTGCAAGAGTATTGGTTCGACCAGACCATTTATGACGTAGTTTAGGAAGGAGATCTTCGTGAAAATCCTTTTCTAATTGGGAATTGTGTTGTAGAAGGGAATTTCCCTTTTAGCCCTGTGCTCCTAGATACGCGGGAGATAGTTCCCAATCTCAGGGTAATCCATAAGAGGAAGTTTCCCTGTGTGATATGTACTCTGATATTTACTTCCTAGTTAGAAGCGAATAACTGTTGTAATTGCCTGTCTGAAGTTGATCCTCGAGATACTTGCCTTAGCAGGGCTTACGGGTATTAAGGATAGCTATGAGACACATGGGCTTAGTATGTTGTAATGATTTCGGGTCCGTCTAGCATACTGCACACTGCATTGTGCAGGCTTGGAACCACTTGGGCAGGATAAGTGTTGGGCTGTCGTTTGGGCCTATTATTTCTTGCGATCATCATGACACGTGTACAGTGTATGCATGGGCTTAGCAAGTTGTAAGAGTTCGGGTCCGTTTGGCGGACTACATTGGGCGGGCTTAGAACCACTTTGGCAGGATCAGTGTTGGGCTGACGCTCGAGCCTGTAATTCCTTAGGATCATCATCACACGTGTATGGCTCAAGGCTGTGACCGTTTTGGTGTATCATAAGTTAGATTTAGAAGTGAACCGTGATATTCATTGTTTGGTTTGAGTTAATTTTTTTTAAAGGAAACATACAAGGTGGTATCAAGAATATTGTGTTAAGATTTCAGTGATTTCAAATATTGTTATGAACTATATATATAGGGTTGGGATCCGAAGACACAAAGTCATGATCAAAATTCCCACCCAATTTATGGGCCTTTATATCAAAATTAATTTAGCGGTTGAGATTATGTAAATTAGCGTGAGATATTGTCCTAAACAGATTGATTCAAAGACATAGTATTCTCACTAAAATGGAAACCAAATCGTATATTCTTTATTCTTCATCTTAAAAGCTTTGTTCTCGCCCTAAATATTTTCTTATTGTATTTTGTCAATCCTGAATATTAGTTCATGTACTATTGTTTTTGCACAAATTTTCTTTCAAGATCAGTTGGTTTCTTAAGAATCATAAAAATTTTGAAATACAACCTTCAAGATAATAATAATGCCTAACATTGTTTGTCACACTAATTCAATTTTATAAGCTTGCTTACATGATAGTGAGATTTGAACAACGATTAATCTTACACCTAGTAAATTTTTAAACTCTATTGTGTTTTTATACCATGTTAGCCAAAGTTCTCCAACATGAAAGATTTTCAACGTTGAAATCTTGGAACAAAATCAGGAAGAAAACACAATCGAGAAGCTAAGATTAAAGGAAAGATTACTAAGATTTAGTTTCCATTTTAGTTGGGAAACTGTTTCTGTTGTGAATCAATCTCTTTAGAAAAATATCTCAAGCCAATTTACTATATAATCTCAGTCGACAAAAATATTTAAATCTCAAGGACTGTATATTGGGACGATGACTTTGTGTCGTCGGATCCAAACCCTTTTTTACACTTTTTCTTCCCCAAAACCCAAAATAAAAACCATATGCAAGCAACAATAGTGTATAGAATATGTCCAACATGCATGCACATGAAAATTTTTCAAATTAATGTGTTTTGACAAAAACATTAAGAGACTTTGCTTTATGTTGACCAAACTAAAAGTTATCATAGTGGGATACAGCAAAGTTATCATGGCATGTAGCCATTCAATTCAAGCTCACTGGTAAAAAATTTGTACTAAAATGATGCTCTTGTACCATATCTTCATCTATGCATAGGCTGTAGTTTTCATCTTAATTAGATGCATCGCCAGTAGCTACTATTCAAAACTATTGGTGTGAGTGTTGTGAGGGCTAAAATAAATCCTTAGCATAGTAGGGTAAGAAAGTCCAAAAATCTGGGTCGTCCTCGAGAAATTCGAGAATTATCCACGAAAGATGTACAACCCAAATTAGATCAAAACACACAATCTTCAGTAGATTAACAAGAAAATGTAAGCCATATTTAAAGCATAGAAGAAAGGGCATAAAGACAAATGGAATAAGAGTGTGAAACTGCAATTAAAAAATTTGAAAACTTACTTATCTTTTCATCCTCTACTGTTGAAACCTCAGTCAGGAGAGGATATGTACATCTAGTTGACAGTTTCAAATGTGGCAGTAGCTCAGCTCTTATCAGACAAGAACCGGGGGCATAACATTTTGTATTTTATATTTCTAAAGCCATTCTCAACGTTGAGACCAAGTATCTAAAAATTTAATTTCGGCACTTCCGGTTAAGGCCCTACTTTCACGTTTAGAGAGTGATTGTCATGACTGAATATCCTCTATGGTCAATCCTTCATAGTTTAGATGCTTATCAAAGGCTCGTGAAATGGGACATAAAGTTTAGCCAATATGATTTGATCTACTGTCAAGGACAACTATAAAGCCTAAAGCTTTAACAAATTTCATGGCAGATTTGCACCCTTCTCAAATTTGTAGTTTCCTTGGTCACCGTCGTCTCCTCATTTTCCATACGATATTCAATGTTGATAGTTAATGTTGAAGCGCCTGTTTGGTAAACCACTATTTCTATATAATGGTGTTTCTTCATCGTTCTAGGCATTATCTTCCACAAAGCGCACCTCCTCAGATGTTCTTATTCAAAAAACATGTTTGGATTTTCCAAAGGCTAAAGGTAGATCTCCAACATTGGAGTCTTCGAATGTTTTGACATTTGCGCCGATGAGTCGTGATAAGACTTGCTGTTATGCGTTGTCAATTGCTTAGGCTTAACACCCAATTGGTTCGTTGAGGCCTCATAATTTCTTCTCGTATTGCGAAGAAGAGTTATGGACTTCTTACAATTTCTACGGTTCATTACAAGGTCTACATTTTCATTGGCGGGCCATTTTTTCGAGGTGATTTGACGGAGCAATAAGCAATTAGTTGTGTTTGTCCTTTCAGCCCCCTTTTTGCACATTTGTCCTTAATCTTGGGACATCTTCTTCGGAGGAGTAGCTGAGTCTACTTTCGGTACCTTTGCTGCCACTTCTGAGTCTCCTTCTGGAGTCGGACTATTAAGCAAGTCTTTATTGTATGTTGCATCGGATTCAAATGCTTGTAGTTTGTAGTCTTTTGTATCCGCCTCAGGGCGATTGTTGTTACATCTTTCCAGTAATCAATAGAGTGTGTTTGTGTAATTCTCTTTTATTTCTTAAATGATTGCAAATCATATAAGCTTCTAAGAACTAAAACTCTACATTGACTATAGAAAGAAAAATAAACAACCGAATAGACTAACTGTTGGAAGAGAGAGATCAATCCAACCCTGAAGTGAATTCGCATGACCCTTCCTAGATCGTTGGTACCTTCAGCAAACTTCCACGCTTCGTTGATGTTGTTGAGGTTACTGAAAAGTAAATCTTACGTGGGAGTTTAGTTCAGCACCGACTGATTGTCTGGGGTTGTACTCCTGTCTACATTGACCTCTCTACTTTGCTGGGTTGAAGAACGGGTTGCTCCCGAGACATTTGAATGCTCTTCGTTTTTAGTTGAGCCACCACTGTTGGGATCTCG
This sequence comes from Berberis thunbergii, assembly GCA_003290165.1. NCBI lineage: Eukaryota > Viridiplantae > Streptophyta > Magnoliopsida > Ranunculales > Berberidaceae > Berberis > Berberis thunbergii. The sequence goes on along the minus strand of QNQO01005053.1, from coordinate 648,741 downwards.
TCTCCGTGTGAGTGGAGTGACTCTTCTACAGTCACTAGGTATGGCTTCAGTTTAAATTACCCTGTGGGCTCCAGTTGGATCTGTGAATATTATATCAGCTTCAGTGCAACATAATGGCAGCCTCGTGCCATTGGTTGGTCCCCACGTATTGTTCCTTCCGAGTGGTTAGTGGTGTACTTGACGCAATGATGAAGGGTGGATACTACTGCTTCCATCTGGTGAAACCATGGTCTTCCCAGGATAAGATTGTAGGTAGATGATGCATCTACCACCATGAAGTCAAAGAACAAGACTTTTCTTAGTTGTAGCTCTCTTGCCAACCTTATATTCTCGATCAAGAAGCATTTCTCTCCGTTGAATCCGATCTGCGGGTAATCTTAGGATGTCAGGTTCATCTCCTTGAGGTCCTTACTACGGAACACATTTTAGAACAAGACATTGAGGGAGCTTCCCGTATCCACTAGGTCTCTCTTCACTTCCCAACTTACGTAAGAGACTGAAATGACGATAGCATCATTGTGCGGTGCGCAAACGCCTTCAAGGTCCTTGTCTGTAAAGGTTAAGGTAAGGATTAGGCTTTGCACCCTTGAGTAGTATACGCATCATTCCTCATCTGCGAGTTGTGTCCGCATTTCCAGTAGAGTCCGCTTGCGGGATTTGTTTGACTGGTCTTCATAAGATTCGACTCCATGAAGGACATAGATTATGCTCGGAGTCTCCTTTTCAATCTCCTTGACTGTCTCTCCTCTGTCCTTGGGTCGGTCTTGTTGCTTCTCCGAATCCAGAAATTCCTTTATCTTGCCCTGTGGATCCAGTATTTGATATCATACCTTGACTCTTGCAATCGTTGGTGTTCTGGCCACCCTCCTTATGGTGTGAGCAATACTTGTTGTTGTCATACTTGGAGGGACTTCAGTGCTGTTTTGGGGGCCACTTTAGATCTTCCTAGTTTTTCATGGAATTCAGGACATCTGATAGGCTAGAATTTAGGGGGGTCATGGATTTGGATCCAACGTTGTTGGAGGATTTCTCTGGCCTAGCCTGGCTAGGGTCTGACCTGTTGTCGTTACACTTTCGCTTACTCATTTCTTCGTCATTTCGCCTTCTTCCCTCCTTCTTGTCCTTAGGAATGGAGGGTTTCTTCTCAACTTATGATTCATTCTTTGATGTTCTCATTTCTTACAGGGTGATGTACCTATGGGCGCCCTTTAAGAGTTTTGCCATATCCAAATGGCGTTCCAAGGTTAAGAAGTTGTAAAGCTTTCCCTCTATTAGGCTCACAATAAAAGTTGTCACAATTGTGTCGTCATTGCAGCCGTTAATGAGTGTCAGCTCATTTTTGAAACGCGTGACATACCTTCTTAGCGTCTCATTAGACTTCTGCTTCAGAGAGAGTATGTAGTGTGGGCCTTTCCGGAAATGCTAACTTTCGATAAAGCGCGTCAGGAATTCCTTGGCCAACGTCTTGAATGAGTTGATCGAATTTGGCGGAAGACTGTGGAACCATGTTAGTGTTGACTTATTTAGGCTTGTAGGAAAATTTATACACGTCACTGACTCGAATCCTTTTTTGAGTGTCATTAAATGTTGGTAATGGCGCAAGTGATTGAAAGGGTCGATAGTCTCGTCATAGAAGTCAAGCTTTGAAGGTGTAAACTTTTTTGGAAGAGCTTCGTTCATGATACGGTCCACAAATAGTGGAACATAGAGGCAATATAACATGTATGGGTTGTAAGCCCCTCTACAGAGGGGGTTCTGCAGGGCCAGCCCGTTTGCTCTGATAGTCGAGATTGTGTTAGCTACGCCGCCTTCTCTATTCTAATGAGAACTAGCAAAGGCTTGACTTTCCTATGCTTGATCTCTATTTTCTTTTGGATGAGGGCCCATGCTGCTTCTGATCTCCGTTAGCAGGTGGAGGGTTCTAATATATGAGAGCCTCCACTGCTTTGGTGATTTGTTGTATTTGAGACGACAAAAAATTTATTTTTGGGTCTGTCGTTGTTGTTGCTGGCGCGAGAGTGTGAACCTGCTACTCGTGTGTCACCGGCACCGTTGAGAGCGACGGTATAGTGCCAGTCTGAGCGTTTGACGTGTCCCCTTGTTCTCCATTGTTGTGTGATCTGGTGGTCACCATCTTCTTGTATTTTGAAAAAAGATGAAGCTAGTGAAAGGTTAGGAACTTTGTCGTCCCCACGGACGGGGCTAAACTGATGCAGTCGATTTTCGCTCTCTGCTCTGACCTTTACCTACTAACCTACACAAGGAACGCACATGAGCCACGAACCACTGTAGTGTTGGCCGATGACACTTCGATGTTAAAGTCAAACAGGGATTTGAGGTAGGCGTAATGTTGTAAACAGAGAATATGTAACGTACCTTAGCTTACCAACCTCATGTCTTATTTATAGTGATGGATTCCTGGTTCGACTAGGCCATTAGTAGCGTAGTTTAGGGAAGAAGATCTTCGTGAATAACTTTCTTTAATTAGGAGTTGTGTTGTGAATAGAAGTTTCCCTGTTAGCCTTGTGTTCCTAGATACGTTGGAGATAGTTCTCAATCAGATAGTAATCCATAGATAAAAGTCGACGTGAGTGACATATACTCTGGTATTTGCTTCCTAGTTGGAAGCAAAGTGTTGTTATCTTGCATGTTCGAAGCTGATCCTCGAGATACTTGCCTTAGCAGGGCTTACGAGTATTGAGGATAGTTGTGAGACGCATGGGTTTAGTAGGATGTAATGATTTCTGGTTCGTCTGGCGGACTGCATTGTGTGGGCTTGGAATCGTTTGGGCCGGATTAGTGTCGGGCTGACGAGGGTCAAAGTCTAATAGGTATAAATTAATTAGTTATCCACCTTTATCCTTGATCGCACAAAGTCTACCATAAACTTGAAATCATAAACCCTAAACCCTAATTTCAGTGAGATCAACATTTTGAAAATGAATAATGAACTAGATATGGATGAATCGAGCCTTGTCGACTCTGTACCTTGTTCTTCAATCTTCGAATAAATCGGCCGCAAGTAAAACTTAAAAAGCAAGCATGGCAGCTATTTGGCATCAAATTTGCATCTTTATTGCTAATCACACAACTAAACTTTGTTTATTCTAATTCTTTCATAGCCCCCATTTCCTTTCCTTTGGACCCTTCCGTTACCTTTTCCCCCATAAACAGCTAAACATGACCCACTCTGTACGTTTTTCAATCTTGGGGACATATTCTCGTCCCACATCTTCTCAAATGAAACTCATTATGAATAAAAAGAGCTGAAGATCATAGACAAAAACTATGAGATCCTGATTTTGAACATCAAACCCAACCTCCCTGTCTTCCCTAAATGAAGATACTATTGTTTGCTTTCATCTTATTTTTCCTGTGTTCGGATCAACCTCTTTCGGGTTTTGCCAATGGAAGCGAAAGTACTTGGAAACAACAAAGTTTGGAATTTCCCGAATGGCTTGTTGAAGCAAACCAACTTATGAGTAAGTGCTTCTTTTTATTCCATGACTTCCTTTTACCTGTTTGCTCTTGATTGTATGGTGTTCTCAGGTTTTGATGAGATGCGTAGACTGACTGTAGAAGACAGTGGAGAAAAACAATTAGCAAATGATGTTGAAAGAAAGGCATCAGGAGGTGGAGCACACAGAGGAAACGGAGTTTATGGGGGTGGGAACATAGCTCATCGTCCTAAAGGCGGTAGGAGCAGCGCACCATCTTCTTCCATATCAACAACAATGCTTTATGTTACCATCAACTTGCTCCTTGGCACTCTGCTTTTCATGTTTTGATCACTTGATGGATGGTTGTGTAAGATCTCTTAAGGTCATATGTATTGTTCGTAAGTCATGATTAAATAAGGTATTTTTTTTAATTATATATAAAGGTTGATCAATATTGCTGTTTTATCCATGTTGTTTGCTTTGGGTAGCATGACAATTTATCTTGATTGTTTTGCTAATATTGGAAACATCCATGGAAACTGAATATCCTTCTCAAATCATAGTTTTAAGGAAGGAGAAACAATTACGTCTTCAACCAATACAACAGTGTATTTGGTTGCAGTTTAAAGAAATAAAGTAACTTTTATTTAACAAAAATTTTTGCAAAGGGAAAATGTGCTTATGGGTGGGTAAGGATTGTGATTACATTTTTCGAGGTGATTTTGATGAGTTGATTTTAAGAAGTATTTTGTTGTATATAGAAAAAATGAAAAAATTTGGGTTGTAATTTTGAAGTTATCAATATAACTTAAGCATTTTAATTTATTACATATTACATAAAGAGTATCACACGACTCATAATGTCATACTTATCAAATATTGCATAAGAATCACTTATATAACAAAGTTTTAATACAAAACTAAGGTTATAACGGATTAAAATGTACGAAAATTGAGATTGACCTAATGAAAAAAATAAATATTTCAAAATTTTAAAGAAATTTCGATAACTCAAAATTAAGAAATATTTCATAAAATTTTGACATTTTTGGAGAAATCGTGTTCCTTGAAGGTGAGTCGAACAAAAATTTCACACTAACCATGAGAAAAATGTTGCTTTGAAAACAACATAAAATTCGCACATATTAATTTTACATCCAAATACCTAAAGAAGTTAGTTTGCTTCAGATTATTATTATTAGAGTGATTCTACACAGATTATTATTATAAGAGTGATTCTACACAGCGAGGAAATGACGAGGAAACGAGCGAGGGGAGTGAGGTGGCGGGGTGGGAGTCGTTCACTCCACTTAGGATGCATGCCGTCATTTTTTGTATGTGCATCCCGAGCGGAGTGAACGGCTCCCACCCCGCCACCTCACTCCCCTCGCTCGTTCCCTCAGCCATTTCGAATTATCCTTATTATTATGTTTCTTTTTTCATCCAACCAAGACACATTCTAAAATAAAAACACATAATGAATGAAATCAAACCACATTCAAAGAAAAGAAAAGTAGTACAAGTTGCATTGAAGCTTTTTAGATGGTTGGATCTCTCTTACTTCCCACATGATTAGAAGTCAGAGAAATACTTGATGAAGAGAAACATTTGTTCTGGATGCAATGAAACAGCTACCACACGAGTCCCATCCTTTTCTGGGCTTGGTAGAACATACACAAGGCCTTCGTGAAGAATCGATCCACGGCCCATAGAGACGGGCCTCCCCCACCCGAAATCACCTCATGTATCGGCATTTGACACCAACTGGTGAAGCCTAGGTTGGGGCACCTAAGTGTGTGAGGACCGCGAACTAGAGAGGATCTGTTAGGGTGCAGCTCTAAGAAGTCGATAGCTGATCGGAGGTACTCATCATCAGCCCGTTTCAAGGGCTCATGAATTTTTCGGACTGCATAAATGAATGGTTTCGAGAGTATGTCTCCTGACACTGCCATTGGTGTTACATGGAAAATGCAATTGCCAAAGTAGCCTGGTGGAAGTGGTGGATTTAAGCGTGACCGGCCATCGATGATAATAGACATTTTGGTCTCTTGATCGTCCGGCAGCCTACGGGCCTTACACATACAACGCCACACATGTCCTGCAATGGCCTCAAATGAACTGAAGTTAACAATGTCAGGCCCATCCTTGCATTTAGACCTTAAGAGATTGATTTGGTATGTAGACAGCTTGAACATAGCAACAGCAGCAGGTTTTGGGCTTGTTTTAGCTTCTTGCACATTAATTGGTGTGTTCATGGTTGGTGGTGGATCATGTTCATGGTGAGGGAATTTTGGCCTCGAGCGCAACATAGTCCGATCAATAAAAGGTGGGACCAAGATATCTAAACCTCGGGCGATCTCAGACCATGAGTTGACAAAGTGAGTACCGGAAGCGCCATCGGACACCATATGTTTCATGCCCACGCCTAGTGATACGCTTCCACATTTAAAACGTGTTACCTATAAAAACTGCAAATCATATAATAATTCAGCAATTTTTTTTTTTGAAAGGCAAGCAGGGTTTTTATAGGATCCCAGAACCCATAAAGATGCCGCAAGTTGGGTTTGAACCCATGACCTAGTGGTATCATCCGCCAATCTCTAACTGTTGAGTTCTCATGTCATTGGCCAATTTAATTCAGCAACTTGATTTGAAGTACGAGCAAGTCAAGGGAGCCAGGCCTGGCGGTCAGGCCCGCTCTCTACCCTTCATCATCCTAGAGATGGGGGATTATGATCATCTCCAGAATGATGGAGAGTAGAGAGTTGAGCCTGATGCAGCCTGGCTATCTAGAATTTGGGTTTGAAGTACATAACTTTGGAGAGAAATAGGGTTGAGCATATAAGGCAAGTGATTGAGATTGTACGGACATTCAAAACCATGTGTTTGGCAAAGCTCAAACCAAAACATGCAAACAAAACAACAATCGAAAATGTTAGGAAATTAGGATTTTACAACCATGTTTCGCAATCAGGTTGACGTGGCGCGATCTTGAAAGAATGATGAAATCTTTAAAGTGTTTATGTGTATCTCGAGGTTGTAAAAAACATTCTCTAATGAAGCCACATCCTCATGATAACAAAACCTAATTTCCTAGCCTCTCCCAACAACAATACTAGACTACACCAACACCCAAACCATTTTAAGGCCCCCCACCCTTAAATACAAATTCCACACCATTTGTGGTCTACAACGATGATTCAATGGCGGTTCCTTCCCTATATTGTAGTGGGTCACTTGCAATCAGACTTAATTGTTATGGTTACGGAGAAGCCACATATGGATGAAACCCTAATTTCTGATTCACAAAAGAGAATTTATGCTCTCTACAATCAATAAATGGTGTAGGTGTTGTGATTAATAGGTCGTTCATGTTTCAGAATTTCAAGAACTAGTAAGCAGCAACTGGAATCTCTTTAGCTGTTTTTGGCTTTGCATTGAAAATGCGTAATGTCAATTGTTAAAAAATAAAAATAAAAAACTTATAACAAATTTTTTTATTAAACTTATAAACAAAATACTTATTTATAATTTTAATGGCCTATGTATATTCTACAAATAATTAGGGGTTTTCAATAAATTATGTTAGCGATTAGGTATAATTAAAAATATTTGAGAGGAGCCAATGGTAGCCTAGTTGGATGGTTTAGGTTGTGGTGGTTTTAACGCCCATGTTTTGGATTCTATACCCACCAGCGGCACGATTGTCTTTAAAAAAAATATTTGAGAGGGGAGCATAAAAAAACAATTTTCATTTAAAATTACAAAATTACCCATGTCACTATTCACTTACCTATTGGTTTTCCTGACAATATAATAGCATTGGGATGTATTTTGGGCATTCCAAAAATCAGGACGAAATCCACATGGGTACTGATGCGTCCAAAAAATCGTCTTCCTGTGAGTTTGACTTGTAAAACAATCGTTAGACTGCCAATGACCACATTTTCTGTGGCCGAAGGCACTCTGATGCTTAAGTCTGTAGCTCACTTAGAAGTAGGAAGTAAATCAAGAAAAAACTTAGTTAAAATTGCATCGTGTAGATAGGATAGTCGAATCGAGTTGAGATCTCATTGAGTCCACTGCTCATACATTTTTCCTTACGTTATATAATGAGTGAATTGATGACTGCATTCAGTTGTGTGCATGACTCAAGCTCCGTTGGCGCAATGAAAAAGGACGTTTATTGTGACGGATTCCTTCTTCATTTGGATGGGAATGATTCCCTCCTTCTCTTTCATAAAGGTCCATCAATATTTATGATGACTTAAGCCTTTGAAATGACTCTTCAGCATTTATTGTGTCTTGAGCCACGTATATAGCCATGATCGGGGTGATGATTTGATGTATCATCAGCCATTCCACTCCTTAGTTAGTGGGTTCGCTTGCATGACCACTAACTTGTTAATGAGAGTTTTCTTTATTTGTTTTTTTAAGTTAGTGTGACAAGTCATCAGGGTCGGACTGCGTGAGTTCGAACTGGATGAAATCATCGGATTCATGTTGCATGAATTTTGACTAGACAAAGATTTTTTGTGACGAGTTATTGTACTCACACTTCATGAGTTCTAACCAGATGTCGTATCGTAGTCGACTACGCGAGTCCGTTACTAGGTGAATTCCATGAGTTCGGACCTAATGTCGTCTGTGACATCGTAGTCAGTTGAGTTTACTAGGTGAAGTAATCTTCTTAGTCAGTTTCATGAGTCTAGACCAGATGAAGTCAACACGATCAAACTGCATGAGTTTGAGCCAGATGACGTCAGTTTGACTAATTGGGCATGCAGACATGATTCTTATCGGATTCGTCTCCTATTGAACCTAATTATACTCGGGCATATAGGATATGTTTCTTGTCCATGTCAAATATGTCTCATGTCCATGTCAGGTTCGTCTCCATTTGGGCCAGCTTCTAGCCGGGTTCATCCTTTTTTTTCATTCGGGTTCGTCCCCCACGGGCTAGCTTCTAACCGGGCTCGTTCTCTGAATTCCTTTGGTTTTTTTTTAATCTTTTATCCGAGTTCGTTCTCCATGGGCTAGCTTCTACTCAGTCTCGTCCCAGGACTACTTAGAACTGAAAAAACAGTCTAAACATACAAACAAAGCGGATATAGAACAAGAAGATAGAAAGATATACAAGATAGGTATACTATCAACTGAATTCCAACAAACAAAGATAATCAAAAATTCAAGATTATCCTTGATCTAGATCAATCGATCGATACAGCTCTAAGACAGTTTCCTGTTTTACACTTAGAGATTAACTGTAAGATCTTATTTGAGACTAGACGTAGGGATAAGTTTTGAAAGAAAAGAGAAATAGATAATATGATTTTATTAAAAGATAAATATGTACAGGGAAAACTTACAGGATAAGAGAGGAAAGCTTACAGGAGTAGTGAACTTAGGATTACATGAAAGATTGGGGTTCTAAAATCGTCTGTCTGATAACAAAGACGAGCGGCTATATTTATACTAAAAGGAAACCCTAGAAGCGATAAGGCTTCTAAAAAGAGATGAGCTCGATGCTTATCTCCTACTTGTCGTCTCGTAATCATGGAAGGGGAATGGTAAAAGATGCCTTTCCTATTCACCTTTTGACATTTGCGGATGAGTGGATCAACTGTAGATACACGTATCCTCTTGTAAACAGTAAAGAAAATAGTTGTCTGGTACTGTGGCCGAAAGCTAAATTGGCTATTGGCGAGTGCTGGCAGATGCTTGCAATTAGGGAGAGACACCATAATTATTGTAGGATCAGGGTGACGTGAATGGCGAAAAGATGCCATAACAGTCATCCTCATTGGAGGGTCCATTGGAGGACTCTGCAGCTTCATCATCCTCATTAGAGTTTTCTGAAGCTATCATGGAGAGAGTCTCAAGGAGCTGAGCTCTTGTTGGCTTGCCTCGGAGTTGCTTCTTAATATGATCCTTAAGAAGCTTTATTTGAGATGGAACCTTAGAAGGTCTTATGATAGGAGCAGCAGGAACGGGCTGTCTAGAGAAAAATCGTAAGACACCTTCTTTTGTGGCATGACTGTGGTCAAAGGTTGGCCGCCATTTGATTTTGAACCGTCTGCAGAACCAAAGAGGAGGTTGTGTCGACTGATTGATTGGAGTGAGGGAAGAGACAGAGAAATCCCAACATGAAATTCATGTCAGATTGAACTTGATGAATAACCACAGCAACATGACTTGTTGGGGAACTGGAGCTGGTGGTTGAAACTTGGACTTGAAAAGGGACCATCCTTCAATGACAGGCGGAGGAAGAATCCTATCTTCAGCACCGAAATGATTCCACCATGAATGTTTAAACCATAAAGGAATTGAAGCCTGCTTGAATTTCTTGCAGAAGAAGAAAATCCATGAATGGGAACAGTTCTGTGAAGGAACACATAAAGCTCGTTTCCATGCTTGCTTGTAGTCTTGATAATTGTAAAATGCAGGAAGAAAATTAATAGAAAACTTCTTGTGGGAGCTAGGATGTTGCTTCCAGTCTGCTTCTGTCATAATCTTCAATATCTGACACTTGGAGTGAGAAATCATATCAGAAGACTTCTCCATGTTATGAGTAATCACCGCAGAGTCTGAGTCGACGAGGATGAACTCATAAAATCGTTGATTCTTGAGACCATCAACTTTTTCATAGAGAATCTGTGAAGAAAAAACATGACGGGCTATTGCTTGAGGATCCTTGATGAGAGGATAAAGACTTGATTCGAGCAAGAGCAGGGGCTCGAGACATGTCTTTGTCACATATTGATTGGCATGTACTTGAAGAGGCTTCTGGAACGAGGCCATTGTTGAACTTGATTTAGCTTCCTGAAGGGGCTGAAAGGGATCGGTAAGGGTCGTTGCATAAGAAAAAGGGGGTTTGTGCTGTGTCGCAGAAGGCGGCATAGCATATTGAGACTTGAACTGGGGCCTTGCAGAGGGAACCTGCGAAGAAGATGAGCTCTGCGAACTCATTTCTGGATAAATTCTCATGTGAGGAAGTCATCTGGCAAAAATCGAATGCAAAAATCAAACCTTGCCATCTGGCAAAAATCTGTTTTGAAACGAGATTTAAAACATCTTTAGTTAAAATCTCTTTGGCAAATTTGCAATCAACTCGTAAAAGATAATTTTGACTTTTTAAATCATCTTGAAATTTCATGATGCATAAAACAATTGATAAAACTTATGTTTTCACAGTTGAATAATTAATCTGTACAGAATTCCAAATACCAGAATGGTATCGGACTAATTGGATTGTTGTAGAATCAGGTAGACACTGTTTCAGGATACCACCATATCCCTGGTTGGACGCATCTGTTTCTACAATCTTGAAAGCCTTAAGATCTGAGATTCCTAAACAAGGAAGACTCTTGACTTGGGCTTTGATTTGACGCACTATTTGATAATGGGCTTCAGTCCATTGACCTAGATGTTTCTTAAGCCTATTGTAAAGGGGCTTTAGCAAAACACGGATGCCTTTATAGAAATCAGCAACATAGTTCAAAGATCCTAGAAATCTTTGTAATTGGTTTTTATCCCAAATTTCATCAGGAAATTTTTCTGCAAAATCAATTGCTCTTGAAAAAGGAGTAATCATTTCGTGATGTATGGTATGGCCTAAAAAATGAACATTGGTTTGAAAAAGATTAATTTTGGTAGGTGATAAAACCAAACCATTTTTCTTAATACATTTTTCAAATTGATACAAGTGTTTCCAATGGGCCGGAATAGACTCAGAGAAAACGAGTATATCATCGATATACACAATTGTAAAATGAGAAAAATGAGAGAGAATTTCATTCATGATATTTTGAAATTCACTTAGGGAATTTTTGAGACCAAATGGCATTACATTCCATTCGTAATGTCCAAAGAAAACATTGAAGGCAGTTTTATACCTATCCTTAGGATGGATCTGAATTTTCCAAAAACTAGACTTGAGATCAAACTTAGAGAAAACACAAGCAGAGTGTAATCTCTTGAGAAGATCACGTTGATGAGGAATGTGATATCTAATCCAACGTAAGACCTGATTAAGGGGCTTAAAGTTGATTACTAGGCGAGGACTACCGCGCTCAAGTTCAGCAGCTTTTCTGACATAGAATGCTGAACAACTCCAAGGGGACTTAGAGTGGCGAATTAGATTCTTATTCAGTAATTGCTGAATTTCTCGTTTGCAATATTCCATGAGCTCAGAATTCATTTGAATTGGTTTAGCTTTGGTAGGAATTTTGCTTTCATTAAAACCTGGTTCATAAGGAAGATAAACACAATGTTGTTTCCTATGCCAAATAGCATTAGGAAGATTGGAACATAACTCTTGTTTGAGACGTTCTTGGAATTGGACAATCTGTGATTGTAATTTTGGATCTTGTATTTGTTCATCAATTATTTTATAAGCAATTTCTTGTTTAAGGGAATTTAAATGTTGTTGTTTCTGAGAAATGAAATTGAGAAATGAAGCCTTTTGGTTCATTTGATCAACTTTAAATATTTCAGGTTTAAACAGAAATTTAAATTCAACATCAGTACCTAAATAGGTAGCCTTAATACCATCTTTAGGGACTGTAAACGGAGAGATTGCAAATATAAAAGGAGTACCAAGAATCATTTTTTGTTCCATGTTTTTAACAAGGAAAAAATGTTGTTTGATACAAACTTTATCTTTACAAATATGAGCATTTGTAAGCTTGTATTTAATTTGTAATTCAGAATTGTCAATAGTATATAATTTCTGAGTTCTGATAGCACTACACCAAAAATGCCCATTAGCAATGATTTTAAACCGTGGGGGTAACCCATTGGCACGGCTTAGAACCGTGGGCTGTAGGGGGCGTCGCTAAATCCTCAGTAATGGCTAAAAACCGTGGCAAAATATATGTTAGCCACGGTTTTAAGTCGTGGCCAGGAATATCCACGGCTTAAAATCGTGGCAAGTCCCAGCCACGGTTATAAGTCGTTGCAAAGGTTTTAGCCACGGTTTTAAGCCGTGGAAAGTCCTAGCCGCGGGTATAAGCCATGGCAACTCATAGCCACGGCTCTGAGCCGTTGCAACAGCTAGCCACGGTTTTAAGCCGTGGCAAATTTTTTATTTTTTTTATTTTTTATTTGCTATCAAATGACTAAAAGCATAAGCATCCAAATTTTAGTAAAACCAATACCTAATCAAATAGACAATGGGATTATTGAATTGTGACTCTTCTCAAATGGGTTTTAATTCCTCAATAATTAAGAAAGAGCATTGTTATATATACAACCTAAAAAATGAATCTATACAAGAATGCCAATCCAAATTTCGTTAAACCAACTCCTAAGCAAACAAAGAATAAAATTCTTGAAACGCGACACTTCTAATAGGCTTTAAATTCTACAACAACTAAGAACAAACATCATTCCATGTGGTTAAACATCAAATCCAGGAACAACAACAATTCTTGTGGCCTCAAGTAGCCGACGAGCGTAGAATGCATCTGGGGCCGTTTTTGCGGCTTCTACAACTTCAATTGCCTTTTTGGGCAGGTGGAGACGGGGAAAAAGATACATGGCGCCCTCCACTCTGTTGCATGTGACACCTTCTAAGCTGTTGAATGCGTCTTCTAGAGTCTGTACAAGGATAAACAAAAGATAGAAAACAATGGATTATTACCAGTTTCTGAAAGCTACAAAACTGACTGTTTCCTGACAACCATATACATCATGATGACAGATAATTGATGAGCGTTTAAATCAAGTGTCTGAAGAGGTACAACAATTTGTTTTTTAAAAAGTCTGAAACTGGTTATTAATTTGAAGGAAATGTTAAAAACATATCCCATTTGCAGATTAATTCAAATGATCCATGTCCAGGATATGCATCACTTGGTCCTCTAGTTTGGAGCATCAAAGGATCCAAAATTGGATTCTTATAAGCTGATCCTTCTACAGGTGTGATATCATTTTACTAATTGTTTTACAAATTTAAATTTATAAGAAATACTCTATGTTACAATATAAGAAATACTCACTGTTGGAACTCTATGTTATTCGGCGGAAACTGACTGACATCATTGCCATAGCACGCCGTAGCTGAATCATTCAAAACAAATCATTCAACAAACAAATGAACAACCGACCTTATACTGCCTAATCTATTAAAAGATAAGTACTAGTAGTGTTCATGATAAGTGATACATACGTAAATATGGAGGACTGTATCTAGCTGCAGTGCCAACATCACCATGACAGAGGCGGAAGAGCTCTGTCAAGAAGATCAAAAAGAGACATTGAAGATGAAGCTTAGACATGAGAGGCAGTAAATGAGCAATTGCCTTGAAAGGCTTAGGCTTAACCGCTTAAACAAGAATTTATAGTTATCTTGTCTTAATACATCTTTCAACCATTTCTTAAATTTAAATTTATAGTATTTTCAGAAAAAATAATAATAACAATAATATATAAAACAAATAAAACAACATTATTAGAAGAGGAGCAATATAAATATAAAGAGTGCTAAATGCCTGGCCAACCGACTCACGAACCTCAGGTGTGCTTTAACATAAGCATAAATTTATACAGTGAGTTCTAGAAGAGGAGCAATATAAATAGACAAGTATCCATGCAGTAAACTGCAAAAGAAGAAACATACTTATCACAAAGGGCTGTTCAAATTGTAGGGATGAGTTCGTCCATGAAACTTAGCAACTGGTTCTTCCCAGCACTAGCCATCACTTCACTGAGACCAAGGCATGCCCCCTACCAGCCAATGATGAATATTAAAAAATGGAAAAATAAATCCTTATGGCATATAGATGGCATGATGTGCATTTGACAATTTATTTTGAAAACTCCAAGGAGAATGAGTTACACTACTTCAGGAAATAAGTGATGAATAAGGAATGAGTCCTTGCGCCCCAGAACAGACCCACCAAATAGGAAAAACAATGAGATGCAACTAATTGGAATACAAAATGTAACATATTACACAAAAATGTTGAACATGTGCTATGGTGAAACTAAGATGAGTAAGGCCTCCAGAGGTTGCTTCATTGTAACTTGGATGATCCAGTTTGGTAAGGAAAATTACAGGTCTTGCCATATGAACAATTACTAAAATGATAAACCTACGAAATTAGTTTTAAAGAAAGTAAAATGCATATATTACACAACAGTTGAACCCATTCCTGCCATGTTCCATAGCCCCCCGCATCTGACAGTTGAATCCAAAAAAAATCAAACACTTGACTTTTTTTCCTTGCACATAATTCCAACCAAATTTTGCTACAAAAATCCAGACAATAAAGGGAATTGGAAAATACTGTACACAAAATCCAATTAGACCATATTATGTTCTTGGGTTAGAAGATATTCAAATCACTGATGTTACCATCATTTTGGTATGTTCACTACCTTAAAAAGTGTCAAGTACCCATCACGTACAGACGCCCTTTGATGAGAGCAGTTACGAATAATATCTGGCAGTATGTTCTCAAAATACTCCTTACCAAGGGCAGCTAAAACCTGGACAGTTTTGGAAACAATCTCAGCAGTAATAGTAAATTCCCTGACTACTAATATCTAAGCTAACAGTTATATAAAATGCAAATTGTAATCCTATAATTGAATGAACATAAAAAAATATTAGTCGTTCTTACTCTTATGTTGATCATGCCGACATAAAGAAATCAATCTCATGTACAAGATACCAGTGACGATAGTAGAAAAAGGTAAAAAGAAATACAGAATGAGAAGAGGCAACTGAGTAAGGAACAAGAAGCTGTTGAACACTTAGCATTTGTAACTAAGTTCCATATACATGAAAAGATAGATGCCTTTTAAAGTAGATTTTTATATTTTAAACGAAACTAAGTAAGAAACAAAAATCACAAAAATATAAAACGAACTCAAACCCATTACTAACAATTGTTATCATATAATGATCCAATAAGAAAACAACTGTTATCATATAAAGAGCGACAAGCATGTTAGACTGGTTTCCAAGTTTGCACCAAATATCATTTTGCAATATGGTTCGTCATAGGATTTTCTACTTTTATGAGTAAATAGGAACCATCTGTGGGTCAAAATGATTGTCTTGGCAAATGAATAGATTGCCAAGAACATTCTGACGTTATCTCAATGAAGCAGAGGACATAGTGGATTCAAGGAAATAAAGATAAATACTGAAATTAAAGAAATTGAAATTAAATAAAAGAAGAATATCTTTTGGAGTCCTTCATTCAATCAAAGTCAATTTATGATTGATGGCCTTATGTCTGATCCTTCAATGCTTGCTAATCAAGAAGTTGGGCCTTTATCTCAAACAAAGCCCTAACCCTAATCCTAATACTAGTAAGCTTATAGGCCCAACCCAACAATAATTAAGTAAATGAAATAAATCTTAATTACAACAATCCCATCAGCACGACTGCCTTAATTTTTCATGAGAACTTCATTTTCCTGGGGGCAAAGGTGGATGAAAAATTTAGGTACCTAGTGGGGAACTTTCTTTGAATTTTTATGTCAGAGGTCAAAGAGTAATGCACAACATATCATATCTATAACTTGTACCTTTAAAAATAGTTAAGCAGAACTCATGGCAGTTAGGTCATCGGGGTTGGTTTTTTCAGAAGTGATTCATCTGAGAGAGGTTGCAGTATTGGAATTCTCGTAAAAGTTACACAATGTAAGAATTGACTACATGAAAATACCTCTACCTTAAGTGTCCATAATTTAAGGAACTCCTGTCTTTGCACATCTGGATCTGAAATACCACGCAAGTATTTTGTTTCATTGGGTGAGAAGTAACGCCGAGCAAAAGGCAAAAGGTCGTTCTTTAGCTTCCTTTCCTTATCTTCTATATCAATACCTATCTGCAATTATTTAAAGGGAATGGCTTCAAATAACTTCCTAGTAAGGCAATACATGCATAGGCAGAAAAAGTAACTAGAACTTGGCACAAATGAGAAAGAAATAATAGTATCGGAAAATCTATAGTCACTCCACAGGCAATCAAGGATGTAGTATGTGAAAGGTTAAACTGCAACGAAGGTGCGTCCCACTTTTTATCATGTTGCCACTCTACCTATTCACGTCAAATAGACATAAAAGTCGAGAGAGTTCAAAATAATCAACGCAAGTAGAATAAGAAGGTGAAATGAAAGAATGTTGTGTAACATAATGGAAGTAAATAAACTGACCTCTGGCTTCCCAAAAATGTTCTTTTTGAACATCAATGATCTTGGACTTACTTGACCGCTAGTATCTAAACAAAAAACCAAATAAGACAGCTATCAGAAAAACATGTATACACTATACCTTTTTTTTAATATCATGTTATTTATCCATTGTATCACCTTTATCCAAGTCATCACAGGATTCAGAACATAAAGCAAGATACCCAAGGGAAGGGAGCTTACAAAGCTTCTAACAAGCACTACACCAAAAACCCCCATTAGCAACGGTTCTATACCGTGGGCGTAACCCATTGCCACGGCTAAGAGCCGTGGGCTACAGAGGCGTCGCGAAATTCTTTGTAACGGCTATAAACCATTGCTAAACATTGTAGCAACGGTTTTATGCTTGAATAGGAGTGGTGATTTTCAGCATTTTTCCACGGTTTTAAACCGTTGCAAGAAGAATAGCAACGGTTTTTAGACGTGGCAAAAATAGCCACGGTTTTAAGCCGTGATAAAGTATGGATACTAGCAACGGTTTTAAACCGTGTCTAATTAAGTAGCAACGGTTTTAAGCCGTGGCTAACCCTAGTCACGGTTATAAGCCGTGGCAAGGTAGCCACGGTTTTTAGCCGTTGCAATAGTTAGCCACGGTTTAAAACCGTGGCAAATTTTTTTTTTTTAATATATATATATATATATATATTTTTTTTTAATATATTTTTTCGCTAAATAGCCACGGAAAATGTCGTCCATGTTTTGTTAATTTGGTTTGCAATTTAGCAACGGTTTGAAGCCGTCGCTAAATAGTCACGGCAAATGTCATCTCCGTTTTGTTGATTTGATTTTCAACTTAGCGATGGTTTGAGGCCGTCTTTAAATAGCCACGGCAAAAACTGTCTCTATTTTGTCAATTTACGACATCCGTCTCAAACATTTTAAAAGCCGCGCTATTGCTGCTGTCTCAAATAAATGGACGGAATTTTTGCAACTTAGCGACAGTTTTTAGCCGTTGCCAATTAGCTACGGAAAAGTTTATCGTTGCTGATTCAAATAGCTACGGTATTGCAACGGTCGTTGAGCCGTTGCTGATTCATTTTAGTTAAGATTTTTTGATAATTAGCAACGGTACAACACGTTGCTGAATTGAATATTTTTTTTTTTTTGTAGTGATACTTGAACCATTGAATTTAATAATCCATTGAAATCTCATATTGTGTTTATGATTATAACTAGGGGTGGTGGCATAATGTTTCACTTAGAGAATATAATCTCTTTGCATATATATGCCCTGCCACTGTTTCTCTTTCAACTTGGACAGAAGATAATTCAAAATTCTACTCCACTTTCTTAACCTAAACTGTTATGGGTCACAAATATAAATTAGATAGCTTTTGGATAGTTGTCAAGTTTTTATCCTATTGTCCCATTGTATAGGAGGATCGTTATACCTACCCTTGGCTTTGCCTTTTAGAAATTTCGGAACAGAGACTAAGAGGTGAGTACACTCTGTTACTTTCTTAGTAAAGAAAAAAAAATGGTTGAAACATTACAGACTGCCTGCTTTGAAGTGACAACAATGAGTGTTTCTCATTTTAGTATAGTTAAGACCAATGATTGTGATTTCATTTTTTGCATTAATTTCGGTGTCTTCATTTTAAGAAATATTTTTTGAAAAATTTCGGTGTGTAAAGAAAAAGCGTAAAAATTTTGAGGATACATGAAATATATAATGAATTTCGAAGATATATTAAATTTGTGAAAAAAAAACAAGTAAATAAATGTATTAAACACATTAAATGAAACCAAAATAGATATATTTAGAAAATCAATGAATAGTTTAAAAAATCAATATATGAGTAAAAGAAATAATAATTAGGAAATTTGATTAAAAAATCAATATATGAGTAAAAGAAATAATAATTAGGAAATTTGATTAAAAAATCAACAGATCATTATAATAAATGATGATTAGAAAGAAAAAATAACTCAAAATTTAAATAAAAAAACTCAAATTTTAAATAAAAATTCAAAAAAATTCGAAAAAAACCCTTCAAAAATGTAATTTTTAGTAGCTGCTTTTGTATTTTTACCAAAAAAAGAAATTTACGAAAAACCTCAAATTTTTTCAAAAAAAAAAACCCTCAAAAACATGTAATTTGTTTTTTTCATAATTTCATAAAAACGAAAATTTCGTATAATTTCGCAAAATCACAATCCTTGGTTAAGACGTCGTAGGTATGCTGAAGCAAGGCAATCATGTGGCACAGGGGTGCAACTTTTGAATATTACCATTACTAAGTAGACGCCAAACTGCAAGACACTGATACTGCAATTATCGTGATGCATTTATCAGTTTCCAAAAAGCTATAGATATTGATAATGTGGCTGTACAAAACATACGAGCAGATGGTGCTCCTGTAACAAAGCTGCATTTCAGAATCCCTTCGAGTTTGATTCTCTTTCTGCATAAAGCTATTATGAGCTTTCTGCTAGATGAGTTGGTCAGTCAAATCAGAAACAATCCGTGTTCAACATGCACAATTCCGAAGCATAAACCACACTGGGATCAAATTGTCAACTGGTAAAAAAACCCAATTCATGAAACGATAGGCCAGAGGAAGTACCCCTTTCCTTCAGTTACTCAAAACCGCCTTTCCTGCAGACAATCAGATTAGATCAAACAGAACGCATAAGATATTAAAACAAAACTAAGCATCCAGAACTAGAACGATATCCACTTTATAATCACTTGACCAAAGAGTTCAACTATATACAGAAAGTCAGAATAAAACTAAAAAGAAAGATCAATCAGTCAGCTATACAAAAATAGCTCGACCTTGATCACCACCAGGAAAGAGTATTTTCTTTGCATATATATCATTATATAGTATGCACACTTGGTGTCTTCCATCATGTCTTGTCTGCCTTCAAGCAGGATCAGGAAGGAGGTGGTGAATGAATGGTGGTGTCAGGTAACATGGCTACTGTAACTACGAAGTATTCACAACCAATTGGTAGCCCATATGGGTTTGATGCTGAACCTGTCCCTAGAGACAACCGATGACTCACAATGTCAGAGCGCAATTGATCTGATTGGTCCCTGTGGATCCCACCAGGAAGAGGTTGTACAGTTCGCCTTTCTATGTGCACTATCTGCCCAATTATGTGATTGGGTTTGCTTGGGAGATTTTCAAGAAACAAAGCCACAGATTCAGCAGAGAGGAAGTAGTTAGAGCAGTTGCGGTTGATTGCCTCATAGTGTCCAGCAGAGTTGAGGACAAAAACAGCTATTTCACGGAGCTCAAACCGACCAAAAGATATTTTCTCCTTGTTAGCCTGTTCAGGAAAAATAATTTGGTCATGGAATCCTAAAATATTGTTAAGCAGTGACAAGGTTTACATCCATACAAAATATAACTACAGTATACCCATGATCAATTGCATGACCCTCATGTTTGAATTACCCTCAATTAGGACAGAAAAGATATTCTATTCTAACACTTTCTTTTTCTGTCTAGAGAAAAATCTTAACATAAAAAGAGAGGGGTTTCAAAAAGTGTCATACTTCCCTCGATGAGGGTCATTGGATACATAAAGGCTCAGAACATTGACTAACCTGCTTCTCCAGTTGATGTTTTGCATATAAGCTTTTAACCAACTCTTTCTTCTCTTCCAACTCTTTTGTGAGGTGTCCATGTGCAGCTTCAGCCCTTGTACACCTCTCCAACAATTCTGCCCTGTGGCGGGAAAGGAAACCCACTTTATCTGCAAGAACCTGGATAAATGCCCGAAACTCTGCTGTGCCATCATCTTCATTTTCACTAGCAGAACTGAAAAGGCAACACAAACACAATTCTATCAAAAACCACAATAAATAAAAGTGCCTTCCCCATCATCAAATATAACTACTTTGTCAACCGTTCAGTAGAAATCATAAATAAGCCGCTTTACAATCACTATTGTGCAACAGGTAACGGACAATCAAAAGATTGGTCTACAATGAATGACAAAACGAAAGTCACTAGTAAATTTTGTGCCAAATCCAGATATTCAGCCAAAACCAGCACAAAACACACAAATAAGGGCAAGTGCATTTGAAGATACAAGAAAGAAAGCAGTTTGAATTATAAGTAACTGTGAAACAAAGTGAAAGAAAGACTAGTAACCTAGGAAGCACGGACTCTCGGAAAAACCCACCGAATCTCAGTAATACGCGTGTCGAATACGGATACGCGTGCAATTCGCGTCTGATATGCAGTCAACGTGACTTGGTCAGGATACGGTCTCAACCCGGTCTGGACACGGTCTGGATTCGATTGCTAATAATTTTTTTTCTTCAGATCTTGATAAAATCGGACGGCTGAGAGGAGAAAGAAACCCACAAACCCAACCATTTGCAGGGAGGAACTGAGGAAGAAACCGAGCCAGAGATCGACTGAGCCAGAGAGATCGAGCAGGGAGATCGACTGAGCCAGAGAGATCGACTGCTTTAGTTGTTTCAGATCGAGCAGGGAAAGAAAGATCTTACCAGAATCGACTGCTTTCGTTGTTTCATATCGAGCAGGGAGAGAGAGCTTTCGCTGTTTCAGATCGAGCAGGGAGAGAGAGATCTGACCAGAGTCGACAGTTTCAGATCAAGCAGGAAGATCTGACCAGAGATCGACTGTTTCAGATCGAGTAGGAAGAGGTCGACTGTTTTAGATCGACTGCTGTTTCAGATCGAGCAGGAAGAGGTCGACTGTTTCAGATCGAGCAGGAAGAGGTCGACTGTTTCAGATCGAGCAGGAAGAGGTCGACTGTTTCAGATCGACTGCTGTTTCAGATCGAGCAGGAAGATCTGACCAGAGATCGACTGTTTCAGATCGAGCAGAAAGAGGTCGACTGTTTCAAATCGAGCGACCAGAGATCTTCCTCTTCAGTCTTATAGCTATCAGATCTGAAACATGTTTTGTATTCTTTTGTGGGTGGGTGTTTTCCTATTAAAGACTATCAATGTCTTTAGCTCTTGGACTTGTGAGTCCTTTAGTTTAAAAATGAACTAGAAGTGAAGGACTAGAGTCTAATTCCTAATGTAGGGTCAAAGTTAGGCCCAGCCCATATTAGAATCCATTACCCTAGTTTTCACTTATGTACCCAAACTTTTTATTTATTCAAATAATTTCATTAATTAAGCTCACTGCATTTAGTTGTTTTATATGTTTGAATTATTAATTATTGTTTATGAGTTATGACATTATGTTAATAGTTTTTTTTAATAAAATATAAAAATAAAAATAAGGTTTGACGTGTCGCCGAGTCCTAGTTTTTTGAAAATTGCCGAGTCGCCGTGTCGTATCCGTGTTCGATACGATACGCGTATCCGAGTCCGTGCATCCCAGCTAGTAACAATAGAACTATAAAAGTAGTCCCTAACTTACTTGGTCAAGGAAAAAGCTAGAGCCCGTAAGGAGTCGGCAAAATTAGCTATTCCACCTGAAGCAGTTATACAACTCCTCAGTCTTTCAAATAGGCTGCGCATTTTCACAGCAGAAGCACGCAGTGCACTATACTCTGAGGCTCTCCTGTCAGCAGCACAGAGATGAGTGTGAGCTTCCTCCCTTGCTTCATGCAAACAGTTCTCCAAGTGAGCACAATTCATCTGTTTCATGAAGAAATAATATTTCAGAATGACACATTTAACAATTAAGAACCTATAGTTAGGCTACTAAATAAGCTTGACAACAACCAAAGCCATCATCATAAAGACTGGTCAATTAAGAAATTCAGATCGGTGGTATGCAAAATGAAACTGATTCAGCTATGGCGTTTCAGTATGATCCGAAAATTAAATTTTTAACGCAGAACTTCAATACCACGAAAGTATGCCAGGGCTACATCTAAATTTCAAAACTAACCTTGCAAAATCAAGGACTTGCATTGAATAAAACAATACAACGCAAGAATAAGATCTACCCTCCTATGTCTAGCAATATTTTCTTCTCCATGTTTGTTGTTCGGTGAATAAAGAGCACAAAAGGAACAGAGTTTCTATCATCCAAAAAGCTCAAGACCAAAACTCATAACTATAAGCATAGCTCATGGAAAAACAAAGCTTACATGTAATATAAAGTAATGAGACACTTCCACATAATGAAGTAATGAGAAAAAAAGTTGGTGTTGCATTTAAGAAAGTACCTGAGACTCATCCAGGAGCTTCCTGATGATTTCCAATTCTCTCCTCAGTGTGTCGACCTCCTCCACTGCAGCTTTGAACCTTGTCTCAGTTGCACTGCACTCATTCGACTTATTGGCAAGGGCATTTTGCAGTTCCAAAACAAGATCCTCTTGAATTTTTGGTGCTGAATCAGATTCACAGGGTAACATGTTCCGAGGTTCAGATAGTCTGTCTGAAATGGATACTTCTTGTTCAAAAGCTTTCTCGGTTTTATTTTCAGCTTGCAAGCCATCTCGATGTGTTTCCAGCATTGAGATGTCCAAATGTGGTATGCTCAAGGAATCTGTCATATTTTCATCTGCTCCTTCTCCAACTTTGCCAGATTGGGCAGAAAACTGTTCCAATTTTGTTTCTAAAGAAGCTGATATACAAGAGACCTCGTCCATTGGTTCACTGGATATATAAGGCATGTGGGTCTCTCCATCTCCTGAAATTTCGGACCTGCAATCATCAGCCTTCAGGGCAGCAAGAGTAGAATGAGCATCATCCATACTGCTTGAGAGCTTCTGCCCTTGAGAATAGTGATCAGACAACCTCTGCTCCAGCTCTTGAATGCGTTTCTCATATGACAGGCACTGCGTCTGCTTTTGCTTTAGCATAGCCTGAATATGTTTTCCGTACTCATCCTTCAAATGCAATGCTTCCGCAGTCTTCTCTGCAGTGTTTTTCAACAAACTATCCAGCTTACTATCATCTAGTAACTCATACTCAATTTCAGGGTTAAATGAACAAATAAGCGCTATTGCAGAAGCAAGTTCAGCCTTAAGCCTACAATTTTCAACCTCCATCTTGCTTGTTCCAGCAATATCAACCGACTCAAAATCCTCCTCGGGGTCATATTTCTCAGAAGAATTAATAGAGATTCCTTCGGCTTCAGATGATTGAGAACTATCATTAGACACGGAAAATGAACCCTTTGATGCTACGTGCTTCTCAGCTTTAAATGGCATGCCTACCAGATATTTAGGGGCATAATGGTCAACATCACTGATATCAATCTCAAGCAAGTTACTATCAAAAGGAGCTATGTTTACGTCACATTGATTGGGAGTGTCAAACAATCCCATGGATGCTAATATATCCCTAGGTATGTAAATGTTTTGTGCTTTTATGAAGTCCTCCCGCCTTCTGACCTCTGTCTCTCTCTTTATAGAGAGCCTTTCAGCCAACTGCCCAGCCATGCCCATATAGAGCCTCATTGACGCCTTTCTTCTCACTACTTCAGCGAGGCATGCCCTATATGCAGGTCCGATACCACGAATCAATTTTAAATCTGCGAATAGATCGTCCTGACGTGCCATTGCCTCCTTGAAAGCTGGAAATTGCAGGCGAACATCCCTAATAATGAACTGAACATAAGCTACTTTCTGCATGCAGTTATGCACAAACAGATTCATTTCATTCTTCGTAACCTTGCAAAACTCTAGTAGCTTTGAAATTGAGCGATCACAATCCTGCATCTTTGGCAGGTGACTCTTGTCATGGACATCATACATAGGGCCCAGAGCTGAAACCGCATCATGAGGGCGGAGAGAGGCAGATAATTGGCTGCTCGAGCAATCGTCTACTAGTTTCTTCACAGTGTTCACATCCTTGCTGTAGAGAAAAGAAATTAAGTTTTGCAGTGCAACTGGAATTCTAATTTTCCACCAAACAATATGTAGAGCTAATAGCGCGTCGTTCATAAAATGTAATTCACTATTAAAAACATAAGAGACCAGCATGACCAGCGATGAAGACACTTCGGATTTTATCAAACAGAGGTCAACTTGAAAATGAGAACAAACAGATAAATTCAATGTGTACATGATTTCTACAAAAATTCCAGGGGTTTGTGGGATACTTCAGTTGGTACCCCAGAGGTACAAGAATGTGAATGAAATGAATCTAAACTTCCCAACAGACACATGGAATCTCTAACAATAAGCATGAATTTAGTTTTGGTCCATATACATGCATCAGAAAAACAACTAGGAGTACAAAAAGTAGGCAAATATAACCGGTGGAGTCTCAAAGAATGTACAAGATATGAATTTCAATTTATTGGTGCAATGATAAGAGCATATTTATGCGACTTTATTACCTTCTTTTCTATTACTAGTTTAATATTTAATATGTTTTGCGATTCAAACATGATGAATATGTCTAGCTTATTCCCTTTATAGCTAGGGGCGGATTCAAAGCCCTAAACATGCGCTTTATAGATTGATTACATTCAATTTTTCCTTTACAAATTAGTGGAAGTGTTTTGCTTAACGGTTTAATGGAGAACTTGACCTTGTATGTTTGTTAAAGTGGCCAACTTAATAAGCATGCTAGGATTCGATGCTAAATATAGGAGAGTTTCGCCTAATAGTTATGATCTTATATTCATAAGTAGCAATTATCAATGGACATTGATATATTAAACCAAATCTAGATTAAGAACAAGATGCGAATCATACTTGTAATTGCTTAGTCAATGTTCAAATTTTCCATAGAACTTAATGATTATCTAACTTGTGGTTCATGATTAGAATAACATGAAGAAAATAATTTGAAAGCGACACTAAGTTTGATTTAACAAATTTGGGAAAATAATAAAGTTAAGTAGTGTGCTCACGGTTAATCTTGAACATTCTCATTTATGAGGTTAATTCATGTGCATGTGTTTGGTGTGTGGAGATATAACCCTTAGCTAATTTCTCATCGTTAATTTCCCCCCTCCCCCCCCATTTCCTATTTATTTAGTTAGTTGTCTCATCTTTACTCCTTAGCGTTAGTTAGCAAGCCCTATAATCCCTGATTAGTGGTAGTAAAATAACGCATCATGCAATTTATTTTATGGAGCCAATTTTTATTTTTTTTTATACAATGCAATAGAGAAACTTATTGAGCGAGAAACTGACAACAGCAAACTGAAAAATGGGAACAAGTTTATCTCAGTATAATGTGGCTCAATCAACATACAGGAGGCAAAGATACATTTCTAAACCTATTCCGAAAATTTTCCCATCTCCAAAGAGCTAAATTAATTGAAAGGAAAAGCAGACCCTGAATAGTGAATACCTACTCTTCACCTCAAAGATGAGAATTTCCATGTTTCTGAATGATCCAAATAATTGAGTGGGGGATCTCTTCGCAAAATCCAATCCCAAAAAGTGTCCAATGGTTTCTTTTCCAGTCAACTAGCCAATCAACCATTCATTCAACAAACCCAACAAACCCCTAATGGGTTTGTTTTATGACCGTGAAAGACATTCCACTATTCCTTAAACTATTTTCTTGAATGCCAGCTCCAGTAACCACAGCCAGACTGAATTTTGGTCCATAAGGTAACTTCTTTCAATCCAGGAAAATGGGTTTAAGATTGAGTGATACAAGAAAGAGCTTTTTTTTAAAGGTATAATTTATTTATGAATACGTGGAATTACAAGCGGTACATTAAGGCCCCCATACAATAGCATCCAAATTAGCAAACAAATTCTCAAAGAAAATTCCTTTACAAGAGGGAAGGTGAGACATCCAACTCCAGAGAGTAATTAAGACATCCATGATCACCGAGTCGATCTCTGATGTCTTATTATTGAAAATTCTATTATTCTGCTCCTTCCACATTGTCCAAGACTTTGCAAAAGAAATTAACTTTCATAACATCTTCCCTCTTGGAAAGATGATTCAGTGGCTTCCAACTTCTTGGCAACGTTTCAATGGAACCGGGCATTACCCAACTCACACCGACCAACGCAAAAAATGAATCCTCACCATGTTGACCCAGCCACAATGGAGAAGAAGATAAGCCAATCGAACTAAAGATAGTTCACAAAAGCTACATCCCTCCTCAACATCCAAACCCTATGATCAGCTCAACCTTGGATGGGAGCCTATTCCACACTGTCGTTCACATAAAAAAAGATGCTCTTAACAGTAACCTTTTTTCCATGCTAACTTCAATGGGAAATGGTAACTAATACAAAGCCAATCTCAAGAAAAATGATGCAACTGAGAAACCATTCTCTTTGTCATCCTTCCAAACCAACTTATCACTATCTTGCCCAAAGGATACACTGCCCAACATATAAAAATAGTAACAAACTCATCCATCTCACCTACGAAAAAGCACTCCTACAAAGATGAAGATCCCAATGCAGTGACCCATTAATTTGCATGTTAAACTAAGCCACCTTACCCTCCCTATCACAAAAAGCGAAAACCCTTGGAAATTTATCTTTGAAAGCTACTTCCCCCACCCAAACATCTTGCCAGAAATGAACTCTATCACCGCTACCTAACACTGCTTCAACCCCTTGAACATACCCATCCTTATAAGTAGAGATGGTTCTCCATCCATAGGACATCATTTGATGCCTAAGAAGCCACCTTGTGCCCAAATAATAATATTTGACTTTAATAATATCTTTCCATGGACATTCCCTTTAAGTGCCATATCTCCACATCCACTTGTATAACAATGCCTTATTCATCAATTGCAGAGGTCGATACCCAAACTACCAACTTGTTTAGCCAGGCAAACGAACTCCAATTAACGCATGAAACTCTTTATCTTCCGCTCCACCGCACCAAAAAAAGTTCCTAACTTTTCAATACGATTAGATTAGCAACAAAGATAGGCATATGGAATAGCAAAATAAAATAGATTGGCATATTCGTCAATGCACTCCTGATGAGGACTAACGTACCACCCTTCGACAATAATTGGACTTTCCAAATAGCAAGTCTCTTCTCGATTATCTCCAGCACTGGATCCCAGAAATGTTTACTTTTGTTCTTAATTCTCAACGGAAGTCCTATAAATAGCTGACAACTCCCCTAGCCGACAACCCAGTAATTTTGCCCCCATCACACTATTAGCTCCATCACCAATACCATAAATAACACTTTTTGCAAAGTTAATCTTCAAACCTGAACATGCCTGAAAATCAACAAGATATACTTCAATATCCACCTAGGTCATATTATCTCGTAGAAAAAAAAAAAAAAAAAACAGAAGTGTCATCTGCAAACTAAAGGTGAGCTACCCTTGGTCCAACCTGGAAACTTAAAAACCAAATAACAAACATGTCTCCAAAGCCTCAACTCAATCTACTAAGTGCCTCAACCACAATCGTGAATAAGAACATATAAATATGATCACTCTGCCAAATAGGTTTTAAAAAAATCGACTAAAGAACTGGCAACCAACACCGAGAAGTAAACAAGCACCATGCATTTCTTGACCCCCAAATCCCATCTTACCCATACACCACAAAACAAAATCTCAATTCAAAATGATCATACACTTTCTCAAAAGCAATCTTACACAATAGCTCTGGCTCTTGGCTTCTTAACCTCGAGTCTACCAACTCCTTAGCGACCATTACTTCATCTACGATCTGTCTATTCTTAACAAAAGCCCTTTGGTTGGGCCCAATAATAGAATTCAAGCATGTCTTCAACCGCCTAGTCATAGCCTTAGCAATAATTTTGGACATCCCGCCTACTAATAATAAGTCTACAGTTTTTTATAGAACAAGCTCCTTCCTTATTTGGAATCAAGTATTCAACTGAAAGTCTGCATCACTCCCATGACAACGGACCGCTTCCCAAATCACTTTAACACTAAAGTCTGCATCGTCTCTCCGTATCCTCAACTGAAATAGTGTCAAACTTCAAACCTTCCAACTCTGGTCTCCAATCCTCAGGATCTTGGTAGAGTATTTCACAAAATGACACCGAATAGCGGGTTGGTCATGTACAATAACTCCATCAATCAACATCCTGGACATATCGTTCATCTTCCTCTTGAGCGAAGCAAAAGCATGAAAAACTTCGTATTACTGTCACCTTCCGCAACCACTTAACTCTAGATTCCAAACTCCATCTCGCTTCATCTTCCCTAATAAACTTTTCAGCTTCAATTTTTTTTGAGGCTCTCAATTGGGTCTTTCGCATTGACAAAGTTGAACATTCCTCCTTCCAATCTAGAGCAGCAATCTCCTCCATAATTGCACTCACTCATCCTGCTACCTGTAACTTCCTCTGTTCGCACTATTCTCACATCTTGTCCTTAATACATTTGAGTTTAGACCAAAATTTGTAACTAGCCAATCCCTTGCCAACACTGCATTCTAACCACCATTGATTTATCAAGGGGCCTAATATGAATCTTCAAACCACTCAACATCAAAATGAAACGGGGATTTCCTTGAACAACTAATTCCTACATCCAACAGAATATGCGTATTGTCTGATCTCGCCCTAGGAAGAGCGTCAACAGGCATGTTACCCCAATGACCCTCCCATTCAGAATTAACCAGGAACCTATCAAGCTTACGCAACATTGGAACCACCTGATTATTGGTCCATGTATAATCAACACCTCGTAATAGCAAGTCTATGAGACCATACTCATCCACATACTCTGAAAAATCCTGCATACTTCTACTAATTACCCCTTTGTTATTCATTTCTTCGATAAACATAACAACATTAAAATCTCCCCCAATCATCCATGGAACATGCCACAAACCACCCACGTCACTAAGCTCCTGCCAGAATTGAGGACGTAATCTTTTGTCATTTGAACCATACATGTAGCTACCCATCTAAACTCATCCCTCCTGCTTCTGCACAACAAGGATAAGGAAAATGCCCCATCCAAATCATTATCTACATCAATCAATTGATTATCCCACAAAGCTAGAATACTCCCCGATCTACAAAGTGTCAGAAGAAGCTTCCATCCCACATTTCTCTTCGACCATAAATTCTTAATCATGCCTGGTTTTAGCTATTGAAGCTTTGTCTCACATAAAAACGCCTTACCTGGTTTCCATCTATGCAACATAGCCTTCACTATAGATCTATCTCTGCTCCTCAACCCTCGAACATTACACAAAAACACACACTTTCAAACTCATAAAAATAAGCTAAGCCCACTCACCAAAACTATACATAAGCATTCACAATCTAACCTTCAGGCCTCTTACAAAATCATTACCAACTTCATAACCAATCTTAACAACTCCCTCCTCTTAGTCAGACGACGGATCAGAAACCATGTCATCCATACTTGCCACTGGCCCGAATGTGTGTTCTTCATTCATACATGCCACCACACCCCAAACATCCAATGCAACTATTGATTCAACAACTTGTTCCTTACCCTCTCACAAATTCATCCCAAGCACATCTGCTACAACGTCAATTTCTTAAGTTTCTCATTGCCTATTTCAGATTGTTCATGAGCCACAGTCTGATGAACAAGTTAATGGAGGGTGTAAACAGAGGGACAAGCGTTGAAAACTTGGATGAAAGTGTGAAGGAAGACATCACTTGGATTAGGCAAGGATATGAGAAGACCGCATTGCTTGGAGAACCAAAATCCATGTAGTCAACCCCGAAAGTATCGGGAATGGGATTTGATGATGAGCCACAACACATCCCACAGATTTTGCACTTCTAACACTGCCCTCGTGCACCATATCCCAACCTCTCTCAACCAACTTCAACTCCACAGCTTTTAAAGAAGATGAGACATCCAACTTCGACTCCAGTACTTCTAAAGAAGATGATACATCCAACTTCGACTCCACAGCTTTTAAAGAAGATGAGACATGAATGACTGACTTGAACTTTTATCGCTCCCATATTTTGTTATTATTATGGACTGCTTGGAACCTCGAGAGGATAAGGACGAACCTGCCTTGTGGGTAAAATAAAAATTGGGCCTCTACTTGCTCCAAGTGGGTTTTACGCCGCTTGTAAACTGCTTAAGCTTTGGCTCATTCAGAATGTTTATAAGCTTCTTACACGCTTCGGCTTTGCAAGAACCTTGCCTTCTCTTGGACCTAAAGCCCACTTAGTATTCACTGAACTCTTGGACCCACCAAAATCACGAACCATTTAGGCCTTCTTTACATCATTTTTATTCCTTGACACCTTGTGTCACAAATATGTCATTGTTAACTCCATCCAAAAAACTCAGCTGGAGTGTCTTAGTTATCGTCCAATCTCACCCCTTGATTGTCATCATGATTTTTCCTTGATTTTCATCAAGATTTCCTTTTTGATTATCATCAAGATATTCATTTTCCCGTATGGTAACTTTTGGATTTTTCTGGAAGCATATCTCATCTCTTTCCTTCTCCTTACAGCACGTATCTAAAATGGTTGTCCAGTAAATATCATTTAAAATTGCTTGTACCGGTATGATAACTACCGGATTGGTCTGGATGCATATTTCAACTCTTTTTTTTTCTTTTTCTCTATATGACACAAGTTTATATTAGTTGTTCTAGCAGTAAAATCACATTCCTCTTCCCTAGATTGGTTCCCAATTATAACATTATGAATATTTAAATTGATGCCACTCATCCAACTTTGACTCTGTTGACCCATTTTTGCCACCTTGGTTCTCCTCTCCAATAAAACAGTGTCATTTGTCATTTTTTGCCATCTTTTCCAATTCATTCTCTGCATTCTCTGCAACTAACAAGGCTGGCCCTTGCATCTTTTCCCCTACCATTGAACCCACGCCACCTGTCAGTGTAATCAAGGCAACCGCATAGGCGCGCCTCAAAGTGTTTTTACAGAATTTCACCTCAAAGTGAGACAATGCGGTGCGGTGAAATGAGGCATCCGCCTCGGACCGCCTTAATCGACTCATTGCCACAACCCAAAAACGGTTGCAACCAGTCCAATTGTAGCAAAAAGAGGTTGCAACCTACTCTATAATAGGATTTTATGTTTCTTGGTGTAATATTTGATAAATTTGATAAATCAAAATAAAATGTTTTCAAGTTTTGATAAATTTATCATACTTTTATTTTATTTTTTGGAGAAAACATATGCATAATTCAATTTTATGCTTTTGGGATACCAATCCTGATCATACTAATGAATTTTTACCAACCATCTATGCAATTAAAACGATTAACGGTCTAGGAGCGTTATAGGTTATAACAGGATTATATTTTCAATAAACTTGAAATTAATCACTAAGCATAATTCATGTCATTACTCATATTTGTTTAGTTTATCACTAAACATAAACGTGAAAATAAATCTATGTAACAAATGGTTTAACTTATTGTTATATGTTTATATGGTTTAACTTATTGTTATATGTTTACTTGTGTGACTTTTTGCAGCAAAGTTACAGGTTGTATACGAAGAAAAGTTTGAGTTATAGTAGAATCATTTACACTGCCATTAGACAACCAGACACACAACAATGCATAGACATTAATTTTGTTACGGAAGGGATGATTATGGAAGCACAAGCAAACCCGAGATCTATTGAGAAGTCTAAGCAGTAGACCAAACTCTGTTAAGGGGTGAATTGAATCTTTCGCCATTTGAGATGAGTGCACAAATTGATGATTTCAGTGTAATCAAGTTCAGAAATAATGAGGACTTGGGCTGAGGGTTCATTGACAAATACCTTAACTATCAAAATCACACAGTAGTAGATATCGAATCTGTCTAAAAGGATGAAGAACTTGAGTTACTAGACAATGTGAAAACTCAACTCATAATGTTCACTTAAACTTGCTCACATGATAAAAAAAAAAAAAAGACAATGGGGTTGGCCATCCATTGAAATAGACTTGTATGGTAGATGAAGGCTCACTTCAAGATTACAAATGGATTTTGACAAAACTACGAAGGATCCATAGATTTTACGATGGGGTTTTAAAATTGGATGAAATCCCTTCACATCAAAATCCAGATGTCCATTTTATAAGCTCAAGGGTACTAAAAATTGATCTTGTCACGGTGAGGGGGTGAACGCTTGTTCACGCTTACTTGGTTTTTCTTTTCCCGGGGATAGGCATACATTATTTAGCAACAAAGAATAGTACCCAAATCAACTAGCTTACCAAAAATGGAAGCAGGAAGCACCACGACACATAGATAGCACGGGATTGATCTCAATCACTGAGATCACAACAGTACATAAAGAATCCCTCCTCGTCTTCTTCAGATCTGAATCAGACCAGAGGTTTAATCGTTCCTTCTTCTCTTTGAATCAGGCTAGATCTGAATCGCACGGCCTAGAGGTTCGCTCGTTCCTTCTTCTCTAGCACTTAACAGAGGCTAGATCTTTCTTATTCAATTCTTCTTCGTCTTCTCTTTAGAAAGAACAATTAAGTGTTTTTTATGTAACAAAAATTATAACGCTGTTACAACTTATGCTGTTAAGTGCATAACGGCCGCTAAATTAGCGGTATATATCGGCTACCATTACGACCTGTTGTTAAATCTAACTGTAAATTCCCCAACTTCGTTACAAGTTATAATGGCGTTATAACTCCGTTTTAACTGCATAACCAACCTTCCATAATTTCTTCTAACAAATGCTCAATATTCTCAAGTTCTATTATTTCAAAATTATTAATTTTTAATAATTTAGTGATGTTTGCAAGTTACTTGACAGTGCATC
The DNA here is from genome assembly GCA_003290165.1 of Berberis thunbergii. Classification (NCBI taxonomy): domain Eukaryota; kingdom Viridiplantae; phylum Streptophyta; class Magnoliopsida; order Ranunculales; family Berberidaceae; genus Berberis; species Berberis thunbergii. Next base: position 615,510 of record QNQO01005053.1, on the reverse strand, counting down.
TTCTCGCTATGCTATATAACTTTATTATATTTCCATTTCTATTCTAGGTAGTTGTGTCACTTTTTGTACATATTTGCTTATAAAAAAAATGATGTATACTTGCTGACATGTTTCAATTTATTATAAAAAAAAAATCTCATCCACCTCGCCTCACGCCTCAAGCCTCGGGCATTTTCAGACCCGTTCACCTCGCTTCCACAAGGCCTTAACTACAATGCCACCTGCCCAATCCCAAACTCCCATTTACCAACCCAAATCCCACCCTCTCCCATTGAAAACAAATGGACACCACATCAATCTCACCTACTCTCCACCATCATTAGCAGACCTACTCAAAAATTTCAATACTATCGGACTGCCAACTTCTTGAAGAAACTTTAAGAAACTACCACCCTTACCACACCCAATCTCATCATTCTTTTACTCGCCACTGCATCAACATATGTTTTAGAATCCCCCACTGATCACTTCACAAAAAGCCAACCATCCCCACTGCAACCAAACCCCCAAATCCTAAGATAACACCCTTTGTGGTTCTCTATATTTTCAACTATAATCCAAAAATTTAAACTTCTCCATTTCCACCATCTCGCCAAACTGTTTTCGTCTCCGACTCTACGCACAATCTCAGCCAACCACTCTGCTTCCCATCGATCCAAACAAATCATTCAACTCAATCTTCCACTACATTCCTCAACTTCAATCCATCTTAATGCACCAATCGCTTCCACCGAAAACAACTTACCTTCGATCCTAATGTTCCCCATTGAAACTCGCGCTCTCTTTCTCTCTAATTTAGTAAGTACTATTGCAATCTGAATTTATTAATCTCGATCATATTAATCTAAGTCACCCCCACCCCACGTAACACTCAAGGCCAATTAATATCTAATATGTTTGCATGCAATGTTATCAATTTACATAATGGATGCCACACAAAATGAACTGATTATAATAAATAGTAAGACACTGAAATTTTGATCTAAGTAGCCAGACTTCCTGTGTAATTACAAGCAGTAAGTACATTATTGAGATTACACCAGCAGGGAGGTACGAAATACTGAACATGATCTTCTGTATATGCAATCTTGGAAACCTTTAGTTAAATTCTACCCATACTTCCTACTATCAGCACATTTTAGAGCTAAATGTTTATCACAAAGCAATTTCTAGCGAGCAAAATAAAATTTAACCATATGCAACATACTAACATATGAAATCAATATACCTGTATAAAGAGGAAATAAGTAAGTTCACAAAGCAACTATAGAAGCACACGAACCTCAAAGACTGCATTATACTCTTCTGCTCACTAAGATGTCGCTGTTGGTCTTTGATCATCAACTCTAATTCCCTAATTCCAGTGGACACCTTACTAGAAAACAATTCTTCAACCCTCCTCTTGAGTTCATTAAACATCTGTTTAAGGTGTGAAACTTTGGCTTCAAACTGCCTATGAGAGTTGCTACAATTCTCTGCCCACTTCCAGAGACTCTCTTCTTTCACAAAATCCAGTAAGCATTTGAGTGATTCTGTTTGCAATACCGGATGGAGCTTACATGACCTAAGCTTCTCTATATCCCTCCCGAAATTCGCCAAAAGGTCCGAATGGTACCTATGTTGCTGTGAATAACATTTCATAAAATCCATGTACATTTGTTGTATCATAGCATAAAACCGATCCATACTGCCCCTCGCAGTTTCTAATGCCCTCTCTTGCACCTTTTGCTCCTTCAAGAGCCTTTCACAATTCTCAAACTTCAATTGTGTGCAACTGAATATCGCCCGGCCCCTTTGGAAATGGTGTCTGAATTGTCTCTCATACGAAGGCAGCGCTTTCAACGCCGGGTCCAAAGCATCATCCAAAGGGTGCTGGTTTCTCGAAGATGAAGGTGAGGGAGGGTCAGATAGCTCAGGGATTTGGACGTCCTCCGGAACAGGCAATGAGGAATCATTGAGCAACCTTGCCCGATTATAAAGAAACACTTCTCGATTCTCACTCGGAAACTTATAAGTAGACAAGGGGCGTTGCCCTTCAAGCTTCAAATCCAAACACAGAAGAAGCTGGTCATGTGCATCAATCCCTGCAACTGATTCAATGCTTTTCTGAACATCCTCAACTAGTGTAGACTCATTACAATCAAGCTCAATACTGTGTCCATTCTCCGCAATCCGAACCACCAATTTCTCGCCCGAAACCAATCCCTCCCCCATGCTCAAACTCATCAATCTTATCCTCAAAACCAAAAATCTCCACCACCCAAACTCCAATTCAACTCACCACCAAATCTGACCCAAATATCCAATTCGTTGAATTCAATAAAGGTGATTCATCTAAACATAAGTCCTTCAAGGGCAATCATGGTAAGGGTGGGGGAGAGAAGGCATCCAGTCACAACAGTCACAAAGAAGGGTCATCCAAACCCACACTCCAATCCTACAATTCACCCAAATTACACCAACCCCACTCCAGAAATCCTCAATTAAACCCCAAAAAATCTCTCACCTTTCCCTTAGTTAACTCAACCTCAGATTATAAACCCTAATCCAAACCAACCTCACTTCAGAAATCATCAATTAGTGACCCCTCTTTTAACAGTTCAATCTAAAGCAAGCTCTTTTACAACCCAAATGATAAAACCCAGAATCAAAACACCCCAAAGGAACCTTCCAGAAGTTACTGAAGCAGATTCACCCACCAATTTCAGAAAAAAAAAATTGCAAAAAATTATCCAACACTTAACCTTCATAGCCGGCTAATAGTAAAGATTGACGAGATAGCAAGTCAAGTTGGGGGTTTCGTTAGGTAACAATAGAGAGAGCTACGAAGAAACTCTATTTGATTCGTTTATTTAATTGAAGAGTTAAAGAGGGATTTGGTTTTCCTTCTCCATTTTTAATAACAAAGAAAGCCTCTAGAAGAGAGTTTAGAGAGAGAGATCTCCTTCTGCGACAAGTAACCTTTTTGTGCTCAAGCAAAGAAGACCTCTCTAGCTGGGATCAACGGATCGAGGGGGGCTCATGTAAACTCTGCACAAGACATCAATTCCAGCCGTTAGATTGCTATAACGGTTCTCCTCTCTCTCTATCTCCGTTAAATTATTCAATCTCTCCATTAAATTACAAATCAAATCTCTCTTTCGAGACATCTATCTTACAATTTAGCTTTGTTTTTTGTCCTACTTGGCAAACTTATAACTTTGGCAAAACTTAAGTGAAATTTTGAACCTCCCGATACTTCCTCTAACTCTCCATCTTCTTGTCCCTCTCCCTCTCCCCCTCCCTCTCATCCTCTACAACTGCCCCTATCCCACCACCGATTCTCGAAGCAGAAAAGAAGAAGGACGAAAGAAGAAGACGTACCTTGTCGAAGAAATGAAGAACACACTGAACAGTCGAATATAATGCTCGGAATTGCGGGTGAGTTCTTCGTCTTCCATTCGATCCCTTTTGATTTCGTTGTGTGTATCTGATTTGCAATTGATTTGTTTGGTTAATATGTTTAGTGGAAGTTTTTATTAGGATTTGTAGATTTTTTTTTTTTAGGTTTTAGAGGATTGTGAAGATCTAAACCCAACCACTTAAAAGAGAGATATTGGCGTTTCTGATTATATAGTTTTGATTTGTATGCTCTTTAATTTGATGTTACATGCTGAACTACATGGGTTTTTTCAGATTTGCATGGATATTGAGTTTTGAAGTGTGGGTGTTGTTCAATTTGAGAACAAACGGATAAGCAATTTGGTGAAGAAGATCAATCAATCAAAATCCCCTTTTTTCATTATGGAGAGAAACAATGGTGAGGAGACCTACTTTCTTCTTTGGTATTGCTAAAGGGAAATTATGATCTTTGTGCAAATCCAAAACAAATTTTGTAGTAAACAGTTTATGGTACACATTAATGGTAGTTATTTGCAATGACTTTATAGATATATGTAGTATAGCTTTTGAGAATAATTTTCAACTTTAACATGAAAATGGGGAATGACAATTAATCCATTGCAATCACCGTGTTGGGTTTGTAAAATCAGAGGCACGGTACCAGTTTGTTCTTATGCTTCAATTTGCACTTCCACGAGTGACAAACATAAGTATGATATCCATTCTTATCATAAACTTTTGTTCTGTCTTACCTTCATTTAGACACCCCTTAGCAACAGTGGGTATTTTATTTGTGCTCGACTTCGAGAATGAAAAATACACAGGCTATTTTAAAAATACATATATCATATATAACTCCTTTTTTTTACTGTTTTGATGGCTATAGTTTGAATAGAGAACAATTTGCTTTCTTGATTACTTCTAATGTGAGATTATTGTGACATCAACAAGTGCAATTATTATTTAAGGCTAGAAAAGGAATGTGTTGCTCTTATGTTATGGACTTGTGTGTTTGCAGCATTTGCAATTATCCTTTGGGCAACAGTCTATATGATCCTTTTGTCTTGATAATAAACTCATGTATTCTATTTTCTTCCAGAAAGTAGCATGATGATGTTCTTAGTGTTATCGAATGTTTTATTTCGATAACTGTAATTGATAGGCATCGCGTTTCATAAGTGTGGGTGTTGTTCAATTTGAGTAGATCAAGTTTGGGTTTTGTTGGTAGAAGGTGCATTTGGGTATGATTAATTTGATTATATGTTAGGTGAGAATTTGTTCTCTGTTGTATTAAACTGAAACTGAGTTTCCATGTTTATCTGATTCTTTGCATCATTGATGAATTGCTTCATGTTTTGTTTCCCGTTTGTTAGGTAAGATAATTTCTCTCATTTGTTTCCTTGACATTTAGTGCTTCAAATCTGAGTCATAAATACTATGGAAATGTGCCAATGAATACAATTTTGTTTGCATTCATTTTAGACGAAGCATACAAAGGGCCCATTGTTTCATTTTTCATTTTCAGTTCAATCATATTTCTAAAATCAATTTTTTGTTTTATCAATTACCATTTGCTTTTGTTTATTGTGTACTTTGTGCCAAAAGACCAAACAGGAGGAGATTCATCTCTTCTTCTACCTCCAACCACATACCAAACAGTTCGAGGAGGAGAATCTCGCAAACGGATGTGAATTCCCCCAATTTCGAGTTCACTTTTTTTTTTAATCCTTTTGTATGCTATATTTTGCAAATTTTGCTCAATGGGTTTTATTAATTTTGTGTTGTTTTTTTTAATGGGTTCAAAGAGATTTAAGCAACGTTTCTCAATCTCCACCATCGGATCCACACGAAATTGCCTCTCCTCAAGTTTCCTAGCTCCCAGACACGTTTTAAACAACCCCTTTGTTCAAAATCCAATCTTTTTGAGTTTCTATGAAGTGCCATTAGTTCATATTGAAAAATAAAAATTTGAAACTTTTTTTATCAAAGTCGGTTGGTTTATGTTGTTGTTCTTGATTACATGAGTTGGGTTTAAAAACCCTAGATCTTGGATCGGAATAGCTTTAATGGAAGAAAGAAAATTTTAAAATTGCAATAAAGGAATATATTTTCTTAACTCTAATGTTGAAAGTTCAGATTTGATATCTTCTTCAAATGGTTCTTAAATAGATCTCAATTGTGTTCAATTTTGATTTGATTTGTGTTTTTATTGTTTCCAAGTATGTTGCCTTGCTATTGCATTTTCATCTCAAATGTGTCAATGTGCAGTTTAATGATAATAGTTTTTATTTTTTATTTTTTATAAGATGTCATTCCAGGTTATGTTCATGAACAACTCATGTTAATAAAGCTTAGATATCATCTTATGATTTGGTTAGTTTTTTTTTTCTCCCTTTCATCTCTTGTAATTTGCTAATTTAGGGCTTATTTTCATCGTCTTTTACTCTTTAAGCTAAAAAATTTAGGAATATTTGGCAAAAAAAAATTTATGTGAAGTGTCAACGGCACGGGCCATGCTCTAGTTAAATTACAAATTAAAACACACATCACTTATCTCTCTCTCCAGTAAATTATTACAAATTAAATCACACATCGTTTATCTCTCTCTATTAAATAATTATAAATTAAACCACATTTTTCACTTATTTTTTACCAAAATCTACACAATTCAACACACATCTCGAGAAAAAAATCAAATGGTCCTAATTTAATAGAACACACATCTCTAAGTAATCTAACAATCCAAATTTAATATTACACTAATCTCGAGAAAAATATAATGAGCCAAATTTAATGGAATACATATATCAAGGTAAATCTAACGGCTCAAATTTAATAGTACAAACATCTCGGTCCAAATTTAATAGTACATACATGTCAAATTTAATTATGCACTCATCTTGAGAAAAATATATGATTCAACACGTACCTCGAGAAAACCTAACAATTCTACACGCATCTCGAGAAAAAAATATGGTTCAGCACTCATTTTGAGGAAAAATAAACGATCCAAACTTAATAGAACACACATCTCTAGGTAAATCAAACCATTAGTTTTTTCTCGAGATGAGTATACTATTAAATTTGGACCGTTCGATTTACCTAGAGACGTGTGTTCTATTAAATTTAGATCGTTTATTTTCCTCAAAATGATTGTCGAAACATCTATTTTTTCTTGAGATGCGTGCAGAACCGTTAGGTTTTCTCGAGGTACGTGTTGAATCATATATTTTCTCAAGATAAGTGCATAATTAAATTTGACATGTATGTACTATTAAATTTGGACCGAGATGTTTGTACGGTTAAATTTGAGCCGTTAGATTTACCTTGTACGTGTATTCCATTAAATTTGGCCCATTATATATTTTCTTGAGATTAGTGTAATATTAAATTTGGACCATTAGATTTACTTTTAGATGTGTGTTCTATTAAATTTGGACTATTTTATTTTTCTCGAGATGTGTGTTGAATTGTATAGATTTTGGTGAAAAAAATAAAAAATGTGGTTTAATTTGTAATAATTTAGTGGAGAGAGTGAAAGTGATGTGTGATTTAATTTGTAATAATTTAATGAAGAGAGAGAGATAAGTGATGTGTGTTTTAATTTGTAACTTAACTAAAGCATGGCCCGTGCCGTTGGCACTTCATATAATTTTTTTTGCCAAATATTCTTAAAAATTTTGAGTTTAAAGAGTAAAAGAGAATGAAAAGAAGCCCTAAATTAACAATGTGCAAGAGATGAAAGGTAGAAAAAAAAAAAACTAACCAAATCATAAGATGATATCTAAGCTTTATTAACATGAGTTGTTCATGAACATAACCTGGAATGACATCTTATAAAAAAAAAAAAAAAAAAAAAATATATATATATATATATATATATTATCATTAAATTGCACATTGACACATTTGAGATGAAAAGGCAATAGCAAGGCAACATATTTGAAAACAATAAAAAAAAAACACAAATCAAATCAAAATTGAACACAATTGAGATCTATTTAAGAACCATTTGATGAAGATATCAAATCTGAACTTTCAACATTAGAGTTAAGAAAATATTATTCCTTTATTGCAATTTTAAAATTTTCTTTCTTCCATTAAAGCTATTCCGATCCAAGATCTAGGGTTTTTAAACCCAACTCATGTAATAAAAAACAACAACATAAACCAACCGACTATGATAAAAAAGGGTTCAAATTTTTATTTTTCAATATGAACTAATGGAACTTCATAGAAACTCAAAAAGATTGGATTTTGAACAAAGAGGTTGTTTAAAACGTGCCTGGGAGTAAGGAAACTTGAGGAGAGGCAATTTCGTGTGGATTCGATGGCGGAGATTGAGAAACGTTGCTTGAATCTCTTTGAACCCATTAAAAAAACAACACCAAATTAATCAAACCCATTGAGCAAAATTTGCAAAATATGGCATACAAAAGGATGAAAACAAAAGTGAACTCGAAATTGGGGGAACTCACATCCGTTTGCGAGATTCTCCTCCTCGAACTGTTTGGTATGTGGTTGGAGGCAGAAGAAGAGATGAATCTCCTCCTGTTTGGTCTTTTGGCACAAAGTACACAATAAACAAAAGCAAATGGTAATTGATAAAACAAAGAATTGATTTTAGAAACATGATTGATTTGAAAATGAAAAATGAAACAATATGCCCTTTCTATGCTTCGTCTAAAATGAATGCAAACAAATTTGTATTCATTGTCACATTTCCATAGTCTTTATGACTCAGATTTGAAGCACTAAATGTCAAGGAAACAAATGAGAGAAATTATCTTACCAAACAAACGGGAAACAAAACATGAAGCAATTCATCAATGATGCAAATAATCAGATAAACATGGAAACTCAGTTTCAGTTTAATACAACAGAGAAAAAATTCTCACCTAACATATAATCAAATTAATCATACCCAAATGCACCTTCTACCAACAAAACCCAAACTTGATTTGCTCAAATTGAACAACACCCACACCTATGAAACGCGATGCCTATCAATTACAGTTATCGAAATAAAACATTCGATAACACTAAGAACATCATCATGCTACTTCCTGAAAGAAAATAGAATACGTGAGTTTATTATCAAGACAAAAGGATCATATAGACTGTTGCCCAAAGGGTAATTGCAAATGCTGCAAATACACAAGTCCATAACATAAGAACAACACATTCCTTTTCACCAGCCTTAATAATAATTGTACTTGTTGATGCCACAACAATCTCACATTAGAAGTAATCAAGAAAGTAAATTGTTCTCTATTCAAACTATAGCCATCAAAACAGTAAAAAAAAGGAGTTATATATGATATATGTATTTTTAAAATAGCCTGTGTATTTTTCATTCTCGAAGTCGAGCACAAATAAAATACCCACTGTTGCTAAGGGGTGTCTAAATGAAGGTAAGGGGATTTTGATTGATTGATCTTCTTCACCAAATTGCTTATCCGTTTGTTCTCAAATTGAACAACACCCACACTTCAAAACTCAATATCCATGCAAATCTAAACAAACACATGTAGTTTAGCATGTAACATCAAATTAAAGAGCATAAAAATCAAAACTATATAATCAGAAATGCCAATATCTCTCTTTTAAGTGGTTGGGTTCAGATCTTCACAATCCTCTAAAACCTAAAAAAAAAAATCTGCAAATCCTAATAAAAACCTCCACTAAACATATTAACCAAACAAATCAATCGCAAATCAGAAACACACGACGAAATCAAAAGAGATCGAATGGAAGACGAAGAACTCACCCGCAGATCCGAGCATTAGATTCGACTGTTCAGTGTGTTCTTCACTTCTTCAGCAAGGTACTTCTTCTTCTTTCATCCTTCTTCTTCTCTGCTTCAAGAATCGGTGGTGGGATAGGGGGCAGTTGTAGAGGATGAGGGGGAGAGGGACAGGGACAGGAAGAGGGAGAGTTAGAGGAAGTATCGGGAGTTCCAAAATTTCACTTAAGTTCTGCCAAAGTTATAAGTTTGCCACGTAGGACAAAAAATAAAGCTGAATTGTAAGATAGATGTGTGGAGAGAGAGAGGAGAACCGTTAGATTGCTTTTAGAGCAATCTAACCGCTGGAATTGATGCACATGAGGGGGTCCTGTGCATAGTGCACATGAGCCCCCCTCAATTCGGGATCAACTCTTTCTCTCTATCTAAAACTCTTCATTTTCTCTCTCCTCGGTTATTTAACTGTTCTTAATTCTTAAGTAGGACACGTGCCTATATTTTTTGCTGATTATTGTCTGGATTTTGATTTGTGAAGCAATTTTTATGCTGGAGGAAATGTTGGCTGTTGATGTTGATGGAGGTTTGTGCATCTCGAGGAGTGTTTCAATGGACTTGGAAGCTGGTAAACCCAATTACAGCCCAGTAGTATCAATTGGGGTTGTTCATGATTCGTTTCGGCCTTAAATTGCAAATCTAACCATATCAATTCGCTTGACAAAAACCCAAACATAATCAAAATAAAATTCAGTTAAGGTTAAAATCAAACCAAACCGACAAAAACTATGCTAAACCGAACCGAACCGATGAAAATGATACATTACCTATTACTTGTTCAAATTATATGTGTAATTTTAAAGAAAATATGATTTAAGGAGTGGCAAAAAGATAGGTGCTTAGAGTCTTATGAGCTTTATAAGCAAGCTAAGAAGTTGAGTAGTAAAGCAGTAGGGGAAGCTAAGAAGACAACATATGATGATCTTTATAATAGGCTTAGTACAAAGGAAGGGGTGAGTGATATTTTCAAGATAGCTAAAGCTAGAGAACAAAAAACTAGGGACTTGAGTCATGTTAAGTGTGTTAAGCATGGGATGGAAGAGTTTTAATGCAGGATAAAGTTATTTTAGATAAATGGAATGATTACTTTTGGAACCTACTCAATGGAACACATGTAGGGGAGTTAAACTTGGAGGGGTATGCTTCACAGGAAGGGATAGATCACGTGTTCCATCGCAGAGTTAGTGACATAGAAGTGAGAAAAGCTTTAAAAAGAATGAAGATAGGGAAGGCCGTTGGATCGGATGATATACCAATTGAAGCATGGAAATGTCTGGGAAAAGTTGGGATTCAATGGCTAACTAAGCTCTTTAATAGAATTTTGGAAACTAGAAAAATGCCAGATTCATGGAGGCATAGCATTGTGGTACCAATTTATAAGAACAAATGGGATATCCAGAATTGCTCGAACTATAGAGAGATAAAACTTATGGTTATACGATGAAACTTTGGGAGAAGGTTATAGAACGAAGACTTAGGAGTTTAACCACGGTTTCGGAGAATCAATTTGGATTTATGCCGGGTAGGTCTATTACGGAGGCCAACTTCCTGCTTAGGCAAACTAGAGAAAAATACCGAGAGGCACGTAAGAGTTTGCATATGGTTTTTATTGATCTTGAAAAAGTATATGATAGGATCCTCGGGGAGTTAATTTGGTGGATGTTTGGAAGGAAGAAAGTGTCACAATGTTATGCCGATATCATTAAGGATATGTATGAAGGGGCTGTAACAAGTGTTCGCGCAGTAGGTGGGATGTCCAGTGAATTTCCAGTGTCAGTAGGACTACATCAAGGGTCAGCGTTAAGTCCATATCTCTTTGCTTTGGTCATGGATGAGTTGACGAGACATTTGCAAGAAGATGTACCTTGGTGCATGTTATTTGCAGATGATATTGTCTTAATTGATGAGACTAGTGCAGGTTTAGGTCAAAAATTAGATAGGTGGCGGATGGCTTTAGAGAGTAAGGGTTTTAGAATTAGCCGTTCGAAGTCGGAGTTTCTAGTGTGCAACTTTGGTTGTGAACCATGAGGGAGAAGTAATGCAATTGAGATCGAAGGTGTAGAGGTCCCAGAGTGTGAGACTTTTCTATATCTAGGATCTATAATTCAAAAGAATGGGGCTATTGGAGAAGATGTAGACCATAGGATTAAAGCTGGTTGGTTGAAATGGAGAATGACGTCAAGAGTATTATGCGATAGAAGGATGCCTGCAAGGCTAAAAGGGAAATGCTATAAGACAATTGTTTGACCAGCCGTGCTATACGGTTCAGAATGTTGGGCTACTACGGGACAACATACACATAGGATGGCAGTAGCAGAAATGTGTATGTTAAGGTGGATGTGTAGTAAAAATCTTAAGGATAAAATTAGAAATGAAAGTATTAGGAGATACTTAGGTGTAGCGCCCATAGAGGACAAAATTAGAGAAAAATGTTTAACTTGGTTTGGTCATGTGCGAAGGAGACCAAGCACGACGCCAATTAGAAAATGTCTAGATTGGCAAGCTAATGGAGGGCATAGACGGAAGGGACGACCGTTGAAAACTTGGATGAAGGCAGTGAATGAACATATCATTGAGCTTGGATTAGGCGAGGACATGTGGGAAGACCGCATTGCTTGGAGAACCAAAATCCATGTAGCTGACCCCGAAAATATCGGGAATATGCTTTGATGATGATGATGATGATGATGTGTAATTTTAAAGAAAACATATAGGTATCGATTTAGTTCGGTTTCCACGATTTTTTCAATTTAAACAGAAATTTGAACTAATCACTTTAGTTCCAAATTGTTACAAATTGAACGGAACAGAAAAAAAAAAAAAACTAAACCAAATTGGTAGATTCAATTAGGTCTGAGCGATTTAGTCGATTCGTGGGTTTCATGTTCAGCCCTACATCCATTGTCATCAAGTTCATGTTTAATATCAAAAATAACAAATTTAGAACCCGAATTGAGGTACCAAAGTTTTAAAATTAGTTAAAGATTTCAAACATTTGAATATTTATCTAACATATTCAAGCCAATTGATTTTGAACAATTGAAAATTTGGATATAGAAGAGTTTAATGTGTGTCTCGAGGATTGAAACCCAATTAATTTAATGGACAAGAGCCCAATATAGATTTTGATGTAGTGGATCTTGGTTTACGTCATGGGTCAATTTGATTGAACTTATTCAACCTTTGGTTTTTCGGGGAAGAACAAACCTGTGTAGAGTGATTTTCTGATATTTGCCTTCGTCGGAGTGACCAACTACCCTTTGCCAACAGTGAACAATTTTCAAGTCCCTCGCCGAACTGTTCCTTTCCTTTTCGTAGATGTCGAGCAAATTCTCACTGTTGAGACTATCCTTGCAGTTTGGGGGAGCTTCCAGAGCCACTAAATTGTTGATCAGCGAATTTAAAAGCTTGGGGCTGGTAGGATTTGGGTCTGAAAACCCATTTCCGCTTTAGTGAGCAAGAACTTTTTAAATTGTAATTTCCAAAAACTTCTCTTGAGTTTTCATCGGAGCTTTCAAAACTAGAATTTCAATAATCTTATGTTTTTGGGTGGTTATTACTATTGAGACTGGATTGCATACACTTGTTGCATGATATTCATATTGTTGTGGAGATAAGCAGGCTATATGGATACATATTCGAATGTTTCTTCATTTGTGAAATGTTTGGAAATGGCATATTAAATTGATTGTATAATTGAATATCCACGGTAGGTAATAGATAATTTTGTGATCATTGCGGTTATGGTATTTATTAGTGTATTCCAGTAATTGACTTGCAACATATAAACTATATTTTCCCACGACTCAAGCCAGATGGATGCATACCGTGTTTGGTGCATATCAGGTGGATCTACATAACACAGCGGGTGTATATCAGGGATATGTGCATACTGTGTTTGGTGCACATCAAGAGGATATGCATACTATGTCTGGTACATGTTAGGTGGATATGCGTTAGTGCATATTACCCGTACAACACTAAGTACTACGTGAAACCTTGGTAGGTAGTAGCACCACAGCCTAGAGAACGAGGTTTATTTTTATCAGATTGATAGTTCCCCACAGTGCGCTATACTTTGTGATTTAGGTAGCACGATTGATCTTCCGTGGCAATGTGTATGTCCTAGAGGTGGCACCCTGCCTGGGAACATACATGCCAGGAGTGCTATCGGTGTGTGTATAAAGGCATAGCAAGGTGAGAAATGTTCGACATGTGCGATTGTGGGAAAATATATGGTTTTGAGCTTATACTGCATCTCATTTACATTGTTAAGTTATGTTTGTTTGATCTATGATAGTTGAAATCACGCATTTTATTTGAACATATGCTTTGATTTTCCTCATACTAGCTAGTGCTGACCCGTTTGCTTGTTTGTGGCAAATGAGTGTACCCGTATTTGGGTTCAGGTGGCGGTGTTATTGGTGGTGGTGCCATAGGAGGCGCTGAGTTATCGAGTGGTTGTCTGTGGGTTGTACAGTTGAGATGTAGAGTTTGTTATCAGATTTGGGATTTTGTGTTTTGTAAGTCTTTGTAACTTAGGTGGTTTTTTGAAGAACTAATGATATCATATGGATGTTAGTGTCACCTTGTACATAGTGATGTTGGTTTTTAACTTATTTTGTCACGTGCTAGCAAGGGTAACCATTGGCAAGTAAAGAAAATGGAAAAGAAAGCTTAGACTAGAAGAAAATAATTTTAGGATTTGGAGTCACGACTCAGTCTTCAAGGCATTTAGGCGTCTTGGGAATTGGAGGGTGACAGTTTGGTATCAAAGCCATAGTTACACTAAGCAGCAATGCTTAGCTTGCCTTCGGACATGAGATTGGGTAGTGAAGTTAGTATTGATTATGAGTCAGTTAGTTACTATATTGATCCGTGTTTTCCTTTTTCTTTGAATATCATGGTGCATAAAGGTCGACTGCGGACAATACCCCTTGCCGGACTCACTGGAGACACTCCCTGGGTTGCAGTTGACCCTCTTCATTCTTGCAAGGAGAGGTTTCATGTCTACTAGTTGGATGAGGCCTCTATGCCTGGCTTGGCTCTTAAATAAAGGCCCCCAGGGCCAGGACCCTTTCGCATGTCATAACAAGTCTTTTATTGATTTGGATGCTGAGAGGTTTGACGGATCTTGAGGAGTTATGGAGGTAGGTCGTTGGATCCGTAAGGTGGAGACTGTATTCTCTAGGATGCAGTTGACAGAGGTGGAGAAGAGAGAGATCGCAGAACATCAGCTTGATGGTGATGTTGGGTTTTGGTGGGACTCTATCTGACTGAGCAAGGATGTGTCGGTAATGACCTGGATGGAAGTGTTTGAAAAGAAATACATCCCATAGTCACAGAAGTCAATGTTGATGGAACGATTCTTACATTTGGAACAGGGATCCAGGTCACTAACATAGTATGTGAACGTGTTTCATGAATTGAGCTGCTATGCCCCATTCCTTGTGGATAACGAATATAAGAAGAATGAGAGGTTCATCAAGTGGTTGAGTCCACGCTTGCAGATGCTTGTGACGCCATCAATCAGGGAGTCGTTTGATGAATTGATTGATATCACATTACTTCAAAAGGAAGCTAATGAATCATGGAAATAGACCCAGGATAAGAGAGCCAGTGGAAGTAGCTCGAGATTTGTGTCAAGGTGGAGAGATGGGCCTTATAAGAATCGGAGACCTCAGTTACAACCACAGCAACAACATCAGAAAAGGTACCTAGGTCGCGGTGGACCAGTTAGAGGTAGAGGTGGTAGAGAATCGAGGCGAGGTGACCCCTGTGGAGGGCATAGACCTCAAGTTGAGAGATAGGGTCAGGGAGATCAATGGCACAAAAAGGTGCAACAACCGACAACTTTACCGCCATCGAGAGTTTAGGGGGCTCAACCCAGTCTTTGCATTACTTGTGGCCAACCAGGCCATATTGTAAATCAGTGTCGGATTCAAGCCATGGATCATTCTCCCTAGTTGCATCTGATTCCTCGAGGAGTTAGAGGTGTCCATGCACAACCGTAGACAACACGTGTTTATGCCACCATCTTTGGTCAAGGGAAAGGCAAGGGTAGGTTTTGTTTACTCCAGTATATTTGTTATGCTATATTATTAGTTGTGCATTTAGCATGTTATTTTGGTGATTAGGGTGACACGTTACTAGTGTGAGTGGGAGGGAGGTTGTGATTAATTGTCATGTTATTTTATCATTACAGGTGTAGTGTATACCCCATTTTCTCGATTGAGGGTGTTGTTTGACACAAGAGCATCTAGATCTTTCATCGCTAGACAACTTATAGATAGAGATCACCTAGCCACACTACAACACAATTGGCTTTT